>OY744541.1:42720362-42845362 GCA_963556195.1 Sepiola atlantica | reverse complement strand
TTACGTATTGAGCGAACTTTATTTCACTTTGTTAGGTTTAATTTATAAGACTATGTTTCTCTGCCTCGATTTTTCACGCTTACGTATTGAGCGAACTTTATTGCACTTTGTTAGGTTCAATTCATAAGACTATTGTCCTCTCCCTCGATCTATCACGCTTACGTTTTGAGCGAACATCATTCACTTTGTTGGGTTCAATTAATAATATAAGACTATTTTCCTCTCCCTCGATCTATCACGCTTACGTATTGAGCGAACTTTATTTAACTTTCTCAAGTATAATTCATAAGACTATTTTCCTCTCCCTCGGTCTATAACGCTTACGTATTGAGCGAACTTTATTTCACTTTGTTAGGTTCAAATTATAAGACTATGTTCCTTTCCCTCGATCTATAACGCTTACGTATTGAGCGAACTTTATTTCACTTTGTTAGGTTCAATTCATAAGACTATGTTCCTCTCCCTCGATCTATCAGGCTTACGTATTGAGCGAACTTTATTTCACTTTGTTAGGTACAATTTATAAGGCTACTTTCCTCTCCCTCGATTAATCACGCTTACGTATTGAGCGAACTTTATTTCACTTTGTTAGGTTCAATTTATAAGACTATGTTCCTCTCCCTCGATTAATCACGCTTACGTATTGAGCTAACTTTATTTCACTTTGTTAGGTTCAATTCATAAGACTAAGTTCCTCTCCCTCGATTAATCACGCTTACGTATTGAGCGAACTTTATTTCACTTTGTTAAGTTGAATTCATCAGACTATGTTCCTTTCCCTCGATCTATCACGCTAACGTATTGAGCGAACTTTATTTCACTTTGTTATGTTCAATTTATAAGACTAAGTTCCTCTCCCTCGATTAATCACGCTTAAGTATTGAGCGAACTTTATTTCACTTTGTTAAGTTGAATTCATAAGACTATTTTCCTCTCCCTCGATCTATAAGGCTTACGTATTGAGCGAACTTTATTTCACTTTGTTAGGTTCAATTTATAAGACTATGTTCCTCTCCCTCGATTAATCACACTTACGTATTGTGCGAACTTTATTTCACTTTGTTAGGTTCAATTTATAAGACTATGTTCCTCTCCCTCGATTAATCACACTTACGTATTGTGCGAACTTTATTTCACTTTGTTAGGTTCAATTTATAAGACTATGTTCCTCCCCCTCGATTAATCACACTTACGTATTGAGCGAACTTTATTTCACTTTGTTAAGTTGAATTCATAAGACTATTTTCCTCTCCCTCGATCTATAAGGCTTACGTATTGAGCGAACTTTATTTCACTTTGTTAGGTTCAATTTATAAGACTATGTTCCTCTCCCTCGATTAATCACACTTACGTATTGTGCGAACTTTATTTCACTTTGTTAGGTTCAATTTATAAGACTATGTTCCTCTCCCTCGATTAATCACACTTACGTATTGAGCGAACTTTATTTCACTTTGTTAAGTTGAATTCATAAGACTATTTTCCTCTCCCTCGATCTATAAGGCTTACGTATTGAGCGAACTTTATTTCACTTTGTTAGGTTCAATTTATAAGACTATTTTCTTCTCCCTCGATCTATAAGGTTTACGTATTGAGCGAACTTGGTTTCATTTTGTTAGGTTCAATTTATTAGACTATGTTCCTTTCCTGTCGATCTATCACGCTTACGTATTGAGCGAAATTTATTTCACTTTGTTAGGTTCAATTTATAAGACTATGTTCCTCTCCCTCGATTAATCACGCTTACGTATTGAGCGAACTTTATTTCACTTTGTTAAGTTGAATTCATAAGACTATTTTCCTCTCCCTCGATCTATCACGCTCACGTATTGAGCGAACTTTATTTCACTTTGTTAGGTTCAATTCATAAGACTATGTTCGTCTCCCTCGATTAATCACGCTTACGTATTGAGCGAACTTGATTTCATTTTGTTAGGTTCAATTTATTAGACTATGTTCCTTTCCCGTCGATCTATCACGCTTACGTATTGAGCGAACTTTATTTCACTTTGTTAGGTTCAATTTATAAGACTATGTTCCTTTCCCTCGATCTATCACGCTTACGTATTGAGCGAACTTTATTTCACTTTGTTAGATTCAATTAATAAGACTATGTTCCTCTCCCTCGATTAATCACGCTTACGTATTGAGCGACCTTTATTTCACTTTGTAAAGTTGAATTCATCAGACTATTTTCCTCTCCCTCGATCTATAACGGTTACGTATTGATCGAACTTTATTTCACTTTGTTAGGTTCAATTCATAAGACTATGTTCCTTTCCCTCGATCTATCACGCTTACGTATTGAGCGAATTTTATTTCACTTTGTTAGGTTCAATTTATAAGACTATGTCCATTTCCCTCGATTAATCACGCTTACGTATTGAGCGAACTTTATTTCACTTTGTTAGGTTCAATTCATAAGACTATGTTCCCCTCCCTCGATTAATCACGCTTACGTATTGAGCTAACTTTATTTCACTTTGTTAAGTTGAATTCATAAGACTATTTTCCTCTCCCTCGATCTATAACGCTTACGTATTGAGCGAACTTTATTTCACTTTGTTAGGTTCAATTTATAAGACTATGTTCCTCTCCCTCGATTAATCACGCTTACGTATTGAGCGAACTTTATTTCACTTTGTTAAGTTGAATTCATAAGACTATTTTCCTCTCCCTCGATCTATAACGCTTACGTATTGAGCGAACTTTATTTCACTTTGTTAGGTTCAATTTATAAGACTATGTTCCTCTCCCTCGATTAATCACGCTTACGTATTGAGCGAACTTTATTTCACTTTGTTAAGTTGAATTCATAAGACTATTGTCCTCTCCCTCGATCTATCACGCTTACGTTTTGAGCGAACATCATTCACTTTGTTGGGTTCAATTCATAATATAAGACTATTTTCCTCTCCCTCGATCTATCACGCTTACGTTTTGAGCGAACATCATTCACTTTGTTGGGTTCAATTCATAATATAAGACTATTTTCCTCTCCCTCGATCTATCACGCTTACGTATTGAGCGAACTTTATTTCACTTTCTTAAGTATAATTCATAAGACTATTTTCCTCTCCCTCGGTCTATAACGCTTACGTATTGAGCGAACTTTATTTCACTTTGTTAGGTTCAATTTATAAGACTATGTTCCCTTCCCTCGATCTATAACGCTTACGTATTGAGCGAACTTTATTTCACTTTGTTAGGTTCAATTCATAAGACTATGTTCCTCTCCCTCGATCTATAAGGCTTACGTATTGAGCGAACTTTATTTCACTTTGTTAGGTTCAATTTATAAGGCTACTTTCCTCTCCCTCGATTAATCACGCTTACGTATTGAGCGAACTTTATTTCACTTTGTTAAGTTGAATTCATCAGACTATGTTCCTCTCCCTCGATTAATCACGCTTACGTATTGAGCGAACTTTATTTCACTTTGTTAGGTTCAATTTATAAGACTATTTTCCTCTCCCTCGATTAATCACGCTTACGTATTGAGCGAACTTTATTTCACTTTGTTAAGTTGAATTCATCAGACTATGTTCCTTTCCCTCGATCTATCACGCTTACGTATTGAGCGAACTTTATTTCACTTTGTTAGGTTCAATTTATAAGACTATGTTCCTTTCCCTCGATCTATCACGCTTACGTATTGAGCGAACTTTATTTCACTTTGTTAGGTTCAATTCATAAGACTATGTTCCTCTCTATCGATTAATCACGCTTACGTATTGAGCGAACTTTATTTCACTTTGTTAAGTTTAATTCATAAGACTATTTTCCTCTCCCTCGATCTATAAGGCTTACGTATTGAGCGAACTTTATTTCACTTTGTTAGGTTCAATTTATAAGACTATGTTCCTCTCCCTCGATTAATCACACTTACGTATTGTGCGAACTTTATTTCACTTTGTTAGGTTCAATTTATAAGACTATGTTCCTTTCCCTCGATCTATAACGCTTACGTATTGAGCGAACTTTATTTCACTTTGTTAGGTTCAATTTATAAGACTATGTTCCTCTCCCTCGATAAATCACACTTACGTATTGAGCGAACTTTATTTCACTTTGTTAAGTTGAATTCATAAGACTATTTTCCTCTCCCTCGATCTATAAGGCTTACGTATTGAGCGAACTTTATTTCACTTTGTTAGGTTCAATTTATAAGACAATTTTCTTCTCCCTCGATCTATAAGGCTTACGTATTGAGCGAACTTGATTTCATTTTGTTAGCTTCAATTTATTAGACTATGTTCCTTTCCTGTTGATCTATCACGCTTACATATTGAGCGAACTTTATTTCACTTTGTTAGGTTCAATTTATAAGACTATGTTCCTCTCTCTCGATGAATCACGCTTACGTATTGAGCGAACTTTATTTCACTTTGTTAAGTTGAATTCATAAGACTATTTTCCTCTCCCTCGATCTATCACGCTTACGTATTGAGCGAACTTTATTTCACTTTGTTAGGTTCAATTCATAAGACTATGTTCCTCTCCCTCGATTAATCACGCTTACGTATTGAGCGAACTTGATTTCATTTTGTTAGGTTCAATTTATTAGACTATGTTCCTTTCCCGTCGATCTATCACGCTTACGTATTGAGCGAACTTTATTTCACTTTGTTAGGTTACATTTATAAGATTATGTTCCTTTCCCTCGATCTATCACGCTTACGTATTGAGCGAACTTTATGTGACTTTGTTAGGTTCAATTAATAAGACTATGTTCCTCTCCCTCGATTAATCACGCTTACGTATTGAGCGACCTTTATTTCACTTTGTAAAGTTGAATTCATAAGACTATGTTCCTTTCCCGTCGATCTATCACGCTTACGTATTGAGCGAACTTTATTTCACTTTGTTAGGTTACATTTATAAGATTATGTTCCTTTCCCTCGATCTATCACGCTTACGTATTGAGCGAACTTTATTTCACTTTGTTAGGTTCAATTTATAAGACTATGTTCCTTTCCCTCGATTAATCACGCTTACGTATTGAGCGAACTTTATTTCACTTTGTTAGGTTCAATTTATAAGACTATGTTCCTCTCCCTCGATTAATCACGCTTACGTATTGAGCGAACTTTATTTCACTTTGTTTAGTTGAATTCATAAGACTATTTTCCTCTCCCTCGATCTATAACGCTTACGTATTGAGCGAACTTTATTTCACTTTGTTAGGTTCAATTTATAAGACTATGTTCCTCTCCCTCGATTAATCACGCTTACGTATTGAGCGAACTTTATTTCACTTTGTTAAGTTAGAATTCATAAGACTATTTTCCTTTCCCTCGATCTATAACGCTTACGTATTGAGCGAACTTTATTTCACTTTGTTAGGTTCAATTTATAAACTAGGTTCCTCTCCCTCGATCTATCACGCTAACGTGTTGAGCGAACTTTATTTCACTTTGTAAGGTTTAATTTATAAGACTATTTTTTTCTCGATTGATCTATCACGCTAACCTGTTGAGCGAACTTTATTTCACTTTGTTAGGTTGAATTTATGGGACTATTTTCCTCTCCCTCGATCTATCACGCTAACGTGTTGAGCGAACTTTATTTCACTTTGTTAGGTTGAATTTATGGGACTATTTTCCTCTCCGTCGATTTATCACGCTTACCTATTGAGCGAACTTTATTTCTCTTTGTTAGGTTCACTTTATTAGACGTTTTTTTCTTTCCCTCGATCTATCACGCTTACGTATTGAGCGAACTTTATTACACTTGGTTAGGTTTAATTTATGGGACTATGTTCCTCTCCCTTGATCTTTTACGCTAACGTGTTGAGCGAACTTTATTTCACTTTGTAAAGTTCACTTCATAAGACTATTTTCATCTCCCTCGATCTATCACGCTTACGTATTGAGCGAACTTTATTAAACTTTGTTAAGTTAAATTTATAAAACTATGTTCCTCTCCCTCGATCTATCACGCTTACGTATTGAGCGAACTTGATTAAACTTTGTTATGTTCAATTCATGAGACTCCTTTCCTCTCCCTCGGTCTATCACGCTTACCTAGTGAGCGAACTTATTTTCACTTTGTTAGGTTCAATTTATAAGACTATTTCCTCCTCCTCGATCTAGTACGCTTACGTATTGAGCGAACTTTATTTCACTTTGTTAGGTTCAATTTATAGGACTATGTTTCGTCTCCCTCGATCTATCAAGCTTACGTATTGAGCGAACTTTATTTCCCTTTGTTAGGGTCACTTCATACGACTATTTTCCTTTCCCGTCGATCTATCACGCTTACGTATTGAGCGAACTTTATTTCACCTTGTTAGATTTACTTGATAAGACTGTTTTCCTCTCCCTCGATTAATCACGCTTAGGTATTGAGCGAACTCTAAAAATAAATTCTGACATGGATTCGTTCATAAAATTAATAACCCTTTCTGAAATCCATCAGTATGTGTATAAACAAATAAACGGTTGTTTTATGCCTTACTTGTCAACCAAATTTCATCTTTAATGTAAAAGAGTCTTTGTTCTATAGTCGTTCAATGATATGATTGCGTTTCTGCCGATTTTCTCATCAGTATGTGGTATGATTCCGAATGCACTTCACACTCACAGAACCTCAGCCCACATTTTATCTGTGGGTTTATCTTGAATATACTGCTATCAAAACAATCATCGGAATATAGCTTAAATGAAGGGTTCAAATCGCTCGTGACAGAAAGTTAAGATACAGGAAATAGAACTATGTTTAACAATATGATGGCGGTATGAAATAGCGAGATGGTTGAGTTTCGTTGCGATCGGCAGAAACATAGATCAAGTTAATGGAAAATTAAAAATAAAGATACATGGGTGACCCATATTTAATTTGTTCATGTGTCTTGTTTTGTTGACAAAGTTAATGAGCGAATATAGAAAGATCGAACTTTTATAACGGATGGAGAATCGTGTGATATCATAATTTTATATTTAAGTTCCAATGTTAATCTGAGTGTATTTTTTTTGTTTTTTAATTCTAGCAGTTTGTAATGTTGTGTTTTTTATTTTTAAAAATCTGACAATAATACAAAAATGTGCTTTTCAAGAAATGCTGTTAATGACTGTCTTGAACTTTTTATGTTATATTTTGTTGAGAAAATGCACTGACGAAGCCTTTTCAAAAACACATTGTGTTTACTAATATAAAGAAAATATGTGTTTGGAACGACAGAAAAGATTTTAGGAATAAAACTGTTTTAGAAAAGAAACCTCAACACTTTATTACCTCCTTATACTAAGAGTTATTGTATTATAATCACTGTTGTGCTCCCACACTCCGTTTTGTGTGAGCTTAAAATTATCCATGTCTGTTTTATAGTGAACTTTCTTCACATTAGCACATGCTTAGATAACCTTATCCTTACACCGATCGTAAGACGTATATATATATATATATATATATATATATATATATATATATATATATATTATATATTAAATACATTTATTTTTCGGTGGTTTATTGAAAAAATACTACTAAAATTATTTTGGTGTGTTTAGAGATAATTTTAAAAAAAACACTGCTTGTACAGTGACTGTTAGCTTTACACACGAACAAATCGAAAAGTTGTCATAAATTATCATAAATTGTGATTAGACAAATTATATATTTTTGTGACAGTCAGTGACAGCAGGGAATCCGTTTTGCCTCTATTATTAGTCGTTGCAATTCTTTTTCCGAAGTCAGCTCCACTTGAAGGTGCGTGGTTCAAGGGCAGGTTAGATCAGGTACGTGATATTTATGTAAAATGTTATCCGTAAAATGGTAAAGAGCTATTTGTGTTTAATACGCCACCCTCTTCCCATAAGTTCTTGTCTCATTCGCCTCTATTTTTATTTAATACATTTAATGTACACACAATCGACCAATATAGATTATCATAGTATTATTAGATTATGCCCGTCATACTACCGATCCAATCCTCGTGTTATACTAATTAGTTGGCTTCTGCATATAGGTTCATTAATATTTATTGTTTTACAATGTCGCGTCTTATGAGGCGTCTTCTGCGGTGTCTTCTGAGGTGTGTATAATCAATTATACAGACCGCGTTGGGAACTTATTTCATGTGGTAATCGTCGTACTGATCAATTCACAAGGACACCCGACGCTTCTTTTAAAAGAAGGATTTATTAGCCTTAAGACAGAGTTACAAACACGGTTATAGATATCAGAGAGAAATACTGTGCTGCGGAGAGAGATACAGAGACAGTGACAGAGACACACAGAGAAAAGGGGTTGGCTGTATTTTATGCTTGACTCACATCATTCTCCCGCCTCATCATCATTGGAATTTGGGAAGGAGGAATATTTTTAATTACCGCTTCTCGCGAATGACTGCTAACAAGATAGATTTTCGGAAGTCATGTCATATTAAATCACTTGTGCTTACTAACTGGGGTTGTCTCTTCACCTCTGATCCGTCAATCAGTTCAATTTTATCATGTAACAATTTCATTCGGTGTATGTGTATTATTATGTTTACTTATTTGTTTATGATTGTACATTCATATTTTGTGAGAATTTAGTGTATCTGTGTTCATATGTTTTTATTAAAACGTATTTTATGTATGTACTTGTATGTGATAACGTGCTTGTCGGTGAATATTTTTACGCATTCATGCGTGCGTAGGTTAGTTGAGGGTATACTTGTTTCTATGGTGTGCGTGTGTGTGTGTTTTGTTTATGAGGAAATCTTAGTTTTTGGCCAATGAAAAGACAATGTTATCAACGCAACAACAATGTGAAACTGTTTTGTCTGCTCTCATGCGAACAGAAAGAAAAACGTCGATATCAAGGAAGCAAATAAAATGCACTTTCAAAAATCATTATTTAAACAGAATGACTCCTACTTATCTTCTTATATTATAAGAAAAAAAGGAAATAGAATTTTGTCCGCTTTTGATTTCTTTTCCATCCATCTTATTTTAAATTATCGAAAGAGAAGCGAGCCATGACTTCACTTAGGCGTACGAAGTCCCTTTTATGAAATCAAATGCATATCGGTATAGACGGGGCGCTTCTCTGTTCCTTTTGACCAAAGTACCTTTTGTCCCCTTCCCTGAGCGGAAAAGAATCAAGTCAAGTCGTTTTTATTGCCTTTAGGCGAAATATACTTCACTAAATTATTCCATAGCTACTCACATGCAATAAATGACATATATATCTTTATTTCACGTTTTATTTTTAAAAGGAAAAAGTCTTAGTGGTCCGCACAATCTTTCTGCCATGGAAAACAAGAAAGAATCGATTTTCAAGTGGTTTAACCATTAACCAAAACCGCACATTTTTCTATTCTATTTTTGTTTGTTAAAAATCGTGTAGTCAACTTCTACTCCTTTATTAGAATTTATATAAGTTTTTTTGTATTTTTATTGTTATTTCTTTTTCTGCATGGTGTATTACGTTGCTTTATGAACTAAAATAAAGTAAATGTATATATATATATATATATATATATATATATATATATATATATATAATGGAAATAATATTCCAACGTAATAGAAAATTTAAAAAGTACTACCAATGTGTTATTTTTTCAAATAAATAATCCAGAAAAGTCTTGAAACAAAGACGAAACATTGATGAATTCATAAATTATATTTTTGGTTTTACTTTTTTCATTTTCCATATATATATATATATATATATATATATATATATATATATATATATATATATATGACTCAATGTCTGTGGGCATGTGTGTGATTGTGTTATGTTTGCGAGTACTCCATAAAAATAAAGGTAAGACAATTTACATGAAATCTAAAAGTGTATACTCTCATGCAGAATTAACCCGGGAAACGAGCCAGTATTCTAGAATCTCTAAGTGCACTCCTAAGAGATCTATGAGAACACAACCCTCTAAAAACTTTGAATATATATATTTAAAAAAATTTAAATAACATTATCTAGAGAAGACAATGGAAGTGGTTCTACATCTTTGAGTACTCTCTTAACGAAAATAAGCTATGGGGTTTGAACCTCTTTTTGAACTTCAAATATATATATATATATATATATATATATATATATATATTGTATATATAAAATTATCTGGGAAATACTATTGAAGTGGTATCCAATGTTAACGAATATGTGCCGAACATCCACGCACCTCTACCTTTAAGGGGTAGAACCCCCTTAAAACGTCAACAACGTATATCCCATTTTGATTAAATTAAACACTAATTCAGAGAGGTTTACAACAGTTCAGCTTTTTCAAACTATATTTCAGAGGGAAACGAGAGGATAGAGTTACAACAAAAGCAAATGACATAGTGTTATGAACAGTGTTATGAGCATAGTGAAACATACCATCGTAGTGATCGTCATTTAATCCCGAGCAACATCGGTCCTTACTATAAGTTTATAATTAAAATGTCCCCCAAATTGTTTCATGCACGCATATATTCCATGTACTATTATACTTCTATTACTAATGGAGATTTTGTATCTGCCTGTCTGAAGCCGAAATTATATAATTACTTTTATTAATATACACCTTTACTATGTAAGAATACTCAATTCAGTTTACGATGCTATTTTAAACTACTGTATTATCTGCAAATGCTCAATTCAGAGGGTTAGACTAGTATCTGTTCTGTTTGCATGGTTCCATCCTCCCAGGAATTCTATACTCTTTTGAGGTGTGTAGCGTAGTGATACAATCCTCCTAAGACGTACCTTCTAATTTATTTCGATAATAGTGTAGTATCTCTTCTGTGGGCAGGTACTAACCTCCAAGGGATTACTTTCTTGTTTTTAGTTGTGGTAGTGATACACTAGCACAAATATGCTGTAAAGGGTTCGCATATGTTTGCCAGTATATAAATAATAAAGTCTCTCTCTCTTCCTCTCTCTCTCTATCTCTCTCTCTCTATCTCTCTCTCTCTCTCTCTCTCTCTCTCTCTCTCTCTCTATATATATATATATATATATATATATATATATATATATATATATATATATATATATCGTATTTCTTAATTGGGAGAGTTTCCCAGCAGAGTTCTCAATTATTAATGCAAATGTAAAATTAACTAGATAATTAATAAAAGCATGATATGTATTAATATTAAACAAAAAGTTACAAAATGTTCAATATTAATAAATATATATATATATATATATATATATATATATATATATGTATATATATATATATATACATATATATATATATATATATATATATATATATATATATATTGTGCTCGAGTGTTAATAAGAACTCGACGTATTTTCAAACGTTTTACAACTTCTATTATTCGTCGTCACGCACGTGATGAAGTTACAGAATATTAACTGGTGAATTTATTACAAAAGTCGATAAAACAACGTTTTTGTGAACATTTTAATATATCCTCAACCCCTCGTATCGGGATTGGTTAATGTGATTGAATGAGCAAGGCTTCGATGATTGGGACGCGAAGGTTACAATTCGACACAGCGGTGATGACAGTGATCTTTTAAAATATATTTCAGAAGTCTCTTTTGGTAATGTCGAGTGCGATGAGATGTTCTAGATGGAGCTGTTAAGGGAGGAGATCTGACATGTTAACCAGCAAGTGATACATGCCAGAGTTTTTATCAATAGAGGAAATATGTTTATGTCAGATTATTTTTTTATTTTCGTCGTCTAATTTATTACTATAGTGCATCTGGTTACAATGAAATTTATTGACGTGTTTAATATTATTATTATTATTATTATTATTATTATTGTTGTTGTTGTTGTTGTTGTATTTAATCTTTTGATCGACAGTGTGAGTTGGAAAAATATTATAAATAAGGGGTCGTTTTATGTCAGCAAGCACCGTTAAAATATGTTGTTAATAAAGGCGTTTCATTTGGCTCTGTAATTAAGATATTTTACTACGTTTTAAAATCAAGTTGGGTTGACTTTTTGCTTGTAGATTTTTCGTCCCACCGACTCATTTGGGCTTTACTTTTTCGAGCACGTATACCCAGCATAAACCAGCTTGATACGAGGAGGTAGTGTATATGAAAATGTTTAAAAAAACATTATTAATCGACTTTCGTAATGAATTCACCAGTTTTAATTTTGTAACCTCATCACGTGCCTGAGAGTAATTATTCCCACTGGAACACAACATTCGATTTTTGGTCTGCCAACTCAAAAAAGTGTACCAACAAAGGAGCATCCACTTACTTTTATTTCTGTTAAATTAAGTATTTACTAAAGAAAAATGATGCCAAATATATATATATATATATATATATATATATATATTAATTTGAAGTAAGTGATATTAAATTATTTTACCTACATACGCTTGCGTTTCAAGCTTTCGCTTTCATCACTGTACTCAATGATAATTTCAGACGGTCGCACGGTTCGAACCCCTGCTACAGAATCAACCTGGACCCCGCAAAAAGACTGCCATAACCGTTAGGTTACGAGAAACCACCACGTCTTAAAAGGGAAGTTTAGTTCTATTTATGCGGAGGGCGGCATATCTCGAAAGACTTCCTAGAAATTCTATGGATGTTGTCAAAATATGCCTTATGGCTTTGTGTCAGTTTATTTCTAACTTCAATCAAGTAAAGGGGCTTATGACAATATTAATCTTAATTTAAGTAAATAATATTATATCATTTTACTTACATAGGCTAGCGTTTCAAGCTTTCGCTCTCATCAGTGATATATATATATATATATATATATATATATATCTATATGTGTGTGTGTATATATATATATATATATATATATATATATATATATATATTCAGAACAAGTTGATGATCGTTTCGCTCATTGATAAACAAAAACGGGAATAAGCATGTAATTTCCAACATCGTAAATCAATGCAACAAATCAGAATACCAAGGATCGCTTCTCGAAAACAATTCGAGCAAAAATACGCAACGATACATTTGACATTCATCTTACATAGAACCAAGTTCCTTTTAAGGAAACAAGTATTTTTGTTGTAGTTAGACAGCCATATTGTATTTATAATACATAATTGTGATTATTAATGTAATGAAGTGTACCAAGAAAATTGTTTTTGAATATAAAAAACTATTATGAAAATATCACTAAGTTAAAATAAAACATGACGTACCTAGAAATTCAAATATACGAAAGTAGGATACAATAATTGTGCTTAGATAAATGTGTAAAGTTGGTACTTAATAAAGTTATGCAGTGTGTTAACCATTTTACCTGTTTCGTTGCACTATTTAATAGCCATGAAGTGTACTAATAAACACCATATGTATATATAAACAGGCATACCATTAATAAATACATAAAAATAAAAACTAAGTAGCAAAAGGTAGCTCAAAAGACACAATAAAAGCAAACTCGTATATATATAACAAAAAAAAACATATACATACGTTTGACTACCACGACTTTGTCGAGAATATTGACGATGCATTTGTCTGATACTAGCGACATAGCCCACCACTTAAGTAACGACTATTCCTGCCCCCTATCGGAATTCAGAAAATTCTTAGTAGAAAATACCAAAATCCTAGAATATAGTACTAACAAACTAAACATCCATATATTAGAAGCCCTGTATATAAACACCAAACAACCCTAATTAATAGAATTAACTTTGATATCAGTTATAAAATACTAAAATGGCTATAGTTCTAAATATAATTTCGTACGTATAACATGATTCCCGCCAAAACCTTCTATAATATTAACACATGGTCTGTACCTGATTAATCTCATTCCCCTGAAGGCGGAACCGGATGAGTGATAATGTATTTAGGAGACAAATTTAAACTATGAGAAATTCATCAGCCAATTCCCCTCCGAAATTAAGATGCTGATTCGAACTATTGAAAGGATCTAGCAAAAGATATCTAGACATGAGTTGTCTCTTATATTCAACAATACTTGCCTGCAAGAGAAGATGCTGCCTATATATATATATATATATATATATATATATATATATATATATATATATATATATATATATATATACATAATTATGTAAAATATGAAACTAAAAGTATACTTTTAGCAGATAGAACCTATAGTGAAATGGTTTAAGCTCAATATACGAGATAGAGCTATTATTAAGATAAAAGAAAGAAGAGGGGTAAACGTGTACGTATGACAAAGCTATTTACACTTCGATTGTTCAATGCAAGGTGTACTCGGTAAAAACATGTGTATTATTCTTTCCTTAAGCCAGGGCTTTTCGAAGATTAGAATCTTATCATCAGATGAATTACATAAATGAATAAGTTGTTAATGGAAAAGCCAAAATTAAAAATTTGAGAAAATATTGAGTAATGGAGAGTTAGAGTGTGCGTGTAACAAACATGGTGTCTTCCAGTTGGTGAATGTCCGTTTATAAGGTGAGGGGAGATTTAGATGTGGAAAAAAGGGGGTTCGTTAATACAGCGTTTGCAATGTTCAAAAATGAAGTAAATCAAATAGAAAGAAGTTTAGTTCAATCCTAGGTTCAACGCACTTATTTGAAGCAATTTTGAGAATTAAGGACATTTTAAAATACTTCCGTGGACCGGGAATAAGAGTAGTTTTTTTCCGAGGTTGACATTAAACTGTGTATATTAAACGCAGGCAGTCGGGAATTTAAGTATTGACGTCGATTGAGTCTAAGAAAAGCGACATCTTTGGTTGGAGACAAGGCCAAATGAGGAAGTGGGGGAAGGGATAAAGATAAAAGATAAAGTAGGTGGGTGATAGGTTTCGGGACATGAACTATGGCTACGGCTGGGAGAAGAGAAGCGGAAGGGTTTGTTTGGTTACTGCTTAATGCTAGTAAGAAATAAAACCGGTGCGAGTTGGGGTGGGGTTATTATAAGCTAAACACAGAAGTGAATTCAGGTCAGTAAGTAAATATTTCTGAAAGGTGGAGTCCCGTAATTAAAACGGATTTTAAACGAACTTATATATAATTCAGAAAGTTTAAAAGGTTTTGAACATTTTCAACGTAGCCTCCACGAAACCCCGTTTTTGCATTGCTAAATCTCCCTTCACCAGGCACCTTATCAACGGACATTCACCAACTGGACAGACACCATATTTTTTTTACACGCACACTCTCACTCTCTATTACTTACTATTTTTTTCAAATTTGTAATTTTGGCTTTTCCACTGCCAACTTACCCATCTATGTAATTCCTCTGATGATAAGATATTAATCTTTCAAAAGCCTTGGCTGAAGGAAAGAATAATAAACATGTTTTTTATCGAGTACACCTTGCATCGAAGTTAAAATAGGTTTGTCATCCGTGTATGTCTATCCCTCTTCTTTCTTTTATCTTTACATAATTATATATATATATATATTTATATATATATATATATATATATATATATTCTAAATAGATAGATTCATAACATTATTTGATGCATTGATTTATTTTGACGTCAAAGTAGAAGTTAATATTAATGATTATGACAGATGATATATGTTTATTTTATGTGTAAGCATCCAGTGTACAAGTGGATTAATATCCGGACTGAAACTCTGCTTATTAAGCAATCATGTATATAACACAACTGTCCCCAAAGTGTCTACAGCTGGAAACCGGTTTCACATTCATTTTAAGTAAATCTGAAGGTTTCTTTTGAAATAAAAATGTCTATGTTAAAATGTGCTCATCATCTAATAACTCATAACTAAAGTTACAAAATGCTCGGAAAAAGATAACCTGTTCGGAACAGAAACTCACAACCTGTTTACTTGCTTCATTTAGAGTTTGGCATTAGTTTCTCGGATGCTTTTTTAGGATCAGTTAATAGGAGAAGGAGTCTCATGATCGTTGCCAATTTTCTCAGTGAAAGTGATGCGGGAACACCAACATAATTTGAACATAGAATCTATGTCGATATCCATTGCAGTACCAGCAAACTGCCACATAACCCCGTGGTGCAATATTATAATGTACTGGGTATGTTGAAAAGCATTACGACATGATAAAATCTAAATCCCATAAATAAATGTAACAAACGCTCAAAATAAAATATCATAATATCCTATGCGCATTCTTACATCTTACAGCACGTTGACATTAAAACCACATAAATAGTTTATATACACTCGAAATTAGATACTATAATACAATAGCTGCATCAGGATGTCTTAGGACACGTTAAAACTCTTCAAGGTTCAATATTATATTTTAACTGACTTTATTATGACGTATCAAGCAATGTCGACATTTAAATCGCATCATACAGTTTTCCGTAAGACAGCATCTAAGTCTTATATTATAATATACACACTTCATTAGAACTTCTTACGTATTGCACAAACCAAACTTCAATAAATACATGTCAAAGTTCATCGAGATCTAATATTATATATCAGCATTCTGAGGAGGTCTTACTCATTGTTTAAATGTAAATCCCATAAATGCCTGTCATAGAGCATCGAGATTCAAAATAATAATATACTAGCTATATTAGAACGCATTAAGCATTGTTGTAATTTAAATCTCATAAACCCCTGTTACAGACACTCGTGATTTTTAATTATTATTAAGTACTTTCATAAGAACGCATTACACATCGTTGAAATTGAAATCACATCAACGCCTGTAACATACCATACAGATTAAATATCAACATATACTAACTTTATTAGAACGTCTTACGAAATTGTGAAATTTAAATCCCATGAATACCTGTCACCGACGCTTGATATAGACTGCTATAACATATTAGTTGTATATTTCGGAATTATTTAGATGACGATTTATAATTTGTATTATTTGTATTATTCGTACTACCGTTCTTATCTTGAATGTAATTCTCACAGCAGTGCAGCTTGTCGAACTCGGGAATCTTTATGCCGAACTCGGAAATATGTGGCGTACCGGATATAACTGCTAAGTAATAAGCAGCTCTAAGTATTTTGAAGGTTGAAGGATCAATCCTCAGTGCGGGCCATATAAATAATACAATTACGAATTACTAAAGTCTTCTACCCGGCCATGGCTGACGGAACAAGAACAAACCCACCCGTGGATTAAATAAAAAGTTCCGTTTAAAATTCCCTACAAATGCCGGAGACTGGCATTAAAGATTCACGAGTTCGACAATATGCACCTGAATACGGTCGGTGGTTACATCGGTCGAAACGTTGTGAGAATAACATACAATATAATAAAAGTAGTTTGAATAAACCAAACAATACATAACAGGTGTATTAATACAACTTACGATATGTTAAAAGTAAAATCGTATAAGTACCGGTTAATGTAATCGAGATTAAATATTATAATGAGACATCTTCAGAAATGTTTACTACTTTTCACAAACGCTTGAGATTGAATGTTATATTATACTAGCAAGGTTACTAGCCGGTGCTCGGGACCATAAAATAAACATAGAAGAAGTTAATTAGTTCGTAACATTTTTATATTAAACCTTCTATGTGTCAACCTCTCTCGCTCTCTAGCCGTCTCTTTATCTGTCTCTCTTTCCACCATCCCCGTTTTTCCGTCCCACTCCCATAGCTAATATTTTGCATCCGCCCATCATATTCACGGGAATACTGTAATTCATTTACTGGAGCTATCACTTTTAAATATAAGCCTGTGATCTTATATTTATTGCTCCAAGGCAACGCCGAGTTGAACAAAAAAAAAATATTGATGCCGCTGAATCCTGTCACCCGCTTTAAAGAGTAATGATGTTGATAATTAAAATCGTCAAAAGAGATTTAAATGTAATAGTGTAATTTACATATAATGCTCCTGTACAACTCCAAGTAAAACAAATTATTTTATTACCATCCTCGTTGACCAAATATGATACAGTAATGTTAATAATGACAATTTTACTACTCCCAAACAATGCCGCGTAGAAAAAAAGTTAATGTTACTCCCCACCTCACTTACGAAATATAATAATGTAATGTGTGTAAGTAGGCCTTTACAGCACTGTCAAATGTTCGGTTACAATCAAACTATTAAGAGAAATGATGTTGATAATGCCAATTTATTTGCTCGCACGCAACGCTGAGTAAAACAAATGGTCCAAGTTAATTCCTAATGTCTCTCCCAATCTCAATTTTAACATATTAATAAGATATGTGACAGTGATGACATCAATAGCCTGATGAGATTTAGTATATATCCCTTACGAAAGTTTATACAGTAATCTTACAATTTTTGATCCTGAGAAGCATTGAGTGGAACAAATGGTCCTTTTCCTATCTCTGTCCCCTGTCCATTTCAACATATTAAGAGGATACATAATGTTGATGGAGTCAATAGTCCGAAGATGGTTAATATATACTAGTTGACAAATCTAATACTGAAATTTTACAATTATTATCCCGAATAATGTCGAGTAAAACATATATTCCCGGTAATTCTCTAATTTTTCGTTCCCACCCTATTTCACAATAATATGAAGATAAACAGTAGCAAGGGCGTTGGATTATGGCTCCTGGGGGTATACAACATTCTAAAAAAAGACATTATTTATCTCGAGCAACACTGCGTTTAAACAGACCTGCTCTATCTAGGATATTGAGAACTGTTATGAACACTTATGAGTTACTAACTACTCTATCCAGGATATTCATGTTAATGAAAAACAATGAATGAAAAAACTCGACTGAGAAAAAATGATTGAAAAAAATTAATATTTGCGAAAAAATCATCTGACCTAAAATATAATGTAAGAGTTTTCTTTGGATTAACCTCGTTTTGCAATTTCTAATGTCAGATACGGCTGCCATGAGTAAGTGGATATTTTCTATTGTACCATTAAACAAATTCGTTAAAACACATTATTTGCGACAAAAAATCCACACTAAAATATAATGTATGATTTTTCTTTTGATTAACCCCAGTTTGCAATTTCTAATTTCAGATAAGGGGACCATGAGCACGCTGATATCTTCTATTTTTCCATTAAACAATTTATTGAAAACAAATTATATGCAAAAAGTAAATCCGTCCTAAAAGGTAATGTAGAATTTTTTTATAGGGTAACACCGGTTTGCAATTTTTGATTTCAGGAATGGCGACAATGAGGAAGTGGATATCTTCTAATTTACCACTAAACAAATTATTGAAAATATTTTTTTTCATCTTTGAAAATAAAAAAAAATACTGCCTAAGATATAATGTAGGATTTTTCTTTCGATTAGCACAGGTTTGAAATTTCTGATGTCAGATAGCGCGGCCATGGGCAAGTGGATATCTTTTATTTACAACTAAACAAATTATCGAAACCTAATTATTGTTTGCGAAAGAAATATCTAAACATCACTTCAACTTCTTTTCTTTAGAAACAATAAATACAAATGAATTCCTAAGAAATAAAGTGGACACTTCACCGAGAATTGAAACCGACATCTCCTCGTCTTCAGTCTTTAACTTTTTCATCTGAGCTGCATAAACCAAGCAAGATACTTGGATATTGCAATTAAAAACTGGTTTCTGTTTGATATGACAGGGGTGCTATAGAAAAATGAACATACTTTAAGGGCACAAATAGACCATAATACTTGCTTTTCGAATTGTAAACTGTAAGCTATTAAAATTAAAATAATTTCAATCAAAACTGTTCTGTTATATGGCAGCGGCGCTATCGAAAATTAATATGCTAAATGTGGAATAGTTTAATATCTGTTTCGTTGTCAGGAGACACTCATCCCTGGCATGACATCTTCCTTTTTAAGGACGTAGGAGTAGTATCTGTTCTGTGACCATAATACCATCCTCCCAGATATTCCCATCTCCATTTTGGTGGTGTAATGAAGTATATGTTTTATTGTCATAATGCTATCGTCCCAACAATGCCCTCCCCCTCTTTCGGGGTTATAGCGTAATATATGTTCGGTTAAAAATACTTTAGACTCCGGAACACAATGCGCTAACAATTGCTTATAGACGATAAACGGTAAAAAAAGTAATATACAGTCAAGAATATAATGCGATAAAAATTGCGTATATGCGATAAATATTGTTTCCAGAAGAAAAATAGAGTTTTCTAAACCGTTACTATGAAGACTCTATTTCCAGCGTGTATTTCTTAAGATTACATGCGTAACACTAATTAGAGTTTAACTCGAAATAATTCATTATGTACTATATTTAAGAATATTTAACAAAAACAAGAGGAAATAATATTTATCGCCTATACGAAATTTACGGACTCTAAACTACATTGTAAGCCGATAAATTTTGTTCTCTGTTATTTTTTGCAAAGGATGGGTTTAAGATATTAATATTTTGCAATGAGAACCTCTTTTTAGGCGCGTATGTATAAACACCTTGAAAAACTTGGGTGAAAAACGATAGTCTTTAGCGTAAGTTTAATAATGTTTTCCCATAAAAAAGACGCACGTAAATATTTAGGAGTTAACATCTTCAACATAGGCACGCTTCAATATAGCCAACCTCTCGAAGTAGACTAATAGTATCAGTTGGTTGTCGTGTCCGTTATTATCATCTTTTTTGTTCATTTGTTTTGACACCTCAGAATTTTTCAACAAACAATCAAAACGTTCCTATGGCACATTTATGAATTTTTTTCATTTTAATACAAAAAAGACCATCAAAAAAATTGAAAAATTAAAAAGGTGTAATTACACAAACGTATTCTGTTATTTCTAACAATGTTTGCATCTATATAAAACAATTTTAACACACAAAGAAATCATCAAATACGATACATTCACTGGTTTCATTCAGATCAACGAACGTTTATATATGCTAGAATCATACCCGTAACAGGATAGGTGAAATTATTACCAACACAGAACAGTTTTGCACCACTTTTATGTCCTCTTACGAAAAAAGAATCAAGATTGTACGATTATTAATCTTATGTCTAGAATCTTTAGTTCAATTTTGATCAAAATCCATTACATGATGCTGCTTCTATAAAATGTCTAAAGTAAACGTCTTAAGCTTAAGAATGTTTGAGATGAAATTTAATCTCAGAGGATCTTGCTAAATTGCTGTTTAATTACTATAGATCACATTTAATTAAAAGCTGAAATTCTTTTATTTTCGAATAGGATGTTTTGCAAATATCATGCTCCTCAGACCCTTTAACATACACGAAAAACACTGTAATTTTTGGAAGATTTATTAATTAATGTGTCATACCTGTTGTTAAAATTTCACAAAAAATGGAAATGTCTGAATTTTTATCAATCGCTTTACACCTGTCTTTGTCTGCTTTGCCTAACACAATATTATACTAATATTCCTCACAGTAACTGCCAAGCAGCTGCATTTTAAACTTCATAATAATCGGTAAATTAGTTTAGGAGTGAATCCCATATATATAAATATTTAAACATATACACATACCTTTCTTTACACAGAGATTATTCAAATGGCATTCTTACGAAATATTACATTTCGTTATTTCAGATTATGCGAAGAAGCCTCAAGCGCAAGTGTGAGATATAAGAAGATTATTGGTTTTCTTCGGCTGACACGACAAGATTATTTACAAAGTGTTATTATGAAAGCTACTCATCTTACAAGAAGCATCCGCGTAAAAATAGCGGTCTAATGTATTTATCAATATGACAAATTGAAAACACAGACTACAAGGCGGTTCAAATAACATTCCTTTTTAGTAACCACTCCTTCCCACACACTCATATATATATATATATATATATATATATATATATATATATATATGTGTGTGTGTGTGTGTGTGTGTGTGTGTATGTATATATATATGTAGTAAAAAGTTTTATGTATACAAACATAGCATAGCTACATACACATGAGTGCATACAACTATGTTATTATAAAAATAGCTCTATTTATTAACGTTCTTATATAAACACAGTAGAGATTCTCCGAATTTTTACCTGACCTGGATTTCTATATATAAACAGTATATGTCTATCTATGTCAATGAAACCATGGTACGTCTTGCTAATTTATAAATATTTGTATCCACAGACAGGCGCTTATTTCCTCTTATAAATACTCATTGGTGTAGCTACGCATAGAACTCCACCGCCGACCACATGGCTCGAACCCTAAACACCAAGTCTTATAATCTGACATTTATATCCATGCGCCCAACGATTCATTTGCACAAATGAGAAGTATAAACACTGCCTTTTATCAGTACAATATATTGTTTCTAAAAAGAAATCAATCTCAATATTTTTCAGGGGAGATAACCTTTGCATTACAGCTTTACATCGAAACAACAAATTTATCCTAAACACAGTGTTTTCGCTTTAAGGGGGACAGTTATTATAATTAAATAATGTAATATTTATATACACAGACAAACACTTCTTTAGTCTTATGGAGACTAATCAGCGTGCCTACGCATAAAACTGACTTACATACAACTCAGGACTATGAGAGAATGTAATTTAGTGTCTTCTAACATTGGAGAAAAGAGTAGAGTGCTTAATTACGTAGGTAAGAGCATATTTTTATATCAAAGAAAAGTATACATTAGTTTGATCTTTCATCGATATCTTTGGTTTCACGAAACTCGTCATTAAACAGTGGGAGTGTTATATCATCAGCATATAAATGTCTTTGCATCGTTTTGTCTCGTTAGTCCAGCGGGCTGACTTTCCAATATGTCCGTGAGCCAAAAATAGTATCGAACTGTTAAGTATTATGAATAATATATTGTTCATATTATGCCAAATATATTACACTTATATTATGCACATATATATATATATATATATATATATATATATATATATATATATATATATATATATATAATATATATATATATATATATAATTTAAGTCTTGAATTAAGAAAAATATAAAAAAGATAGAAAACAAATCAAAAGGTGATTGTTTAAATATAGCAACTATTGTAAGATAATGGTCTACTATGAATATGATCAAAGACGATAGATAGCGCTAGGCGGGAAAATACACAAAACAGGTGTCTTTTCTCTATCAACTAGATTCAATCAAACATATACTATCTTGTACGGTGACAAGAAAGAATCACAATAAAATATCTAAAATACAATGTCCCATAATCTTTAGCAAGAATTCCATTATATATTTTTTTTAAATTAAAAATATATTTAAATATGATATAATGTAATCTAAATACAAATAAAATAAAAAAATAAATAAATAAAAAAAATATTTATCTCTTAAAAAAGTATTATAAATATACAGGGTGATTCATAAGTCACTTAGCTATTTAAAATGATTACCATATGAGTCACAAACATACTATGAACTTTTGATAATTGTTATCTTACTCCCTAATTACTGCTATTACTGCCATTCGATTGGGGCTCGAGATGGGCCAATCAATTGGTCTCCACGAAGCCCTGATTTGACGCCGTTGGACTATTTTTGTGGGGATATTTACGTGACCAAGTATTTGCCACGCCAATAACTAACATCGACGACCTCAAATGAAAAATCACTGCCGAGTTTGTTAAAATTAATCAATCAAATATGCTTAAAAGAGTCGTAAATTCCTTGCTAAAAAGAATGGAGCTATGCATGCGGAACGAAGGTGGACATTTTGAAAATTTGCTGTAATTTCAAACTCCCATATGCATGCAGAACGAAGTTGGAAATTTTGAAAATTTGCTGTAATTTAAAACTCCAATGAATGAATTTGTTGAATAAACTTTCTGTTTTGTATTACCATATTTTTAACTTTAGAATTTCAAAAATAAATAGCTAAGTGACTTATGAATCAACCTGTATATATATATATATATATATATATATATATATATATATATATATATATATATATATATATATGTGTGTGTGTGTGTGTGTGTGTGTGTGTGTGTGTGTGAAAAGTTATTACAAACAACTAATCGAAGTCCTTGCTCGTAGGTTTTACAAGAACCAATATAAACTAATCGTCATTAGGTTTTTATCACTCCTGGTGAAAGAACCCCTTCTTCATTAATGTCTACCTTATTTTATTCCTGACGAGGCGTGGCGAAGTAGAAGCTAGTTGGCTGTCAAGGTTTTCTCTCCACTGGGTTTTCGGCCTTCCTCTAGGTTCTTTTAATTGCTTCGGAGCAAGTTCTGTCGCTCTATATGTTTCGTTGTTGTCTGTACATCTTCAGAGGTGACTTGTTCATATCTGATTTGCTGTTGGTATGGTAGGGGTGATGTAATATATTCCAGTTTTCTGTCCGATCCATGTGTTTATTTTTCTATCACGTAAACTGATGTTGAACATAATGCGTTCCATCTCGCATCATGCCATTCTTAGCTTTTCTTTCGCTACATTATTAAGGGCCCATGCTTCACTACCACATACATCATGCTTGTAATAACATATGGTAGCGAATATTAACTTTTTTTATTTAAATAACACATATTACCGTGTCCCCTAGAAATACCTTCGTTCTGTTCATCTGTTTATCCAGACATCAGGAAGAATTCCAATTTGTTCTCATCCCAGAAATATTAATTCGCCCGAAAAGTCTAAAACGGTAGCTAACGCTGAATATAATTATGATTCCCTTTTTAAAATGTTTCTGGGTGGTTTTACATGCTGCTTTCTATTTGATAAATTTTATTGTTTTATTATTTTTAATTTTTAATTTTTTTAATTTTTTAAACAGTTTATTTAATAAAGAAATTCACTCTGAGCTTATTTAGTGTATTTGAATCCGTTCTCCGTCGTTGGTCAACGTTCTGGTGTTTTTGGTGTTGTGTAATCTGTTTACTTACTCAGTGTGTTTTCTTTCTGAACATTTATTTTGTTCAACACATTTACTAACAAAGGATTTATTAATTTTCGTACAGGATTTTCTGGATAATAGCGCTCTTACAGTAATTGATGTTATAGTCATTTTCTTTATGTACCATATTACGTTCGGCTACCTCGCCAGTTCTATGTACTTGCTTAGTTTTCTTGCTTCCTTGCTCTGAAATCTGTGATGTGCTGGTACGACGAAATCCATGTACTAGACTGGATTTGTATCTGCAATATTTTTGCATGCTCGAATTATAGACGTTTATATAGTTCTCAATGAAATATTTTTTATTCCATTTGACCTAATTTACTGTATTTACTTATTTCGTCTGCTTGTCCACAAAGTCTATACATACTGGTTTCATGAGTTTTGTAATAATAATAATGATAATAACAATAATAAAAATAATAATAATAATAATAATAATATATATATATATATATATATATATATATATGTATATATATATATCGTTAGTGAAAGTGTGTGTATTCGGCGGAATTGTTTAAGTTTAAATTTCAGACCTATATAACTGATGATGAACTTAAGAGTACGTATTATGTTGTAATCTTTAAGGAAATGTTTCTAACATACGATCAACATTTCTAAATTTCCGGTGAAAGTTTCATGAATTGTTTAACAGAAAAAAAAAACTTTGTGTGAGTTATTATTGGTTCATTTCTGGGTTTGTATTCATTTGTTTAGTATTATATATTTGTGCAAACACATGAGCATCAAATTTTCGTCTTAAAATTTTTCCCAAATACCTTTCGTAAATCCAATATTACATTTGAGTAAAAAAATACTTTCAAAGGCTTACTTGACTTCATAGGATACATAAAGAATTCATTAATTCATTCATCTCGTATTAATCAGATGACTATATTGTTTGTATTGGTTTCTACGATATCTGTATAGTTAGAATTATGTCTAGAATGACATCGGGAACTTACGGGGGGGGATAATGTAAAGTTTGCCAACATCTTAATAAAAGTGTTGTTTGTTAACTAATTGGATTCGAACTTGGCACACCTAGATCGTCAGCCCCTACTGTTGACCACTTAGCCACCGTCACCTCCCAACATCCAATTATACTAAATATATATAAATGTGGTTTCGTTATAAAGACCACTTACCGAAATGTATTTGATGGAATAATTGATGAAATTGGTTGTATTATCGCCCTCTAAATTTTCACAATATACCAAAATCTGAGATATGAGTGTTGTCAATATACATCAGAGATTAAGTGTAATATTTGAAATACGCTTTAATCTTCATGACAAACTAAATATATATTTAAAAAATACAGATGTTGGTGCAATACGTTTAACTACCATTGTAGTCGTAAAAGACAAGTATAGGTGCTGATGGGTTATGAAAATATCAGAAAAGATTACAGTTTCTGAAAGCTTAACAGTGTGTTTGATAAGTTACTGCTTTTCATGTGAGGCACTAATATATTTTTCATATCTTAAATCAATTTTTGGTTGTAGCAATTATATTTTTAATGGATAGAGACAGTTTGAGACCCAGCATGACATGAAATATTACGTTTTATTAGTATTATTTATCATTGCGTTATCGGCGAAATTCGCCTTAACCTTTACCCGGCAAGTGTCGTAAATTAAATCTTTTTTTCGCGCGCTGTTTTATCGGAAGAATTGTGGAAATAATTGATGAGTATATTGGGTAGGATATGACCATTTATTTTATTTCCGTTCTGGTTTATCGTTATTCCTTTTTGCTATTTTTTTTTCAAATTTGCTTTTTCCTGTTTGCTTGAAATCATGGCCGCCATTTTAAAAATGGCGCCAAAAATTCAGATCGACAAAAATATGCACGCGTTTTAGAGTTTTTGAAATAAGGATTGATCAATTTTATTATTTGGATTATTCGGACTACTGTTTTCATTTTGGATGCTATTTTTATAATGATCCGGCTGATGTAACCTCTCAAATACTTACGGTGCATTATGAACAAAAGAATTAATTTATATCCCCGGGGTAGATTGTTCTCGTTACGTCAGCTATGACCGAGTTGAAGTCAACAAACATACGTAAGGCAACGGATGAAAATGATAAGTGATAATTAGTTCTAAGTGACAGTCCTTCGGAGGTTAAAGGGTCCAACCTCAGTACGGACAATTCTAAAAATGCAATTCTTCCCGTTCACTGCTGACGAAATGAGAGCAAACAATCCCCGTCGATTAAATAGAAGTTTTAGTTCAAAATATCGTACAGATTTCCGAGTTTGATATAAATATTCGGTAATTTGACAAAGCGCATCTAGAGAAGGTGGGAGGTTTCATCGGCCGAACCGTTGTGAAAATAGCATCCGAGATGAGAACAGTAGTCGAAATAATACAAATAATATGAACATATACATGTCGCTATGGTTACATAGTTAAAGAAACATTTAGTTTCGGGGGTGCAGGATTGACCTACTTCATTCCATCGAAGCTTACAGAATCAGCTATGCTGTGTTCAAAACTCATTTGCGAACTAACACAGTTAAAACAGTACAAGACCCATCATTTCCTTCAAGCTGTCCCATCGCCGCAATGTTGCTTCCTTGTGCCTGTTTTACAAGTACTTCAATGGATCGTGCTCTAATGAGCTTGTTGCTCTGGTACCCCCACGACGTAAATTCACTAGACCCACCCGACAATCTGCCAAATCCCATCCATTCCCTGTAGAGTTCCCCAGATGCCGAAAAGCGTTCTACTCCAAAAGCTTCTTTTCTCGTGCTGCTGGACACTGGAACTCCCCCCCCCTGCTCTCTGCTTTCCTGACGTTACTGACATGCAGAAATGTAAAACTAATGTAAACAGACATCTCGCTGCTCAGCTCTAAATTTAGGATGACCCCCCTCCAAACCGGCACCCTTTTTGTTCAGTAGCCCCTTACGTCTACAGTGGCGGCCTGTCTTGTTTGGGGTGAACTATGTTAAAAAAAGAAGCTAGTGCTAAAATTGCATTTCGCTTTTTAATTTGTGTCAAACGCTGCATTGTTTACGATAAGTATCGACAATTCTTGGTATCAAATACACTTTAATACAGACAAACAACCCCAACAGTTGCTCCTATATAATATACATACGCGAATTATGGATATCTTTGAGATACGTATAGCCAATCTGCGAGTTCAGCGATGAAAATGTTATTTTCAGTAAAATAGAAATGCTCCACTTTATTATGGCCGCCGTAAAGCTGGTGAAAAACTTACTTACACTATCACTAACCCTAAGTTCAAATGACAACCACCAAAAAAAAACCTCATAAAAATACATTTAATTACCTAAATTAACCGAAGTTAAGAAATCACAGTTATGTTGTGTTTCGTGTGTCAATAAGACAAATCTCAAAATAAAATTCGAAAATATGAAATTTGAAAAACATGTTTAACACATCAAACGTATATGAGTCCGTAGAGAATTTACTTCTACTGCGTTCGCAATAAATTATTTACAGATTTTAATTTTTCGTTCATGATTTCTAGACTTTCTGGCTTTTAACAATTAAATATATAACACATGTTCTACTTTAAACAGCATTATTCAGCTTCTGTAGTGAACTGCCGTCGGTAAGATGCGGCCATTCCACTTGTACACATAGCGATTGAAATACTATTTCAAACAAAATATTGATCGACCAACTCGAACCGTAACAGACTGACTGACGAATCTACAGACTGACTGACACATGATCCTCTCATAGATATATGCTAAGAGCATAGTAAACAAAAATACTTACTCAGCAACTTACTCTAAGTTCGCGTGGCAGGTCTTCAATCCAAATAAAACTCTCATGAAACCACATTTTATTGCTTAAGTAAACCGAAATAATTGTTTTACGTTTGTTGATTAGTTTCCTAATGACGCACGAACACAATATGCACACAACATTCTGAAAAAAAGAAATACAGTTTCCACACGTTAAATGTATACTGGTCTGTAGAGGATGTAATCACACTGTGTTTACAATAAATTATCCGTTGCTTTATTTTTGTTTACGTGTTTTCGACTGTTAACCCTTTTGCACTTAACCTATACAATCGTTAACAGATGTTCTATTTTAAACAGCGTTATATAGTGTCAGCCTAAAATTTTAAAAAATAACACGATATGCGAAAGGGGCGGTTAGCTACCCTTTGAGTGAAGGTTGGCCATTACAATTTGGCGGATAAACAAAATGTGCCTCGCAATAACACATTTATCGTAAAGCATCCAGCGGCTCTACCATTGTAATTTCACCTGTACAGTTGTTTAATAAATCTGTTAAATGTTATACTTGTTTCTTTGATCATATTTAGTATTTTTTTTATTAAACCGAAAGATAAAAGCGGTTGTAACCAGACGTAAACTACGGATTTGGTAATTAACTGGCATTCAAAAGATACGCCAATTCAACGTGTACATCTAGCAATGAAAATTACCGACCGATTAATTTACAGACTGTCTGACATTCAGTCGCGCGAGAGTGACGGACATACCGTCGAATCCGATCTAAACAATCAGTCCGGAAAAACAGATATTTCGATGGCCTTTATCTCTCGGGCTGGGGTATTGGTTCTGAGTAGTCCTATTGGGTCCATCCTCGCAGGCCTTGCCTTCGCTCTTTGGGTAGAGTTATTTTATTGCTAACTTCCTTAGGCGCCCCGAACAGGGAGTGCCAACGGGACTACCCAGGCAATATTTACGAGGCCAGACTACCTCCTCTTTAGCTTGATTCTCCCCACCTTGTGTCACGTCTTCCTGCCGTGGAAACGAATTAAATCGCGTTAGACAGACCGTGTCTCTCAGAGAAATATTACTACACATAATTAAAAAAAATCTAAGTTTACAAATGAATTTCAGATGAACTTTGATATTAATAACACATTTATGTAATTTAGATTTCAGAATCCTCTTCTAGAGACAGTGTCCTGCTGTGATCAGTCCTCGTGAAAATAATAACTCAGTAAGTCATTTGCGACAAACAGCGTAATCATTTAACAATGTGATTACTTGAGATCTTAACATATGTTCATCATTTAAATCGTAACACAAATGTGCCTTGCTACTAAGTAATCTTCTTTTGTTTATATATTATTGTGATAAGATCGATGACATATTTTTGTACTGATGGGTCACCGATGATCGAGGTCCGGAGGAGGGCACTCTAGGATAAGTGTTAAGAAGTTTTGGTTGGACAATCATCGCCATCACAAAAGGATTAGCCAAACACTGGGCAGAACATTATTTAAGAGGACTTTATTTTCTGAGATGGCGGCTCGACAAGTAATTGTTTACATTAGACTTGAAGACGACCATGCGGTAGTCGGTAAAGTAGCATGCTTATGTTACCTTGTTTCATCAATGGGATGTACTACGAAATAGACTTTATATGTCCTAAAGGTTTCCTGAAGGTCGAGGGAGACTGAGAGTATTTTAGTCCCTGACACTAAAGAGTAATATGTGTTCTGTCCTCAGCCAGAGGAGAAGATATAATTCTGGACAAGGGCATACTTTTTTTAGGCTATGGTGCTCATTTAAGGAGAGTTGGATATCTCTGCATTAAGAAGGATCTTATTTCACATCCAGCTTCCGTAAATAAGAAGAAGGAACACTTTTAAAATATAAGGTAAAGTAATTTGATGGTATAATTGATTGTAAAGTCATTGTTTCTCATACCATTTAGGAGCTATGGATATGCTCCTTTTTTCCTTTTAACAAAATACGTTTGCAGACTAGACAATCAAGCCAGTAGCTTATGAGAGGAAACATGAAATTACACCAATAATGCTCCGCTTACCCCAGCCCTGCTTTCGCACCACTTGGAATGTTCTTTTCACTGGACTTAGGCAATGTCGGATCAGAAGTGTAGTTAATTGTACTATAAAACGATCAATAATAAGGAATACTTGATTCTTGATAACATGCGTGTATTAATAATGACTAGCCGAACCCAAGGACTTTCACCGTTTGTTCTCCACCAATCTCTATACTTATTTTTAATTATATTCCTTTTAAAATAAGTAATGTCTGCTAGAGTCAATACTATTAAGACCAAAATGTAATTTTGATTTTTAGTAAAAATAATTGGCATTGTCATCTATATATTCTATAAAAAAAATAAATGAATGTGCTTGTTCTTTATTTACTTACATTTTTTTACTTTTTTCAAATAATAAATATTCTGTATCTTTTACCGTAAAATAATTGTCAGCTAAATATACTTCGGATCAAACGTAGAAAAGTCACTTTTTTAAATGTTTTTTATTTAAAATTGTAGTGTTAGCCGACGGGAAAAGATAATTACATTTTGGAACAATTATTTTAAAAAATGGGTAGATATAATTTTTGTTTCCTTTAATTGAATTAGTCTGCAAGCATCGTCGTTGCTAACCAGACGATCCTATTCTTTATGTGCCTGAAATGTTATAACTTACGTACGTACATGAAGTGCTTTGCCGTATTGCCATATCGATACTTTCTACAAAAGGAACCACCTTGTAATTCATTATGATATAATTTTACCCCATATCTCCCAATCACCGCTCACTTAAAAATACGTCTAACGTTTATCCGTACATTTAAAATTTAATCAGAATTTCAAGTAGATGAATTAGGACGCAAGTGAACAGAGATTCATGTTACATATATTTAAAGGAAATGTCTACCATTGTAGCCAAATTGATGATTCTTTTCTCGGGACTTGTATCTGGAATATCTGAAATATATACTTGCAGAACAATGTCAAGGATTATAGTTCAAAATATATTTGACTTATTAAACTAGTTAATATCAATTTCCATTTGCAAGGCGTTGTTTGTCGATGGACTAATTATCCAGATCGTTCACGGTGTCATTTCCCTTATATATTCTACCAGCAACGAGTATATTGATGAAGTTGAACAAGATTCATTGAACTATTTTAACTTAAAATGTAGCTGATTCTGAGTAAAGAAAAATAGACACATTTCTAAAGCAATGTTTTCGTATGATATTTTTTTTAGAAATTTCAAAGTTTTAAAATAAAGAAATTTATTTTAAAAAATACATTGTTTTTAAAATTACTAAGAACTATCGGACAAAGGCAATGTTTCAAAAAGGTACAATCTCTCTTTATTCAAAAAAAGCGTAGACCGCGTTGATAAACTAAATTTTCGTTGAAACTACGCGTCTACAACGTCGGACATATTTACTGTATCAAAAAGAAGGTTATCGTTTCAAACGATTAATATTAATAAAATAAGAACCAACTATTGTGGGGGATGCTAACGCATTCTATTCCTCTTAAATATTGAAGAAAAACGAGCAAGAAAACGTCAACATTCAACACAAATGAAGGGCAAATAAAATATCCAATACTAAAACATTTATATTAACAACAACAATTTATTTTGCATTTTTACACATAAAAATTATATTCCATATTTGAAGAAAGTCTTTTAGTGTCTTTTGGATAAATGTCTCTTTGACGGCTTGAAAGAAATAGTGTCTTTTTGTTATTTAAAGCAATGTCTCTTTAAATAAGTTTTGTAAGAAGAAAGACGCACGTGTGTGCGTGTGTACGTGTGTGCGTGTGTAATTGAAAAAAGAGAAAGAAAGTGCCAAGCTTACTATGTGTGTCCAGCAGTCAGAAAAAGGGAGAAGGAATGATTTGACGCGACAGGTAGTCGTCGCATCGTCTTGCGACTGGCCGATGGAGCGAAACAATTCTCTCTGCTGTGTCTGAAGAAATTCTGGAGGCAAGAGACCGGATCCGTCGCAAACGACGTTTATATATGTCCTAATCAGCAGGGGCAGTGACCGGAAACATATGATCCCTATTTTGGCGTTTTCTGCGGGGTGTTGAAAACGCCTGTCGACTGCTGTTGAAAGGTGAATTCCATACTATTGCTTTTAAAATAGTATCTAATTCCGAAAGCTTAGTTTTAAAATAAACAAATGTATTTATTAAAAAAATATACATTGTTATTGGTTTTTCAATTTTCGAAAGAATATTATTGATTTTGCTATACTAAAAGTACAATCTATTAGATAAGCGTTCATGTTAGTTGAACCATCTCTATAGGAGAGGATTTGATTGTACCTCATTCTAGAGATGTTGTATTACGTATATGTAGGAAAATATTTGGTCCGAAAATAAAATCAAACTTCAAATCATTCTAAAAAAATGGGTATTTCCTGTCTTTCCGATAATCATTTTTCGTTCCTGTTTGCTCTTTACAACAAATGGGTTCATGCTTTGTCTGGAACGATTTCCACGAAAAAAAAACATCGCTACCGACAATACATATTTATCATTATATTTGCTACATTGGTATTTATCGTCATTCACCCCAAACAAGACAGGCCACCACTGTAAACGTAAGGGGCTACTGGGAAAAACGAAAAGGGGAGAAGGTAGGGGGTCAACCTAAATTGGGATCTGCGCAGTGAGATGTCTGTTTACATTAGTTTTACATTTCTACATGTCTGTACTGCCGGACAAACAGAGGGCAGGGATGGAGTTCCAGAGGCCAGCAGCACGAGGAAAGAAGCTATTTGAGTAGAAGGCTCTCTGACATCTAGGGACCTCCACAGTGAATGAATGAGATTTGGTGGATTGTCGAGTTAGTCTAGTGAATTTACGTCGAGGGGGCACCAGAGTAGCCAATTGATCAGAGCATAATACATTGAAGTATTTATAAAACAAGCACAAGGATGCTACATTGCGGCGATGGGACAGGGACTGGAGCTTGGTTGACAGTGAGGGACCTATTAGGTTGGCGATTCTTTTTGGGGACCTTGTCAAGGAGGGAGAGACTAGTAGATGATGCACCAGCCCAACATAAATACAACAGATGATGCACCAGCACAACATAAATACAACAGATAACTCTTAATCAGCTAGCTTAACTATTTATATCGCAGGTTGCTATTTGCTGTTTAATTAATATCATTTGGAAATTTGTAGGTAAGGCCTAATTATTTTGTAGGAAATGGGGATAGGTATTTGTTTCACAATTTATAACAGGTATTTGCTATTGTATAGTTGGAGTTAGTTATCTATTTAAATATATCTGTAAACTCTAGTTGCAAACTATATTTGATTATGAATTTATATGTATCGATCTATTTGCTAACCGAAATCATATTAAGCGTGATCAGCAGCTAGATTGAAGTATTAGTACTGCTGTGTGTTTAACAATGCAACAACTGTTCTATCCAAGAGAATTGAGTTTCAAAAGATGTGGGAAGCAAGGAAAACATATGTCGTCAGTTTCGACGTCGCGTTCCCACTATAATATAGATGTATAAATACTTCTAATAGCTAAACATTTCTCAAACAACGTAATGCAATATATATGATTAGTTGGTTATTTTTTTTATAGAAATCGCTCAGGACAAAGTATGAAGCCACTTGATGTAAGGAGCAAACAAGAACGAAAAATAATTATCGCAAAGACAGGAAGTGCCCATTGTGCTTAGTCTTGCAAAGAACAACGCTATAAGTAGAAGGGAAACAGTCAACAGGAAAAGAGTTACGCAAGCCTGCAGTTCTCGAAAAAAAACTATAACATTCGAGCTAACTCCTGATCTCTCGTGGAGTTGCACCTGCAAATCAGCCAAAAACAATGTGTTGCCATGCCAGTCAACACTAAACAATCTCTGAATAACGAAACACTTGATCTTACCATTCGTGTTAATATAATTACAATTTTCTCAGTGCAGATTCCCGAATACATACTCGCGATTAAATCACCTGAAATTCTTCACTGTGTCTCGACATTCTGTCATCTCTCACTCTCTCTCTCTCGCTCTCTCGCTCTCTCTCTCCGTCTCTCTGTTTATCTCACTCTCTTTATCGCTCCCTCTCCGTCTCTACCCCTGCCTCTGACCCTGCTCCTGTCTGTCTGTCTGTCTCTCTCTCTGTCTCTCTCTCTCTCTCTCTCTGTCTCTCTCTCCATATATATATATATATATATATATATATATATATATATATATATATATGTTTATAAAGTTAGATATATTATATGTTTATATATTGTTATGTACATTATTAAATCCTAAGCTAATTAATGGATGATTTTGAATTTTAGAACACAGTGGATAGGCGTCAGGGTTCAAAATCTGGTTTATATTTAGTTTCAATTAGCTTTATGCCAAGCGGGTAAAAAGAAGTAGAAGACCTTCGTGAAAATGAATATATCTTCGATACTTGTGAGATTTTATGAATAGGTAGAAGACATACATTCATTAATATTCCCTAAATTTCAGTTTCTTCAGAATATTTTAACGAGTTTATAAGAGGCATACTATAGGAACAACGTCTCATTTGACAATTCAAATACGTAAGATTTGCATTTAATTTAATCTATTGTCAGTAAACACAAAATAAGCTAGAGTCTTTGGATTTCAATTTTCTCATGAGTTCCATTAACCATAGGCCTTATTTTTTATACATGTTCTTGAATAAAATGCTATAATAGATATTGCTCAACATTAGGATACGTATCTTAGACATACTGTGCTGTATCATTATAGATTGATTTTGATCTACGTAAGGGGTGTAAATGTGGCGCAAATCTGCTGTGTTCAGAGAAGTCATTTTACATAGAATATATATATATATATATATATATATATATATATATATATATATATATATATATAAAGATAGATGAAAGAAGTGTGATAAACATGTACGAATGTCCAGATTTATTTAAAACATCGATGGTTCAATGCAAGGTATATTCGGTAATAACATTATGTTTGGTATTCTTTCCTTTGAAATGCTCCGATTTCTATTATTAATTCTGATTAAGTGCGCTCCATCTACGATTTGAACTCAACATCTCACTATTGGAGTTACTTCATCTTTGAACGCTTTTCCATGCTGCCTTAACGAAAACCCTTTTTCTCCATCTAAACCTCCTTACATTGGACACCTTATCAACGGACAATTACCAACTGGACAAACCCACTATCTGTTTTATAGGAACTTTTTTTCACTCTCCATTTCTTAATATTTTTTCAAATGTTGAATATTGGCTTTTCCACTGCCAACTTATCTATCTATGTAATTCCTCTGACGATAAGATGTTGATCTTTGAAAAGCCTTGGCTTAAGGAAAGAATAATGAACATAATTTTATTACCGAATAAACCTTGCATTGAACAATCGAAGTTTGAAATAAATCTGGACATTCGTACATGTTTGTCACTCTTCTTTCATCTATCTTTATAATTACTCTATCTTTTATATTGAGCTTAAACCACTTCACTATAGGTTCTATCTACTAAAAGTTTACTTTTAGTTTCATATTTTATTCTACTGTATATATATATATATATATATATATATATATATATATATATATATATATATATATATATATATATATACATATATAAGAGAGAGAATTAGGCAAGATTATATGCTTATATATTTCATGTATCGAATTCAGTCATAAACGGATTAACAAATCATTATTAATATTGGAACTCAACTCGAAAATTTAAGAGTGGGTAATTATGGCTATATTTAGTTTAATAAAGTGTTATCAAAATCGGGCGTCAACGGAGTAGGAATACTTTATAAAAATTCAAATACTTCTTATTTCTGTGAAACTTTAACTATTAGCATTATACATCAATTTTAAATATCCCCTAACTTCCAAGTTTTAGTGTTTTAAATATTATTTCAGGGCGCGTAATATAGGAACAACTTTCGATTTGAAAATTTAAATATTTTAGATTTGCCTCGAATTTAACCCAGCACCATTAGACATATAGTAAGCAAGATTTCCTAAATTTCATCTTTTAAAGGCTCACTAAACTTACGTCATATTTTTTAGCAAGTTTGTAGAATAAAAATCATGTAATGGATTTTAGTCAAAATTAGAAGACGGGTGTTACACATGACGTAAAGTTCAATTATATCTTAATTTTAATCTTCGTAAGGGGGCATATGTATTGTAAACAATTGCTTCGTTCAGAGAAATTCATTTTATCCGTCCTGAGACGGATACTATTATTATAAGTATTATATATATATATATATATATATATATATATTTATTTTTTTGGTACATAAAATTTGTACAACATCAGTACCGTCAGTTTCAAGCTCAGAAGGACTTAACCATCCGGCCCTCTTCAGCTTATGTTGCCACCTGTTGGTACGGTTCTAATGCTGTACTAATTTTCTGTACCAACAAAAAAGATTACGTTCGTAATGTTGATTCTCAATTAATCGACCACTCTGCTTGGATTTTACCCAACATTATAACAAAAGAAGGTATATATATATATATATCGTAAGATATGAAAATATATTCGTGGCAATTAAGCTACACACAAACGTCCGCGTTTAATTCGTGTAGGGAAACATGAAGCTAAGTGCATGGAATCTGTGTTACTAACTGTTTTTATATATCCACATGAAACACCATGTGGATATATAAAAACAATTAGTCTAACAAGCTAACCAATCAGATTCATTTTTCCCCTTTCATGGGTTAATGTTTTCATTAGCCAATCAGTTAGCTTCTCTCAACATATGTTCGGCTAACTTTTACTTCACTTTTTCTTTTTTGTATGGGTGTGTGACGCACGCTTTTTGCTAATTTGTCTAATTAATAAGTGTCTTTATCATGACACGTGCGTAATTGGAATAGTTTTATTCAAATTTATTGTTATTCTTTCTTAGTTTAGGTACTGACTTGCTTTATTTTTATTTTTTTTTTTTTTTTATATTTTTATTTTTTTATTATTTATTATTACCATAAAGAAACTGTTTCTCTGTGAACAGTTGTTTACTATTTCACTTCTACAGCTTAGTAGGTTTTTCGAGATCTTTTAAGCTTAGAATTTCAACCTTTTCATTCAAACGTACTCTTAATGGGTCCTCTAAATATCTACACGTACTAGCCCATGATACTATTTTCCACTCGATTATGCGAGCGTTCGCTTTCTTTGAATCAAGAGTAATGTGTCGTTAGTGATGTTTTGAGTGGGTGGAGTTTGTTATTGAATGTACTTTTATGGTTGTAACGTCGTGTTTTACAAAATAGGGATGTCATACCCATGTAGTACTTCTTGCTATTCGGGGTTTCCTTGGCGAATACTGAGGCTTGGTAAATAATGCTTTTGCTTAGGCAGTTTTTTTATAGTGGAGAAAATGCACGAATTCTACGTGTATTGAGCACTGTTAAAGTAAATACTGAAAAGCCATACATATATTCTATATCTTTATAATATTATATGTGTATACATGAAATAATAATAAATTATATATATATATATATATATATATATATATAGAGAGAGAGAGAGAGAGAGAGAAGAAAAAGAGTGATAAATATGCGACGATTGTCCAAATTTATTTCAAATTTCAATTGTTCAATGCAAGGTGTATTCAGTAATAAACTAATGTTTATTATTCTTGCCTTTGCTCTATCTCGTATATTGAGCTAATCCACTTCACAATAGGTTCCATCTACTAAAAGTTTTTACTTCGGTTTACATTTGATCCTATATATATATATATATATATATATATATATATATATATATATTTATATATATATTTATATATATTAAGATTGTATCGTAAATTCCAAGTATTGAAATGGTATAATATCCTGAAATTTAGTTTTCCTTTAAATCCTTAATTTCGATTAAATTTTAGTTTTCGTCTAGTAGACTTTTAAACATAGGACTCCGATTAAATGCTTTCGTCGCATGACTGGCAGCAGCGTGAGGACGGTTTATGAAAATGTCAGCAATGGTTCCCCTTTTACTCCCATCACCAGCTGGAAACTTAAGGTACCATTCTGATGTGCCCTTCTGTAATGTAATAGATGTATAAATATTGCACTCTTATTAACTAATTTAGCATTCTATTCGATTTTGTTTCATCTAACGGAACATAGGATCATATCCACACACACACACATATATATATATATATATATATATATATATATATATATATATATATATAGATATATATAATTATTATTTCATGTAACCACATAACATTTTATAAGGAGATATATTTTTTATGTATCGATTTTTAGTATTTACTTCAACAGTGCTCGATACGTAAGTAGAGCTAGGTAGTAAGCTTTGAACATATATTTATGGCAGTACAGCTACACAGAGGCTCCCGCCTTTCATCCCCGGGGGTAATCTTCAGGATAAAATGCATTTTAGCCTGAAGATTCCCCCGGGGATGAAAGGCGGGAGCCTCTGTGTAGCTTAATTGCCATGAATATATTTTCATAGCTTACTATATATATATATATATATATATATATATATATATATATATATATATATATATATATATATATATATAGGGAGAGAGAGATATACATACATATTTATAGATATATGTATATATATATAAACAAATATATATATTTAAATGTGTGTATATTTATTAAACTTAATTTCATTCATTGTTGTACTCTAAAGCTTTTCCAATATAATTTAATGACACTACATTCTTGCTAAAATATTCCATACTTCTTTAAATTAGTTTTAATTTTTAATAAACTGAACAAGTCACTATTTAGCGGAAAGCAGGAGAGGCAGCCGACTGCTGTGGACCAAGACGCTTATCCACGACTATCGAAGCGAAGACGTTTTGGTTGCTGCTTGTGCGGAGGAGAGCTGCGGGCGCGAACCCAGAAACGCCCATTCACGAAAAGTATACTTTTTTTTAAATGAAAGAGGCAACGGTGGCGGGCGTCTTTGGCGTGCTCATAACGTGGCGTTATTCAATCGGCTTTTAATGTTTTGTGAACATTTAGAGAACAAGTGCCCTTAACTTGTCATCTTATTTACATACTATGTTCGTACACTTCGTAATTAAGTATTTAAATTAAATAGCACAATAATAGGAATTATTTCGTAAATTGTTTCTATAACGATAACATTGAAGTTAAGAGACTCATTATTTTTAGTCATGCAAAAAGAATGTCTTAACAGATATACCAGAGCTGTTGCATTTTCGAATGAAAAACGAGTGGAACACATAATTGTACTGGTTTTGAACGAACGAGTCACGGAAAAAAAACAGAAGTAGAATTGTTTACATTTGTTTATTTATAACATAATCGAATTTAATCAGGCTATCTGATATCGAATTACTTGAGCCAATTCATGTATAATGAAAACAAGCTTTTGTTTTATTAAATACGTTTCCATGTTTCTATATGTTCGGATTCTGACCTTTTCTACGTCAGAAATTAAGTAAATAGCGTAAATAGAGATGTCGTATCTGCCCGTCTGAAGTCTATTGAGTGTATCTGGCTAGTAAATGAAAAAACAATGATACCATCTTTTGTGGTATTCGCTCAGCGTCGGACATTCCACCTTCCAAATGGGCATCCATCTTCTACTGGCCAGGCTCAGCGTCGCCACACTATTACTACTATTAATATTGTTTTATTCTACTGTCTTTAATACTCGATTCAGTTTACGACACTATTTCAGAATAATGTACTATTTTTCAATGCAAAATTTAGGCAGGTGTAGATACTGTTTTGTTGCTATGATACAAATTTACCAGTCATTACTTCTTTATATTTGAGGAAAGGAGTTGACATAATGTAGTATATGTTCGTCAATCATGAAAACATATGCCCAGACATTACCTCCTTCTTTTTTGGGTGTGTGGAGTGTTAGTGTAGTATCTGTTCAGTAGTCAGTATACCATCTTATCATGCATTACCGTTTCCTAAAAGGTAGTTTAGTATATTTTCTGTGATCACGGTACGACCCTCACAAGGAATTACCGCTTTCTTTTGATGGTAGTGTAGTATATGTTCGTCCATAATGATAGCATTCTACACAGACTTGCAAAAATATGTGACGGGAGTAAGAATACATTATTCAGTTCTTGTAACAAGCACTTGTATTCCGTTCTATGCATACGATATTTACAGAGTTTTCATTGGTTCATTTATACGTAAGTGTATCGTAGCTTGTCTTCAAAAATGCTTTTATATTTTAAGATCGCATATCAGTCCCCTGTGGTCATAAATATAACAATAGAAGGCACGCTTCATCGGAAACTGATGCGAAAACAATCGATAATGGGAAACGATGGTAAAATATTCCGATATCCTAACGATTGATGGAAAGGGAAGACATACTAGAAGAAAAGAGAATTGACAGGATCCTGTTAAAAAGCGAATGCTGCTCGGATGAGGAAATCGATATCAAAATATACATTCATTTATAAGGTTCTTAAATATATCTCAAACATCTCTGTTTACTTACATATTTACGTGAATCTCTCTCGCAGTCTCTGTATATATATATATATATCTCTCTCTCTCTCTCTCTCTCTCTATATATATATATATATATATATATATATATATATATATATATATATATATACAAGGGCGTCGATAAAGGGGCGATTTGGAGTCATATAAAGTATAATCCCAATAATCTTGGAAATGATCGTACGCTAAATATAGTGGTTTTTGAATTCTTGGAACTAATATAGATAATGTCCTAATTTTGTTGATCTGGACTCACTTCATATATATATATATATATATATATATATATATATATATATATATATATATATATATATACATATATATATATATTTATATATATATATATTCCGATATTTACAACAGGGAATACCTCCCCCTTTCAGCTAAAACTATACCAACACACTCAAGGTAGCTTATATACATTAAATTTCCAAAGATTTAAGTATTTTCCTTTAAAAAATAATAGATGGACATATTTCCACCATGATATGAACATGAATAGATAAAACAACGACACATATTCCACAAAAAAACCCAAACCACCCTTATCCCCACAACACCGATCTACAAGTAAATTCATACAACGAGTAACTGAAAAAAGAAAGCCTACTGGCTTTATTATATTGATTAAAAACGCCATTCTACCCTGAACAAAACATCTGTCTTGATGACTTTGAGGACGTCTTGATTAACCTTACCAAGAGAATCACATTCAAAAAGCAAAATAATTCATCTAACCCAATTAGAAAAAAAGATCAATAAATTTGCAAAAAAAGTTAAAAAAACATGCTATCCCGTTTTCAAACAAACCTTTTTTTAAAATTTCATCACATTTGAAATCGATAATTACTATCAATCTAACTCCCCAATCCTGTTGAATAAGACGTTTATTTTAGCTAAAAATAACCCATACGTCACCGATATAAACATTAAGGTAATCCTACTAGCCAGGAGATCTATATTGCATTTTGACAATAAATACTGTACTAGAAAAGAACACTATTTACCAGTGTGATGTTGTCATGGGTGCCTCCGATTTTGCACAGGTCACTGACTTATTAGGCTAATATTTGCTTAGAAAACTTAGATTTAAATTATAAAATATCCAAGGACAGCTTTATAGAAGTGATTCTCTATTTGTCTCTAAATAAATGTCTGTAAAGTACAATAACACCATCAACGACTTACACACATTTTTCAAATCTTTGGCTTTTCTATTATTATAGATCCAAAGAGAAAAACATTATTTTTTTAGATATACTACTTGACTTGAACATATAGCATATATAATAAACCCAACCTTTCATTATGTTATGCCCATGATCAGTAAAATAACCGGCAGTCCATACTCAACGCAATAATTCCCTCTGTTGCAAATAGAATTTATAAACTTTCAATTAATGAAGACATATTCGATCAAAACTTTAACTTTCTCAAATAATGCATATTCAGAAAAAAATAATTTCTATACAAAATGCACCTTCCAATGCTAAAAGACAAAACGGAATCCAAGAAATAACACTCATCTTTCTTGTACTAACAAAAAAATAACCGCCATAGTACCCTGCACGAGCAAGGAAATCGCCCAACACACAATCCCACACAAACGCATAAAAGCAAATATTTGGTTCAACTAAGGGGTATCTAAGATCATATATAGATCGTTTAAATACCCACGCTAAAATAGCATTACACTCCATTAAAATGTTAGACTCAACTATGCCTAATTTAGCCCCAAAATAATTACTTCAAATAATACAAAAATATCAAATACCCAAACTATATTCAATAATACAAACTTTAACACACATAATGAATGCAATTGCCAGAAAAACAACAGTGTATATTTAACAATGATTGCATACACAAAAATGTAATATGCGCTTAAAAAGTAATAATGTAAACCCAAAATCATCTGTTGATACATACCAAGCTGCCCCAATCTTTACCAACACACAACACATTCTCCCCTCACCTAATAAAAGCCACTCATACATATCAGAAAACATCAACAATACCTTGATCCATCAAATAAATCCCGCATTAGATAATGTAGACCAACACACCATTTAAATTATAATTCTCTACCAGATAAGGATAATGACCCTATCAACACTAACATATACACATAGGCCATTGAGAATACAACGCATATAAGACAGGGATCACCCCCTTAAATACACACATGCATAGGAGAAACATCGACACTCGTTAAACATCGAATATCGAACCACCATAACTTTTTGAATAGGGAAGATGATTATTAAAATTGTACCCCATCAGAAACCCTAATGGTATTTACTGGTCTATTGTGAAAAAACCCAACGAATTCTTACTTTCCTAACTCGAAAACATTCCAGTTATGCATATCTGAATCGGTTATTAAAATAGCGTCTAGTAAACATAACCATATAATTATATGTAGAAAACGACTTACTGGTTGCCTGTATACATTAGAAAACATTTAAATACGCAAAATGGAAACACACTAGCGAAATACTCTAATTTCCCCCATTATATTATGGAAAGATCATTACATAAAGATTTCGGAAAGATCATTACATAAGACTAACCTCTAATAGACCTTCAAAGATACCCCAACGTATATACAACATTCCCATTATCTGCCGAACATAACACATAATTTCTCAATCTATTTTATAATTTTCTCATAAACCCGATAAGCTTACATCTTGATCACATGATACATGTCCATCAAGTCTAGATTAGCACCTTTATATCTATTTGAAGTATTATTTTCAATAGATAATTATTCTTTATTAAATGTTCTTATTTTATTTTATAGTATAACTAGCGGGGCTATCCGGCGTTGCTCGGGGTCATCAAAACATATACTTGAAGAAAAATCGCGCGTGTAACATCTTTATATTAACACTTCTATTTCTCTCCTTCTCTTTATTGCTGTCTCTTTATCTTTCTACCTTTCTCTTCCCTGGTCGCCCCATTTCACCGTTACTTACTCATTTTGCCTTTTGCGAAAGCTGTTTCTTCCCCACTACTACTCTTACGTTACCCAGGTCAAGAGTATGACATATTTCTATAAAATTACCACCACTGTCTGCGCCTTCTATATAGGTACATATCTCCGCCCCGGTGTGCATACTATACTAATACATATCTCCGCTCTGGTGTACATACTAAATACGTACCTATCTCCGCCCCGGTGCGCATACTATATACGTACCTATTGCCGACCCGGTGCAGATACTATATAAGTACCTATTGCCGTCCCGATGTTCATACTACATAAGTATCTATTGCCACCCCGGTATGCATACTACATAAGTACCTATCGCTGCCCCGGTGGGAATGCAAAATACGTACTTATCGCTGCCCCGGTGCGAATGCTAAATATGTACCTATCACAGGCCCGGTGCGAATGCTAAATATGTACCTATCGCCGCCGCGGTGGGCATGCTATATACGTACCTATACTCACCCCGGTGCGCGAGCTACATACGTACTGATCGCCGCCTCGGAGCGCATGCTAAATATATGCCTATCACCACCCTGGTGCGCATTCTATATACGTACTTATTGCCACCCCTGTGCATATGCTATATACCTACCTATCGCCACCCCTATGCACTACTATACACGTACCTATTCCCACCCTGGTGCACATACTATATATATATATATACCTATCGCCGACCCAGTGCGCATACTATATTGTACCTATCGCCGCCCTTGTGTGCATACTATATACTTACGTATCTCTGCAAGGGTGCACATACTTCATATGTACCTATCTCCAGCCCAGTTTGACTACCTAAGAACGCATATTAATGCGCCCACGTCATGTTAAAAAAACAAAATAGTGTTTGCTCATGTATTGTCACTATCCTGAAGAAATAACTCATGTCGTATTAAAGAACAAAAATCAAGTTTATTTATGTAGTGTCACTATCATAAGAAAAAACTCAAGTTCAAGTTCAAGAAAAAAAAACATTCCTCGACCCCTCGCCCCAAAATATGTTTACCCTTCAGCCCCACATCCCTAAAAAAGATTTTACTATCCCCCAACCCCAAAAATATGTAAGGTTCAAAAATAAACAAATTTGGCCCCATCACCCCCCAAAATTTTCCCCGACCCCCCAAATTTTTTACCTTCCACCCCCAACCGCCCCTAAAATCCTTAGAAATATTTTAAGTTAAAATAAAAAAAAAATGTGGACCCCCCTAAAAAAATGTCGCCGCCCTGCCCCTCAATTTTTTCCCTTCCACCACCATCGTCCCAAAAATTGGTTTTACTCTCCCCCAACCCTAGGAAATATGTTAAGTTGAAAAAAAAAGAAAAAATTCGGCCCGACCCCCTAAAAGTTTGGCATGCCCCCTAAAAATTTCCCCGACCCCTCAATCTAACCAGCCCCCCCCAACTTTTTTTAACTCTCCCCCCCACCCTGAAAAAAAGTTCGGCCCGACCCCTAAATTTTTCCCCGACCACTTCCCCCATCTCTCCAACCCCACTGAATTTAATTTTACTATCCCCAACACTGAGAAATATGTATCATGGATGTGTATCATGTATCTTGGATATGATTCATGAATATGTATCATGTATCATGGATATGTATCATGGATATGTATCATGTATCATGGATATGCATCATGTATATGTATCATGGATATGTATCATTATCATAGATATGTATCATGAATATGTATCATGGATATGTATCATGTATAATGTATACTGGATATGTATCGTGGATGTGTATCATGGATATGTATCATGTATATAAATCATGAATATGTATGATGTATCATGTATCATGGATATGTATCACGGCTAGGTATCATGTATCATGTATGATGGATATGTATAATTAATATGTATTATGGATATGTATCATGTATCATATTCCATGGATATGTATCATGTATCATGTATCATGTATCATGGATGTGTATCATGTATCATGGATATGATTCATGTATCATATATATGTATCAGGTATCATGTATCATGGATATGTATCATGGAAATGTATATGTATCATGGATATGTATCATGGATGTGTACCATAGATATGTATCATGTATAATGTATCATATATATGTATCATGTATCATATATCATGTATTGATATGTATAAGGTATCATAGATATGTATCATGTATCATGATATGTATCATGTATATGTATCATGCATATGTATATGTATCATGGATATGTATCATAGATGTGTATCATAAATATGTATCATGTATAATGTACAATGGATATGTATCATGTAACATGTATCATGTATCATGTATCATTGATATGTATCATGTATCATGGATATGTATCATGTATCATATATATATATATATATGTATCATGGATATGTTTCATGTATCATGTATATGTATCATGTATCATGGATATGTATCATGGATATGTATCACGCATCATGGATATGTATCATGTATCATGGATATGTATCATGCATTAAATATATGTATCACATATTATGTATAATAGATATGTATCATGTATCATAGATATGTATCATGGATATGTGTCATGTATCATGGATATGTATCATGTATCATGAAAATGTATTATGGATAATATATGTATCATATATTATGTATAATAGATATGTATCATGTATCATAGATATGTATCATGGATATGTGTAATGTATCATGGATATGTATCATGTATCATTAAAGTGTATTATGGATATTTATCAGGTATCTTAGATATGTATCATGGATATGTATCATGGATATGTATCATGTATCATGGATATGTATCATCGATATGTATCATGTATCATGGATGTGTATCATGTATATGTATCTTGTATCATTGATATCTATCATGGAGTGTATCATTATTATATATATGTATCATGGATATGTATCATGGATATGTATCATGTATCATAGATATGTATCATGTATCATAGATATGTATCATGTGTCTTAGATATGTATCATGTATCTTGGATATGCATCATGTATCATAGATATGTATCATATATATGTATCATGTATCATGTATACTGGATATGTATCATAGATGTATCGTGTATCATGAAAATGTATCATGTGTCATGTATCATGGATATGTACCATGTATCATGTATCATGTATCGTAGATATGTATCATGTATCATCGATATGTATCATGTATCATGGATGTGTATCATGTATATGTATCTTGTATCATTGATATCTATCATGGAGTGTATCATTATTATATATATATGTATCATGGATATGTATCATGGATATGTATCATGTATCATAGATATGTATCATGTATCATAGATATGTATCATGTATCTTAGATATGTATCATGTATCTTGGATATGTATCATGTATCATAGATATGTATCATATATATGTATCATGTATCATGTATACTTGAGATGTATCATAGATGTATCGTGTATCATGAAAATGTATCATGTGTCATGTATCATGGATATGTATCATGTATCATGTATCATGTATCGTAGATATGTATCATGTATCATGTATAATAAGTATGTATCATGTATCATACATATGTGTTTTGTATCATAGATATGTATCATGTATCATGTATACGTATCATGTATCATGTCAATGTTTCATGTATATGTATGTATATGTATCATGTATCATGTATATGCATCATTGATATGTATCATGTATTATTGATATGTATCATGTATCATGGATATGTATCATGTATCATGTCAATGTATCATAGATATGTATCATTGATATGTATCATGTATCATGTATATTTATCATGTATCATGGTTATGTATCAGGGATATGTATCATGTATCATAGATATGTATCATGGATATGTATCATGTATCATAGATATGTATCATGTATAATATTTCATGTATCATGGATATATATCATGTATCATTGATATGTATCATGGATATGTATCATTGATATGTATCATGTATCATGTATCATGGATATGTATCATGTATATGTATTATGTATCATGTATCATGGATTTGTATCATGGATTTGTATCATGTATCAGTTTTCATGTATCATTGATTTGTATCATGTATCATTTTTCATGTATCATAGATATGTATCATGTATCATCGATGTGTATCATTTATCATTTAACATTGATATGCATCATGTATCATGGATATGTATTATGTATCATGTATCATAGATATGTATCAGGTATCATGTATCATGGATATGTATCATGGATATGTATATGTATCATGGATATGTATATGTATCATGGATATGTATCATGGATGTGTATCATAGATATGTATCATGTTTCATGTATCATGGATATGTATCATGTATATTTATTATGGATATATATCATGTATATGTATCATGTATCATGGATATGTATCATTGGTATGTATCATCGATATGTATTATGTATTATGTATTATGTATCATGGATATGTATCATGGATATGTATCATGTATAATAGATATGTATCATGGATATGTATAATAGATATGTATCATGGATATATATCATGTATCATTGATATGTATCATGGATATGTATCATAGATATTTATCCTGGATATGTATCATGTATCGTGGATATGTATCATGTATCATGGATATGTATCATTGATAAGTATCATGTATCATTGATATGTATTATGGATATGTATCATAGATATGTATCATGGATATGTATCATGTATTATTGAAATTTATTATGAATAGGTATCATGTATCATGGATGTGTTTCATATATCATGGATATGTATCATGGATATGTATCATGTATCATAGATATGTATAATGAATATTTATGATTTATCATGGATATGTATCATGTATATGTATCAAATACATACTCTCTCCCAACCATGGGAAATATTTTTAGTTCAAAAAATGAAAAAATTAAAAAAATTGGCCCGACTCCTAAAAAGTTTGTCGTTACCCCTAAATATTTCCCCGACCCCCTAATCTCTCCAGCCCCCCCATTCTGTTTTTACACTCTATCGACCCAGCGAAATATTTATAGTTCAAAAAATAAAAAAATTTGGTCCGACCCCTAAAAAGTTTGTCCTCACCTCTAAAAATTTCTACGACCCCCAAATCGTAATAGACCCCCCCAACTTTTTTTTACTCTCCCTCAACTCTGAGAAATATATTTAGTTCAAAAAATAAAAAAATAAAAAAATTTGGCAAGACCCCTAAAAGTTTGTCTTGACCCCTAAAAATTTCCCCGACCCCCAATCTCCCCAGGCGCCCTCAACTTTTTTTTACTCTCTCCCAACCCGGAGATTTTTTTTGTTAAAAAATTTAAAAAAGAAAAAAATTTATCCCGACCCCTAAAAAGTTTGTCCTGACACCTAAATATTTCCCCGGCCCCCATCTCTCCAGCCCCCACCATTCTTTTACTCTCCTCAAACCTGAGAAATATTTTTGGTTCGAAAAATAAAAAGAGAAAAACATTTGGCTTGACCCCTAAAAAGTTTGTCCTGACCCCTACAAATTTCCCCGAGCCCCCAATCTCTCCAGACCCCCCCCCCCCCAAAAAAAAACAACCTTTTTTTATTCTCTCCCAACGCTGAGAAATATTTTTATTTCAAAAAATAAAAAAATAAAAAATTTGGCTCGACCCCTAAGAAGTTTGTCCTGACCCCTAAAAATTTCCCCGACCCCCTAATCTCTCCAGCCCCCCCCCCCCTCCTCCAAAAAAATGTTCGGCTTCTTTGTTTTGATTTTGAAGCCTTTTTGATCATTTAAATTTGGAAAAAACATTCTGCCCATACTTCGAATCGTGTTTGATATGTTTCAGGAATTGAATCGATACATTTCCCACTGTAATGCGTGTTCAACCTTTTTTTTACTTTTGCAGTTTAAATCAGATGATTCTGGTGTTGGCATTAGTTCTCTCAATGTTTTTCTAGTTAGAAATCTGTCTGGAAAGACATCGTGTACTTACGGGAAGGACCACGAGAAGGTTGTCAACATCCCTAAGTGAAAGTGATACTGTGGAACGGACTCGATTCGAACTTGGAACACCCAGGTCGTCAGTCTGTGTCGTTATCCACTTAACCATCGTCACCTCCCAACTCCTTTGCTTATATGTCCATTAATCCCTTGTAGTAACTGCATTTGTTTGCCTCCATTAATTAACGCTTATCTTAATATTATTGTAGGGATCATAAGTTGTTAACTATGAAAAACTGTTTCGGGGATTTCAAAACAAAACAATATTTTATCTCATAGCTCCCCAGCAGTTTTGATCATATACCTTTAAAAACAGGGCACACATTTCTTATAACATTACCATGCGAGCCACGTGCGATATTAGAGACTTCCAGATCGTCCGGTAGATACTTCAAAGGGCATTCACGAGAGATGTCTACATCTCTAAAGGTTTAAATTTAAAAACCAAATGATGATTTATAAAAAAAAATATTGCTTGAAAAATCTTTTTTAAACAAAGAGCTTACATTAACACTTTAAGGTAAATACATGTTTATTTTACAGAAAAAAGCATATATCGTTTTTAGCTTTCCCAAAATTTATTGTTAAAATGCTTAACGAGATTTATGAAATAAGTGCCAATAATACTTATAACATTATCACACGAGCAACCTCCGGACCTAGAGACTTCCAGATCGTCCAGTCAACACCTCAACGGACATTAACGAGAGATTTCTACATTTCTAAGGAAAAAATACAAAGCAATTATTTATAAAAACAAATATTGCTTGAAAATGTTTTTTAAAACCGAAAGCTTGCATTAATACGTTACGGTAAATACATGTTTAGTTTAAAGAAAACAGCATATATCGTTTGTTGCTTTCTCAAAATTTAATATTCAAATGCGTTGCCATATTTATAAAAAAAACTGCAAATATTCCTTATGACACACACACACATACATTCATATATATATATATATATATATATATATATATATATATATATATATATATATATATACATATATATATATAGTAATCGAGGTAAATTCAAGATTTTGAACAGTCTCAAGTCTAACCACGTGACTTTCCTAATTTTAAATTTCCCCCTTCTTTCCTTCTTGTTTTTCTCGACCATATTTTATCATCCCTAAAAATGATCTGAGGGAAGGATCGGATTCTAATTATGCCTGATAAAATCTCCGTTTTAAACGACTGTAGATCGATAACATCGACATGCAAGTGTCGCAGATGTTGTACATGTTTGTATGAATAAAACTAATCATATATATATATATATATATATATATATATATGATTATATAAGATCACGCAGAAACTGCGTTAAATGCTCAACAGTGTCTATAATATTTGAGCTCAATATATAATAATAAATCAATAATAATAAGGCTTTTGTCGAAAACATTTTATTTTACACAATAAAAAATGAAATAAAAATGTTTAAACAAAGAACTGTGGAGCTATTATCTCATTAGATAGATAGATAGATAGATAGATAGATAGATAGATAGATAGATAGATAGATAGATAGATAGCAATCCTGATTAGTTGACACACACCGGGTGATCATCCAGGGAATCATTACTGTGTTTATATAAAATTGCTAAAAAATGAATATAGCTGTTTATTAGATAGAATGTTTGTATTTATACAAACATTATTTGATTACGCATTTTAGACATATTTTGGCCAGTACCATAAAGAGTCATAATTCTTCGGACTAAAACATTTTCCCTACAACAACCGCAAGGAAAAGATTTTTGTCCGAAGAAGTCTTGCTACTTATGGCTATGACATTTTATTTGATCCTACTTCCGTCGAAGTTCTCAGAAATCAAAGGGCCTGATCCTGGTTCTAACACGATCTTTTTATGAAATAAATCGATATTCAACTACCCAATTAAAGTTCTTCTTTATCTATCAAACGTTTAGTTAGTACAGTAGATTAAAACATAAATTTTCCTCTCTCTAATTGACCAGTTAATTGTGTTATAGTATATATTTCTTGTCGTCTCTTTGTCCTTCCAGATTTCAAGGACAAGAATTCATCTAGTCTGGCGGAGTATCAAGCTATGTGCGGTAACTTGAGGTAATATTACTTGTAGTAAGTGCACCACTCCTCGTATAAGCTAGTGTATAGCCGTGGGCAGGGAAGGCTTCTAATACTATGTTATTTTGAATATTTGGTCAGCGTTTACTTGTAGTGTGAAGCATCCTAATTTCAGGTTTTCCTGACAAACCCTTGTAGAGACAGCCCGAGGACAATCAAGTAGGTAATTCAAACTCTCCGTAATAATTCTCCAAATGTGTAGCCAAAATAGTTGTTGTCTAAACTAAAATGTATACGCAGTATATGTATATATATATATATATATATATATATATATATATATATATATATATATATTATTTTACTCCATTTCATTTAATTTTATTTCATTATATATTTGATTATCAACGGTTTCAAATCTAACCTTAGCGACTTTCAAAATTGTAAATATCCTGTTCTTGTATTTTCTTCCCATTGCAATCTTCACAAATATTATCTGATGTAATGATATGATTCTAACATTGACTGAGTATATCTCAGTTTATAACAGCTGTTTATCGATAACACCGACATGTCAGTGTCGCAGATTTTGTACACGTCTGTAAAAATAAAAATAATAATGATAATATATCTTTATATACATACTGTTTTCATTTCATTTTTACTATATTTTTAACTATTTCTCAACCCGTTTTCAAGGAATTCTTCTTTTCCAATAATAATATCAACGATAATCATATGAGTGATAACAATAGTCATAGAAATGGTTTGTATTGCATTAGTTCACAAATGCGAGCAAGGCTTTAGTAAGCGATATAAGAGCGATTATAATTTTGTCATGTGCGTTTCGTAAACTTTAAGTCTTTCTATAACTTCTGTTTTGTTGACGAGAATCTCTCTAATCGTTTGAAGCTATATTATGAATATGTATGCGTATCTCGTCGAGGTAAAGGAATTGAAGTACGGTATGTGTATTGATATTTCGTCGGATAGAGGATATTTTTGGCAATAAGTTCCATCCAATTTCCTCCGTGCATTACGGGAATTCAAGTGACAAAATAATACATCTTTGGCCATATAAAATGAGTTCCAATATTCACTAAATGACTTCTTGCACGAGATAATTGTCTTTTTATGATGTTAGTCTCAAGCAATACAGTTTTCTTTATATGGCGAGCTGGAAGTCCTGCTCGATTTAGGATGCATTTGATATATTCATATTTGCTTCAGGGTCCGTTGCTGTTCAGTATGTCTTCGTCGAAATATCTCTAGCAATCTTTCTTTCTATTCTCGTAAAAATAAACCGTTTTTTTGTCAGATTTTAACTGATTCTCAACCGAATGTTCTCTCCGTAATGCTCTAAATTGTTGATCTTGTAAGACATAAAAACTTCAAAAATGCAGTATTAAAATAACTTCCTCTATGCGCCAATTATTCATTGCTGTTTATTACCAAGTTCAGCAATGTTCACTAGAATTCAAGTCACGATGAATGATCCCGGTGTGTTAAAGTCGAATACCGTCATTCTAAAAATCCTTCGTAAAATTCATAAACTTTCGTTAAAATGATTTTCTTTTTTAAAAAAAAGTATGTTATATTTTAAATGTTCAATAAAGAAAAACATATATCATAATTGCCATAAAAAAGATTACTGTAGTTTAGTAGTAAATTGAGTTATCTCCCCTTCGCAGATTGGCTGTTTAGAGTCTATAAATATAGATAGCTCTGACTTGTAGTCAATTTGCATATGTGGTGCGTTTTAGCTGTCAATTTAGTTATCTCCCCTTTGCAGATTGCCAGTTTGGAGACTAAATATAGATGGTTCTAGTTGGTAGGTAATTTGCATAGGTGATGGGTTGATTAGTATACGAATTGTATTCTTTGGATTCAGGAGTTGGGTTCCTCAGATTTTAAAAATTTTACCCCAGGATTTATGCGTTGGTTTGTTTCTTGGGAGCGACCCCCAACTCGGCCTCTTGTGCCCCTTTTTTACCGGGGACTCTCTCTGTACCTGAGCAAGTCCCTTTTGGGTAATATTGTTCTTTCCAACCCTTTTGGGTGATCAACGATCTTGCGTGATTTGTATAGACCTTCATGGGCACTAATTCAAATTGTTTTCGTCGTTTTTTCAGGTTCGTTCTGAGCCCAGGCACATTCTAAGCAGTAGGTCGGATTTGGTTTAACAGCTAGAGTAAAGTCTAGCAAAAATTCTTCAATCTCCAAATCAGCGGATTTTGAGGCAGGCTTAGCGCTGGTTTTATTTTCATTTTGTTTTAAATGATAATGCGCGTTTTGTCTTTTATCTGCCGTTGTGCAGGGCAAGACGGAAGAGCGAAGGACCGGACCAAGCTCCGGTGAAGGCTTAGTGCATAGTTTAGGCTCTGGTTCCCAGATGCCTTACACACATCTGGGGGCGGAGTAGGCCAATACTTTATGTACGGGTATGACGCATTAAGCGACATACCCAGTATCTTTGTCAGTGCTGTCCTTCGCACTGTAAGTAGATCGGAGCTTGCCGCCTTCTGCAGCAGCTCTACGTATGATTTCGACGCTGCTGATTTCGGCAGCGTAGGCCTTAGTTTGGCTGAAAGAAGTGATCTGCGTCGGTGGGATAGACTCCTCATCACACCAGTTTGTCGACAGGCTTTAACTGTCAGACCGCCTGCTCACAGGAGGAAAAGTCTTCGGCCTGCAGGATTAAGGCAAGCCAGGTCGGTTGAGCTCTAAAAAGAGGTAGCCACCGATCCAGATCAGCCATCAGCGCCAAACGACCGGGAGGCTGCTCAAATTAAAATGGTCCAAATGGACTATGAACTGTTTGGAGCTCCAGTCACCAGCAGTAGCAGCAGCCGCCACCGCCGCAGCAGCCGCCGCCGCCGCAGCAGCAGCAGCAACATCATGATCGCTCCAAACAGAAGTATAACCAAAACCGACGGACGAACCTCCAGAAAAAGGACGAAGGGGGTCGTTAGACTTGAACCTAGACCTGGAACAGTTGGAGGAGAGAGGAACGAAGTTGGTCACTTCAAAGGTTCCCAATCCTACGGCATCTCATAAAGAGTAACCGCCCCTCCCTCATACTCAAAATGTGTTCAGCCAGGACAGGACCATCCCTCCCGGGAAGAAGACGCCGCCTGCAACACCACTATCTCCTGCAGTATGAGCTCTCCTGCCCTCTCACCAAGTAAAGACAAGTCGAGACTCCAGTCGCAGCTAAGCCCCGATGAGTACCGTCGGTTGTTTGATGAAAACTACAAACAGTTGACCGACGGTAGCAACATCAAAGCAGCTCCGGGTGCGGTGGAACGACTAGCAAGAAGAATAGTATCGCGAGTCACCATCGACACCAAGACCAAGGGGTAAGTTAGGGTCGATCGCAATCAGATGGTGGACCTTCTATGGGGACTCAAAGTTCCAGCATCTTATTTGTTCGCAGAGTGTTCGCCACTTGAGATATTCTGCTTCCAAGTGAAGATGGAGCGGAAAACGTGTACAGGGCCGACCTGGAATTTAAAAATCTCATTCTCAGGCCGGAGTACTTGAGTAGGAAAACACATTAGTAACTCTCCTTGGTGCCCCCTACTATATTAGCTCAGAACAGTTTGGTGCTGTCCTAGGTCAGTATGGGGACGTCGAAGCTGTAATCCCGGTCCGTGGTCCCGGTAACCTTACGGTAGGGACTACAAATAAAATATGAGAGTTGACCGAGATGGTTTTAATAAGATTCTAAGCGCGATACCTGGACAATGTGTGATCGTTGAGGGCAGGAAGCCACATTTTTGGCACTGTGAGCAGAAGGGGCATATGGCGAAAGCTTGCCCCAAGAGATTTCCACCCAAGAAGACCCTTTTTGCTCACGGCTCGGGAGTGAAAGCGGCGTAAGTTGCACTAGCAGCTCCTCCACCAACGAACGGAGGGGCACTTCAACAACATCGAAAGACAGCTGGAAAAAGGTGGACAAAGGTGTAAATAGCATCCTGACCAAAGAACAAAGAGTCGCAAAATCGAGATATTCTCACCTAGGAGCTGCAGTCTTCTACATCTGTCTCGGCAGCGGAGACAAAACGAAAACAGCGATCACATTGACATCATCACACTCGGAAGGGGAGAAATAGTCAACAAAAATGGAAGATGACGCTGCCTCAACGTCTGAAGAGATGACCATCTCTTTTGCTCAGATCCCTGAATCTCAAACCCCTACTCTTACTACTGAGCAGATACCCCCTCCCTTTTGTTTCTACTCCATCTAGCTCCCACTCTCTGTCTAAAAGTATAGAGTCGGAACCCAAAATTAACAGCAGGTCTGCTTCACCTTACCCAGTGAGGAAGGAAAAAAACGGAAGCTCCCTTTCTTGCCATGGTACTAGATCTGCGAAGCAGATTTTTGCCATGTCGCTGACTATCTCAACCCGAGACAAGAAAACATCGAGCGGCCGCTACAGCTCCTTACCAAGACCAAGGGGCTAGACGTCAGCAGCCCACACAATTTTCAAAATGCCCCCTTTATTATCGCTTCATCAGAAGAACGAAGATAGGGCGAACAAAAGCACTTAGGAAGATAATAGAGACCGCCAAGGGGGCAATTCCGGGTCCGACATTGGTGGATAGAACCCATGATTCCCTCAAACAGCTGGTGTCTCAATGTGAAGGGAGAGTCCCCATGTACGTCCATCTTCATTTTATAGGGCCCTCCAACTTACCTTCCCATTGGATGTCGGAGGCATTTCCCGAGACGGACGGGTTACTGGTAACAGGAAATATGGATAATGCTTGCGGCATCATCATCCGGAAAGACTTCATACCGCTTGTTGACACTGAATAGTGCAGATGGCCACGAACTTGGTTTTAGGAAGCATGTACACGAGTGGCATGAGGTCCTTAAGCAAAACTAAACGCATACGGGGAGACCTCATGTCTTTTGACATAGATGTGGCTGCGTTACAGAAAACTCACTATGATTCGATCGACGAACACCGACTGCTGTCGAAGCATTTCAATGTTTTTTTCTAGCATTCGGTGACCGTTGTGCTAGGGAAGTTTCTTTGTTGGTAAGACGCACCCTCTCCGCAAGGGTAAACGTTGTTCACGCGGATGCTGATGATGTTATTTCCTATTTTCTTTCGTGCTTGACAATACGTTTGAAAAAAGAGAGAAATTAACAAGTATTTCCAAGTGAATGAATACTTCTTAGTAGGGTAGCCGTGTTCTTAACGGGGAAACCATCAGCATAGGAGGAACAAGTTAACAATGATTTTCAAGTCATTGAATAACCCTTAGAATCCTTATCTTCATGTGAGGTCTATTGGAGGGCATCTGAAATATCCTCATCAAAAGACAACAGGACATCCCTGCTATAGGTTTGTGCCCTCAATCAGGTTTTTTTCATCAAAAGTCTCTCTTTAAGAAGGGTTGCATTTACCCTTGATCTACTATATTCACCAAGTTCTGCCAATCTGTTTGCATACAGTTTGGATATTTCCGACAATTTGAACACCGTAATTGTAGTATCGCTTTCATGAGTGTTCTCTATATATGCTACTAACTCGCCAAAAACTTTGACCTTTGGTGATTCATTTTTCTCTTCTCTTGTGTTACTCTCTTTGTGCAGTCTACGTCGATTTCGCAGTAAAGTGAAGCAATTTAAGTGATACATAGCAAACATATTACCTGCTGCCAATTTTGCAAGCAGCTTAGAGTTTCGCAGCTCAGTTGAAGCCTGTCTAATCGTAGAGTGAATATTCAGACTAAAAGCCCTGTGTAGCTTTTGTTTGCCCTGGGATTTATTACAGAAGAAGCAAATATTTTTGTTGTCTGACCGTGTACTTGTTGTAACCCTGAGATAAAGTCTTCTTTTAATTGGGCTTTGAGTTTCTGGGGGATCTGTTTGTTTCCTCTTCTCTGCTCGTTTGACCTTGGTGTTGTGGCATGATAGGAAGTATGTTCTGTGCCATACTGCACTGGTTTCTTTAACTGTTCTTTACATCCCACTTACATCATCAATAATTTCAATATTGATTAACTCTGGTACACTGTCAAGATTTTTAAGGCTTCCAGGTTTTCAACCAGCGATTCATATCCCGATGGTCCTTCTTTTAGTTCAGGGAGTTGACTAGGGGGTAATATGCCCATTTTCGGCATTGTTGACTCATGTTAACCCCTACCAATATCTATGTCTACAGAACTACCTGAAAGCAAAGAATAAGACATTTATTAATAAATAGTGAAGCAACTTGAATTAGAAATGTATACATATATATATATATATATATATATATATATATATATTCAAATACATACACATAGATTTTATTGGAGAGAAAGATTATTTGCACGAGAAGGCGAATCATTTTGTATTGCATCAACTTTTACAAAAAAAATATATAATTATAAATCGAAAGCTTGGCGAAAAATAAATGATCTAATACGCATTACTTTATTAAAAAAATGACTTTTAAAAGTAATAACCTATCTTGATACATTCCTTATACCTAGCTGAGTATTTACTTTTTTCTCTCTAATATACACATCATCATATAATGCTACTAAATGTTATGTTTAGAATCATTATTCCATTTTTGATCAAAGTCCATTACATTATTTGGATACTATAAAATGACTTAATTGTTAGACTTAAACTTCATAGATCTTAAGAAGAAATTTAAATCAAGAGAATCTTGCTTTATTGGTGTCTAATAATAACAGATCGAATTTAATGAAAATCTGAAATATTCGAATTCAAAATGGAAAGTGGGGTTTAAAAAATGCCTGGGCAGTCCCGTCGGCATTCCCCGGTAGGGGCGCCCCAGACAGTAAGCAATAAACTTACTCCTCCCCAAAGAGGGGAGGCGAAGCCTGGGAGGGTGGACCTCCTAGAACTGCACAGGACAGACCCATTGACCTGCGTAAATCAAGCCCCGAAGGACAAGACAATACCAGTATGGGGTGCAGTATCCATCGGAACAGATACTACACTTTGATCTTAGCCAAAAGGCCAAGCAGTATCTGACAATGAGTAATATTAAATTATTTATGCGTAATAACTATTGTTAAAATTTTACAAAATCGAATGGATCTCAATTTTCACGAAGGCCGTTCACCAACTTGTTACCCCTTGTTATAAAACCAAATAAAACTACTTATAATTATTTATGCGTAGCAGCTGTGTTTTATAATTCATAATGATCTATTAATTAGTGAATCCTCTACATAGAAAAACATTCGTAATGCATATATATATATATATATATATATATATATATATATATATATATATATATACATATATATATATATGTATATGTGTGTGTGTGTGTGTGTTTACGTGTTTCTTTCAGAGAGGCATCAATAACAGGGTACAATTGGCTGATCTTTTCTTTCTTTCTTTCCATGCCTCCACGCGTATTTGTAAATTAATGGAGACGCTGGAGAAACGGGAACCCTGGAGATACAACAGCGCATGGACTCTATGGAACAAAAGGCAAGTAATTTGATCCTTGTTGTCAATGGATCAATCAAATCTAATACAGAAACATGGAAGTGACTATCGGTAATTAACATTGAGCCCAATGTCAGGAACCCTCAGAAATGGTATACACTTGCTAAAATTACAACCAAACAACAAATTCGCCACAACGAGAAATATTTAGCCCCATTTAATAAATTCACATTAGCAGACCACAAAATGCGTACAAGGAACGGAAACAAATATTATGGTGGCAAAATATAAAAGCGAAAATAGTTACATACTTATAATATTTAAAATGTTGGTTAGTCATGCTTTATGTTTGTTAACATTTAATACATCAATATTATTTGTATTATTTGGACAACTCGACCTACTATTATTATCTTGCTTGTTAGATTCACAACGTGTTGGCCGATGTAACTTCCGACATTCTTTAGCGTCATCTTTCCGAACTTGGGATCCTTTTAATCGAACTGGGACATCTGTATATCAAACTGGGTAACATACAATTTCCAATTGAACTCGGAGTATATTGTTGACATTCCGTCAGCCAATGGCCGTCTAGAAATGTTTAATTTTGTTATTCTTTCTGATTAACTTACTGAACCCCTCCCCCCTGAGATTTCAATCCCGTAAGACTATCATATTGAACTAATTGTTAACTGGGATTTTGAATACTAAATTCATGGATGGATTTGGACAATTTTATTATGAATTCGAAACATTAAATATAATCTTAAGATGTGTAGTATTATTGGACATTGGGCGAGTCGTATATGAAATAATTAGTTGAGAATGGTAAGGAATAAGCGGTCAGCGCCGGTTAATTTGAGCAAATCGAGGTGATGGTAGATGTGACGTCACATGACTAGAAAAGAAAGTGTGATAGAGAAGGGCAGTTAGTTTGTGAGCGTGAAACTCGTGGATGCAATGATCTGACAAAATATGATTGGTCAGTGATTATCGATCTCTCTGTCCTCTACAACCACTGATCACTGATTCGGAACAAAGATCAAGCGAATACACCTTTTGAGTCTTTCATCAGCTTTGCCTCAACTTAGGTATTTTGAAAGAAACAAGCTGCGCATGCGTGGTCCCCCTCTGTATGTGACTCGATGTGGCGAGTGTAAAATGCAATAAATTTGGGCAATTTGGGGCATTTTTGACCCACATTGTACCCCCTGGGGGCGCGAACCAGAATTTTTCTGAAGTCAAGGATGCTCATTTTATATCAAGATTAATTGCTTCTATATTTTGGTCAAGTTTCAGAAAAATTGGATGGATGGATGAAACGTTATGGGAGAAAGGGGTCATTTTTTGCCATTTTGAGGGCTTTTGACCCCCTGGCGGCGCGAACCAGATGTTTTCCAATGTCAGTGACACTTATTTTCTATTAGAAACAATTGCCTCCACATTTTGACCACGTTTCAGAGAAATTGAATGGATGGATGAAAAGTTATTGGGTAAAAATGTCATTTTTTGCAATTTTTGGGCCTTTTGACCCCCTGGGGGGCTAACCAGATTTTTTTTCAAAAATCGGAGAATGTCGCTTTCTAACCTGACCAAAGTTACAACTTCATGCAAAATTTCAGAGAAATTCAATGGAAGGTTGCGGAGAAAAATCCGGACGGACTGACGGACTGACGGACCGACGGACGGACGGACGCACAGACGAGCGGACAGACGGACGGACGGACGGAAATGCCACAAAACATAGGTCTCCCGATTTTATAAATCGGGGGACCATTTAGAGTCTTTGATATGTTTTGTCAGCTATGTGCGAGTAGAAGTAATTCGCAAGGACCCATGGCGCAAGAGATAAAAGTACCAAGTTATATAGTGGACTAGTAATTCAAATTGTCTTAGTGAACCCGATGTATTAGATAATAACATTTATTCATGAATATATATCTTATTTAACGGAATCGTCTATTACCGCTATTTCCCGATTTTTGGCTTTGAAGCAGCACATTTGTTGGATCCATTTGCATCCATATTGATGAACGCATGCCTCTGCGATAAATAAGCTGTAACTTACAAATATGGTAATGTGATTATGAAATCTTGGATTGTAGATAAGATAAAGCACTATTTATATCCCTACAACCACCCCAACTTTGCGATTCGTCCCATTGGCAATCGGAAATGAGGCATTCGTTAGAATTGCCCGTCTTCGATTGGCAAATATTGCGTAGAGTGTTTTAGCTTCAACCGCTGAAAATAAAGGTTACTGTTCACATCATTACCATATGGTACACGTTCAAATTCGAATACCTCTTTAGATTCAACCAAACACATAACACGTCTACAAGCGTCGAGTAACCTTTTCTGAAAAATCCAAAAGAGTGTTGTTCAGCCTAATTCACATTTCTTTTCCTGCTTCCCTTAAACCTCGACATTTCCTCTGCATATGAATGTTGTTCAATAACAAATAACACCCAACAAGAGGAAGGCGAGGACCAAGGCATGTTTCTTTCATTAGTGAAATCACAAAAAAGCGCAACAACCCTATTTATAGAAAACTTCTCTCATGGCGAGGATTAATATATCATTATTTCGAAAACAGCGACTACGATGTTAATTCTGGCGTTTTTTTCTAGGTAGGATAGAAATACAATCCATTTTTGGCAACTTGGAATAAAGCATCGTGAGTATTTTTAACGGTTATAGTATTCTTGAGTAGCGTACGACATCCTACAGTCGAATAGTAACACTTTGATAATGGTGATTTCCTACTCGGTTGTTTGTTTTCTACGTTTAATTTCTGCTGGGAATAAGAGGGGATGAGAAAAGATTTCGTGGAAAAATGGGGGTCGTGGCATACTAGTGGATTGAAGAGGTATTTATTATAACAGCAACGTAAGAGGAGATAAGAAGGATGACGTAAACAAATAAATGGCGCGGATAAATAAGAAAAAGAAGAGGAAAATTTGGAAGTAGTAGTAACCTAAGAGAAGGACTGCAAGATGATGGCATAAATACATAGACTAAATAAAGGAGAAACAGAACAAACAGGTGTTGTTCTGATCTTATGTAAGGCATATATAGATAAATATATATATATATATATATATATATATATATATATATATATATATATATTTATCTATCTATCTATATATATATATATATATATATATATATATATATATATATATATATATATATATGTAAAGGAGTAAGTCTACCTCCCTTGTAAAATGTTGTCAGTTCGCACGAACACGCACACGCGGACATAACAGCCTTCTTGGTGACAGGGGGCAATAAAAAGTAATACATTTCAAAAGAAAATCTACGCACCCCAACAAATGAAGATGGCCGATAAAATAAAGGTCAAAATAACACTACTTAAAAAACACACACGACTTTTACCAAGAGAAGCAGGAAAAATAAGAAATAAAAAATAAACGATATAAAAGTATCAACACACGTACTCACACACCCACACCCCCACGCATGCGCAAACACGTCAAACAATAACTACATTCCTCAAATGAAACAACACTCTACAAATCGAAAGACATTTCTTCAAATGGATTTACATATCTGATGAAAGCGGACCACCGCTTGAAACGCGTTAAATATAAAATTATACAATGATAAAACAACAAAAGAATAAATAAATGTTGAAAAATTTTTTTTACAAATGTTGGTAGCCTTACTCCTTTACACATATACTTTTCTCTCGTTGGAACTGCACTAATACTGCACTACCCTCTTTCTATATATATATATATATATATATATATATATATATATATATATATATATATATAATTTGAAGACAAAGACATGATGCAATATTAAATGTATGAAATAATTTATTTTATCATATATTTTAATCAAGACTTTCTATGAATATGTACTATTTTCAAGCAAGACCTTTTCCTTTCTTTATTCTACATTTTACTGGTATACACCCGGGGGGACAGAAAATATTGCAAATTATATATATATATATATATATATATATATATATATATATATATATATATAAATCGTATTCTATACAGACGCATCTAAACATCGAATATTTCAAATCAACTGTGGCAGCACTCGTTAAATATCAAATGCCACAACAACTTAAAAACGTAGATAGATTTCAAACTCTTCTACTGGAACAATAACAAAAAACGAAGAAAGACTACTGAAATAAAATTCGAAAAAATCGAAGAAAGACAGCAAAAGTTTTAAGACTTATTAATACAAAAAATGTAAAATGTGGGTCAAAATATTAAGACAGAAATGCTTTTTCTCACGATGCCGTTTGGAGTGCAATTGCCCATTACACTTATTGCCCAGACGAGTATAACACTTTCGCTTCATATTTTAAAAAAATATGAGGATTTATACAGAATACATTGTGAACATTGGGCAGACATTTCAGAAAATCGACTATAGCTCCGAAAATTAAGGACCACCAAACATAGCAAAGTCCTAGGCTATATTTTACCCCGTAAAAAAATCATCGACTTAAATTTTTCTGAAGCTATTAAACTTTTAACATAATTATTTAGCCCTAAAACTTCCCTGTTCCCCAACAGTTGGAAACGCATGAACTTATTCAGAAATATACCGAGGAATACTCGACTTCTGCGTCAATTGTTAATAAACACTGTGGCTTTTTAAAACTAGCTTAACTTAGCGCTGATAACTTTAAATGTCTAATATTAGTGCAAGCACATGTATCAACCAATAACGCAGAAATAAAAACTGAGAAAGTGAGAAAAATTTAATATTACAGAAAATAGGGAAGACTATCAGAGATTTGTAAGTGTTTTACAAGATTCAAAATATATTGGGGGGTCGGGCATTTCTCAGATTAAAAAGATAGTCAGAAATCACATTTCAACTCTTCTTCAAAAAGAAGTCAAACCAAAAAGAGATATCAGTTTCACGCTCCTATAAAAACAATCCACCCTAAAAAACAGGAAAAATTACCACCTAGCCGTTGTTGACGTAGCGGATCTTTTCCCTAGGTGATGGATTGAATATACCGTTTTAAAACCTGTCTAACTTGTAATGAAGTATGGCACAACAGTTCACATTGAAAAAACAAATAAAAGAACCAAAAGTCGGGTCTAATCAACGAAAACAAACAAACAAACAAGACGGCATCAATATAAGTAGGTTCGTACAGGTAAACCTCGGAATAAAAATGTCAACTTCAAATTAGACTATTTTTCAGACGTGTCAACAATCAACCTGGATACATAGCAACATTTGGATAAACCAACCATGCTTCAAACCAACAAAATAGCCAGAACGTTGAGAACATTTCATTCAAGAGATAAATAATTACCAACCTAAATTAAAACAGAACCACGAAAAAAATGAAAATGGTCGTATTAAAAAACACCAACAATTTATTTAGCACAAACCGGATGTAAAAGTTCAATCTATTGAATATATCAATCAACACATTTTGGCAGAAAATAAAAAAATCTTACTACCAAATCAGAAAATCTAATAAGAGAAATAGAAAAAAAATCTTCCCCGAAGTTATTTCTAGAAGTGTAGGTTGATGTAAAATACTGCCAGCAAAATTTGAACTGAGATAACTTTATTTGAACTGTATTAAAAAAAGGAATGTGCCTTAAATCTCGTTAGAAAAATTAAACGAGGAATTCGACAGACTAGTAAGGACCGAAATTTTATCGAAAGTGTAGTATAGCTAATGGGCAGTACTTACTCTGTATTTTAAAACAAATCTAAAGAGGTCCGCGTGTGTGCCTTTATTTCGACAGTACCAAATGCAGCAGTTCTAACGAGTATAGAGGATCACGTCAAATGTTAACACACTATCTTGATAAACTCCTGCAGAGATAATGTTTGCGCGGATGATTACATCCGTTTTCAACAGATTGCTGTAAAAACAAAGCAAACCAGAACGACCCTATATTATACAAAAAACCGTTACACCCCAGGGGGAAAAAGTATTTTTCAAGATGTTTAGAAATAGCACATTTATCTGAGAACTTGTTACGATAGAAAAAATAATTAAAAATATGGTTTACATAATCTAATGCTCTCAGTTCTCTCATAAGAGACACCTAAATCTAATATTTAATGACTGTCGGATGACACTGACAGCACTTCCCAGGATGGGGAAAAAGTTATGGATACCATATACGACACTTTCGACATCCAGATACCCCGAGCAGCCTCAGCAACGACAGTTTAAAAGGAAACGGAAGTACTCGTCTCTTATCGTTATCAATCTGAAAGGGAAACGATACTGAGACTCTTGTGGAGGTAATGCTTGGAAGGGCGTGTTATGATACCTTACTTTACGGACTATATAATTTATTTCCGCTTCACTATAAATACCGGTAGCATATGCCTCCCGGTGTTAGAACTACCTCAGTCAAATACTGGTAGTTAGACAGACGTTCAATCACTCTTTTTATATGCTGTATTTATACTTTATTGAATATACTTTGTTTCACTTAATTCTGATTTCTTGTCTTCTTTTCATCCTTTTACAGGTCGGCAAAACATGGCAATTGCAAGTTGCAAAAGTTTTTATAATAATTGTTAAAGGTATTAAGAGTTATCTTACTAGCATTAAATGTTACTCTAAACTCATGCCCCCATTCCATCACAGATGGGATATCATTTTCTATGAATTAAGTCATTTACTCAAACCTTTCGCTCTGGGTATGAATCTATAGTTTTCCCAGACTGAAGCATGCCAATGATGAATATCAGTTCGGCACTTAAACACATAATATCAGTTTAAAAAAAATTTAGTATGAATCCATATCCCATATTTACCATCTGATGTTCTAATTCTAGGGTAGGCTAGTTTCTGAAATCTTCGTAACGTCTATGCAAAGAGTAAAGTTTGTATAAAAAATAGAGCATGGCCAGTAAAGAGAAGTAACTTTAATCTATTGTTTATTCTTGGTTTGTACAGTTATATCAACATTTTTGGTTTTATTTAATGCAGATATTATTTACGTACGGTAAACGATTTAATGTGTAAAATAAGTTGTTAAAAGTTGAATTTACTTCAACACAAAATCCTACGTGGCATTTTGGCTAAGATCAGAGTGTAGTATATGTTCCGATTGATGCTCACTCTGTAGACCAGTATTGTCTTGGCCTTCGGGCTTTGATTCCGCCGGTCTGAGGTACTGTCCTGTGCATTTCTAGGAGGTCTACTCTCTCAGGCTTTGCCTTCTCACCCTTTGAGGAGAGGTTAGTTTATTGCGAATCGCCTGGGGCGCCCATACGGGGAATGCCTACAGGGCTGCCCAGGCAATTTTTGACTGCCAGAGTGCTTTTCTTTCTCTAGGGCGCTGGTTTTTCAAATCCCACTTTCCCGACATTGTGTCACATCTTACCGCAGTGGGAGGTAGATAAATACCAAGTTCTTTCTATTTAATTGCCTCCTCGCGATGGTAGATTTCTTTTAGTCCGGGTTTAACCCGCTAAAGGCCAGTTCACTCTATTTTCTTATCCGGATCGTTTTCACTGATGAGTTACGTCTTATCAAGACTAAGAGTCACTCTAGGATAAGAGTTATTGACTTATGACAGAGGTTGATTAAAATTAGATTTGAAGAAAACAATGTTATATCATTGAGGCAAGCAATGTTGTCGCAACATGTTTTAAAATATGAATTTTTATTTAAAATAAGGTTCACGTCGGATAATAAGAAAGTTCTTGTCAGTGTTGGTAGCATGACAAGTTCTTGCTGTGAATGTTTTACAAAGTTGTTTTTCGAAATATTAGTGCGTAAATGACAGTAGACCAGAAAGAATTTAAAATCGTCGTAGGTGTATACATTACACCAATCACGCTGGGGATCATATGCATTATCTTCATGTGGGTGTTGCCTTCTGATTCGAAGAGTATGTGAATGTCACTATGCAAATTATATTTCATCAAAAATATACTTAACGCACAGGTGTCGTTTTTATACGACCATACTAATATTTTTAAAAATATTTAATTTTTGAGACTCAAATAACCAGATATATTTAAAACCTAAATTAACCAGAGTATTTGATAAGTATGATCCAGTTCGAACAAAAGTAGTACACTAATAACGTCGGGTTTACGTCCGTGTCGTACGTCCATATATTGCACGACAGCAATATGTAACAGATGAATGATACAACGGAATTTTTTTTAAGGTAGTTCACCCCAAACAAGGCAGGCCGCCACTGTAGACGTAAGGGGCTATTGAGAAGAAAGAAAAGGGGAGAAAGTTGGGAGGTCGATCTAAACTGGGATCTGCGAAGCGAGATGTCTGTTTACGTTAATTTTAATTTCTGCATGCCAGTACTGTCGGGGAAACAGGGGCAGAGAGGAAGTTCCAGAGGCCAGCAGCACGAGGAAAGAAGCTATTTGAGTAGAAAGCTCTCCGGCATATGGGGATCTCCACAGTGAATGGATGGGATTTAGTTGATTGTCGAGTTGGTCTAGTGAATTTACGTCGATGAAGCACCAGAGTAGCTAATTCATCGGAGCATAATCCATTGAAGTATTTGTAAAACAAGCACAAGGATGCAACATTGCGGCGATTGAACAGGGACTGGAGCTTGGTTGACAGTGAGGGGCCTATTGGGTTGGCGACTCTTTTTTGGACCTTGTCAAGGAAGGAGGTGGTCGTAGATTATGCACCAGCCCAGCTGTGGCAACAATACTCCATTTGTAGAGATAGAGGATAATGTCAGGTGTGAGGAGTTTACTAGCACGGTAGAGGGAGCCAACCTTCTTTGCGGCAGCCTTGACAATGTCTTCAATGTATTTGTACTAATTCATGTTACCTGTTTCCACAGGTCCCGCTAATACACTAATAAAGTCGGTTCTTTTTACCGCTCGATACATGACGTTTGTATTCAAACAGGTCTACGATCCATTTTGGTTCTGTACATTTCTACACCTCGGTAGCTAATTTACTAATAACGGCTGATTGTTTCAGCCAGTCACTCACGTAAATACAAAGAAATGTTAGCGTTACTTAACTTCGCTTATCAGAAAAAAAGCCAATGTTTTAAAGTAATTCATTGAATAAGTAAAGATGTAAGAAATTAAACCAGTTTTAAAACGATTAAATCCAATCATAATTGTTTCAGAAATCTACATGTAAATAAAAACTTATTGAATTCCATGAGAAATGCAAGTATACTAAAATCATATGCCCTTAATAGGGTTGAGATTAAAATTCATATACACTAAATGTACAAAAGCAAGGAAATTCCCAAATGTTTACACTTTTATTGCAATTAATTAAGCGTATGACTACATATCAACCAAACTATTTCATTATCACATCACTACAGTATAAATCTCTATGCATGTGTGGATGAAGTGTGTGGGGTGCGCTGAAGTAAAATTCCTACCAGTAAAATGCATAGCCCTGTTGTGCTTGCATACCCTTAATGACAATAAAAGTGTAAACATTTGGGAATTCCCTTGCTTTTGTACATTTAGTGTATATGAATTTTCATATTAAACCTATTAAGGGCATATGATTTCAGTATACTGGTATTTATCATGGAATGTCACTACTTTTGTAAAGGCTATGCCTCAATACAATGGTCATTTTAAAGGTCTTTTGGAACTTTCTTGAAAACTAAGGTATATGGTAATCTGAAATTAAAATGCCATCAACTAGACCCTAGAACCTCTATCTCTGCCAGAAATCAGCTGAATCCATCAAATAGTTGATGAGATACAGGGTGGCACATACGTACGTACGTACACACAGATAACATGATTTCATGATTGAACTTTCTGGATCTCTGGGTTGCCTTGACTAATGATGCTGAAATTCTACACACTTATAGAACCTATCAAATGAAAATTTTGTGCAAAGTTTTAACTAATTTGGTTCATTGGTTTTTGAGTTATGATTGATCAAAGAAATGAGATTTCCAGCATAGGCCGTTTTTGAAGTCTATCAAGGGATAGAGCCCCCTCGAACCTCCCTTGATTATATGACAAACTTATTCTTTAAACTACAGCCGTACGGTATTTTTTCCACGATGTATTGACCTTGCCATATTAAACAATCATAAAGTTTACTAAACCCATTTTTTGTGAATTGTGTAACAATTTGCAGACAAATAATTGCTAGCATTTACAACACCGTAAAATTGAGAAATTGCAGTTCGTCCTAATAGAAAATAAATATATAGTAAAATACAAGAAGTTCCCACCTTTTTCTATAGGCGCAATTTTATGAAGCCTTACAATTTTCTATTAAATGTTCTCAACGCATAATACTTTGTATAATTCGCCTATTGTGTTATCAAGTTGGCATTTAAAGTTATGCTCTTATTTTATGGAGTTATAATGTTCCAGTGTTGCTTCTCTACCAGCTAGAAGTGATAACATATAACTTAATAAGTCCGACATAACGATGGCGCCCTAAGTCCAACATATAATGACGTACTATGCCCAATATATAGACAGAGCCACTAATATATGATTTTTATAAATTACTCACCTTCAAAGCGTACGTGCTAAAATCTGAGCCCAATTTGAGTTATAGTTTATACATTTTAGTTATTAAAGTGAAACTACTCTTGCAAATATTCAAGACAAAAGCAAAAACCTTACGCACAGCTTTATGATGTGAACATACCGTTGAAACACACTTGATAAATGTTATTCGTATGTGCTCAAAGTTTAGATGTGGTGTGCTGTCTTTTAACGCGGTCGTACAAACACAAATGATAATGAACGATCAGCTCGTTTAAATTCGTCAGGGGTCCCGGAAAACGATGTCCCCAATTGTGTCCCAATGTCCCAAGATTCGTCTTGGTCGAGTTAAAGATATCAGATACACCATTTTGCATTAACATTCATTAATGTGAAATGTGTGTCCTCAGAACGTGCCATGATTGCTCATCGGCGATAAAAAACAACAGCTCAACGATTCAGAACATTAATTTAAATTATTTCAACGCAACAGTATGTTGCATGGATTAGTGTATCAATTTTATAAGAAGGCTATGTTTATGAAACGAGTCGAAATTTGCCTATAAGTTATAATTTTATTAGTTAGGTCAAGAACTTATTAAGAAGTATTTTATATTAATGTGGACAAGATTCCAAGTAAGACTAGCTATCTATAAAATATATATTTGTATACGTGAATAAGAACCAGGGAGGCGAAAGCAGTGAATCTGTAACTTTGAGAACGTTTTCCGATACTCTGAAGTGTGTCTCAATGGAAGACATGTCAGTAATTTGATCAGGAAAAGCTTTTAATAATTTGAATATTTGATCTCCTTAATGAAATATAATAATATATAAGCCTTCACATGTATTGATAATTCTCGAAGAAATTAGAAAAATAAGTTACAAATATTTTGACAGGATATTGTGAATTAGAAATACACACACACTCACACACATATATATATGTATATATATATGCATATATATATGTGTGTGTGTATATATATATATATATATATGTATATATATGTATATATACACACACACACACACACACACACACACATATATATATATATATATATATAAGTTCTCAGACAACTGATAATTTCGCTTACACTACAAAAAGTTGGCAAGTATTGCTAAATTGTTAGAAGTACTGACAACATCCTAGATGGTCTCGTTTTAACAACAGTTTGAGTCACTTACTTGTCTTGCCACAATGAAAACTATTATAAAGCCAAACAGTATGTCTGTTGAAAACTATATATATATATATATATATATATATATATATATATATATATATATATATATATGCATATATATATATATATGTGTCTCTCTCTATATAAATATATGTATATATATGTATATATTTACATATATATACATATCTCTCTCTCTCTCTCTCTCTATATATATATATATATATATATATATATACATATATATATATATATATATATACATATATATATATATATATATATATATATATATATATATATATATATGGACTCTCCCGTCGATTACGACGTATGGGGTTCCAACAACTTTCATTTGTGTTTAAATCGTTCATGACACCTGAATCCGGAAAGAGTCCTGCAAGGAAAGCCGCAGACGGTGCAAGAGTGTGAGTAATCGGATGCCAGGTGTGGAGCACTCTCTCTAGCTTTTCGCCTCACTCTGGCAGCTCTTATATTATCCACACAGGTTTCGTTGAATCTTTCCAGTCCAATGCAACAAGCTGCTCACCATGTCTTCCTGTCTTTTGTACAGTCTTCAAAATTTTTGTGAGGTACTCCAATTGCCGTCAGCTCATTTTTCAATTTATCTTTGTACCTCAGCACGGGCCGACCAACATTTCTTTTACCACAAGCTAACTGACTGTACATCAGTGCTTTAGGTGTCCTCTATTCGTGCATTCTTGCTACATGACCAGCCCATCGAAATTGAAACTGCAACAGGAAACCTTCAATTCCACCAATATTGCATCAGTTGTAAAAATCGGTGTTAGCGACTTTGTCCTTCAAACTAAGTCCGCATATGGTCCTAAGACAGCTCCTGTAGAACACATCCAATTGGCGAATGTGATGTCGGTAAGACGTCCACGCCTCACATCCATAGAGAAGCCCTGTCAATATTACAGCCCTATACACATTGATTTTTGCCTCCAACTTAATGCCTCTGCTACTCCAAAGACGATGTTTCAGCTTGCCGAAGGCATTTGCCGCTTTTGCAATTCGGTTTACGATTTCATCATCAAGTGAAGCAGCAGAATTAACTTTGCTACCTAGGTAGGTAAAGTTTTTGACATAGTTCATTAGTCTGCCATCTACTTTGAGTTTTTCTAATGGAAATTCATGGACAGGTTGATTTTGTTTCACTCCTTGAACTTGTTTAGGGATACAGCATGGTTGCTGGACCACCTCAGTCTTCATTAAACTTATTGTTCACAATCCTCTACCTCCATAGTGAATTGCAACGATGGATGCAAGTCACAAAGAAGACGAAGGGACTCTTCAGCATCACTCCGTGAGAGAAATCAGGCAAAAGTGCCATCAAGGTAACGTGTGTAAAAAGCCGGCTTGGTCACTTTGAAAAATAATTGGTTTTCCAAAAATCCAACGAAAATGTTGGCTAACGATGGACCAAGAGGGCTGCCCATGGATATACCATCAATTTGCCGATACATTATATTATTGAAACTGAAGGAAACTGATTAAGTAGCAAGTTCCATCAGTTCAACAAAAATTCGTTACGGAAATTGTGGAGACTTTAAGGGGCCACGGTAAAGATAATCTGCACATATATCAATGGTTTCATCCAAAGGTGTATTGGTAAACAGACTACTAATATCAAAGGAAGCCAAGAACTCGGTATCCTTTGAGAGAGATAATTTGTGTATATAAGATACACATTGAAAGGAATCAGAGATACAATAGTCCGAATAAAAAGTAAGTACGGGCTTAAGAATATCAACTAACCATTTACCAAATGCATGTTGTGCAGACCCCAACATTTATAGAATAGACTGTAAAGGAATGTTGGGTTTATGGAGGTCGAGGATTGTGCTTCCTTACCATTCCTCGATGTTTTAGTGTCTAAATCTGGTTCATCGTTTAAAACCTTAGTGTATAGAAACCCAACATTTACAGGCCTTTATCTAATTTTGTTTTCCTTCGCCCCAACGGCAAGAAAAATAAATCTTATTGGTACTCTCACTCATCGAGCACTTATGATTTGTTCACCAACACGACTCGATGCAGAACTTGGTGAAATTACTAATTTTTTTTTGCTAATGGATATCCCATCAACATCATAAAATCACCATTGCACGCAAAGTTGCTATATTTAATGGTGGTAAATGTATTGCCCCGTCCCGTTGCCCTATTTATTTGAACCTCCCATGGTTAGCTTCTGACGGCCTTGACATTTTCAAAAGGATTTCTTCTTCTACTCAACGTCGTTTTCCAGCAACCATGCTGAGAGTAGTTTACACGACTCAACCCCTTTTCTATTCTTTTCGTAAGGATGTATTGCCAGCCATTCAAAAGAATTCTGTTGTTTATAAATTCATGTGTCAGTGTGGAGCTGACTACGTAGGCAAGACATCCCAAAGATTAGAATTTAGAATGTCCCAACACATACCACGTTATATTCGCTTACACAAGGTTTTGAGATCATCCGAGAACTTTCAGGCAGAGGAATCAGCCATCGGTAATCACCTCGTTAGTACAAATAGTATTCTGACAACTATTCCGATGGGTGGTTTTCTGTTTTACACAGCGCCAGGTCGAACTACCATCTCAATATTATTGAGGTGTTAGTTATTAACAATTCACGGCCTAGCCTGCGTAGACAAACGATTCTGAAGCATCAGTTGGAGATTTTTCATGATTCAAAGCCACCATAACGTTGAGAGATTTACTTTTTTTTCACAATCATTGTCTCCAACTGAAACAATTTTGTCCCCTCATATCTCATTCGATTTTCTTAGTTTTTAATTAATCATTCTGACGTTTCCCTTTAGCAATTTTTTTTTCCACCCGCCCGTTTCTATGATTAAAAAAATGTTTCCTCTCAAATTTATCCTAGGATTTTGTTGTACGCGAACTGTACTTATATATATATATATATATATATATATATATATATATATATATATATATATATATATATATATATATATACACACAATATAATACATGCATGAGGAAGGCACTCCCTTCATTTAGTAAGCGAAATATACGATAGTGATTATCGCTTACAACAAAGATCTCAACTACATACATACATACATATATATATATATATATATATATATATATATATATATATATATATATATACAACACTACATGAATTTAATATAGCTGCTACATTCAATGTCCTTATTCTGAAACAAAGATTATTTTCCAATGATATTGATTACGGTGTAAATTACTATAAATTGAACTGCTTAAATGTGGGATAAACACACTATATTAAAATATATTATTAAATTCTAGATAATGAATTACAGTTAATTCCTTACTGTATATATTTTATTTAATACAATATAATCAAAATAGTAAATATTGACCTATGGGAACTTATAATCACTTGTATCATATTGATTTTGAAAGCTTTATATTTCTATATTAATATAATTAAAGTGAGGGTTTTTTCTCCTTATAAGACATCTAAGTTAAAATATGTAAACGTAATTTTATTTAAAACACACACATATGTGTAGGGTAAAATTGAATTCCTACAAGATACTATCCGCGGGTGTCTAAGGTATCTCTGTACAGGGTTTATCAGGACAAGTTGCCATAAGGATACTTCCCCCTACAAGTAAAATCTGACCACATATTCAATATAACATAGTATTCGAAGTCAAAATAAGATCCATCGGTATATCTGTCACACACTTGCTTATACGAGGAATGGTTCATTTTCTCCATGTGATGTTACTTCAAGTAACATCACTAAACTGGATACTCCAACAGAATAGTTGAATGTCTGTTCTGGAATCCGGCAAGACCAACAGACCACAAAAAGATATGCTATAACATAGAAAACTGGTCAATTGAGAAGAGAGGAAAATTGGTTTTCTTCAATTATTTTGCTAACTCAACGTTTGGGAGGTAAGGTGAATCTTGATTGAAAACACGAATATCTATGTATCTAATATAGAAATAAAGTGTTAGCCCCACGAAGGGGCCTCTAGATTTCTGAGAACTTACTAACTGAAATAAAATGAAAAAATGTATACGTATATACTCTACTTCTGGTGTAAAATGGCAACCATTTCATTCTTCATAAAAGGACAGTCATTAAAGTTATTAAGGTAAACGATTGTTTATATATACGTAGTTAGCTGATCGTGACATACTATATTGTCTGACAAATTAAATTAGTATCCGATGTTTTTCAAACCAGAAACAAGATGGCGTAAACAACAGATTTAGGTTTATACTAAGTGAGTAGCGGATATACACCTCTAACGCCAAATATGTTAAGGTTTTGGGCTCGCTGCACACCCGGCATTATCGCTGCTAAACTTTCCTTTCTTTCAACAGGAACTCCGCTTATACTTTTCACACATCATAACAGTATAAGCACAAAACCCCATTCATGTCTGAAACAAGAGCTTACATCCTTACATCATTTCGAGAAGAATAGTCGTCCAAGGACGGATAAAACTAATTGTCAAAATGGAGCAGTTTTTTTTATCAATTTTCTGTCTTCTTACTAAGATTGAAATCAATACAAAATGCTATTAAAACTTATGTCTGGTTTCCTTATTCTAATTTTGAGAAAAATATCTTATATCATGTTTATTATGGAACATGTCTAAAATTCAAAATTAAGCTTTAGCTGTATTAAGAAAAAAATGAAATTTACAGAATTGGTGTCTAATGTCTACGGATCAATTTTAATGCAAATATGATTTATTTGAATTTGCAAATGGGAGGTTGTGCTAATATGATGCCTTCTAAAGTTCATTTGAAATACTCTAAAGAAACTGAAATTTACGGAATATTTATTGATTAATATCAAATTCTTATAGTTATAATTTCACAAAAATCAGAGTTTTTTGAATTTTCACGATGGGATTCAATCATCTTTTCCCCCCTTTGAATAACACTTTATTAAACAAGATATTGCTCACATTTGGTCGCCTTAGGCCTAGCAGCTGTGTTTCAACATTTATAATGATCGGTTGAATTATTTTGGAGTGAATTCCGTATATACACATATATAAACATATACACATATATAAAGATATATACACATATATGCATTACTAGGTAGTTAAACAAAATAGATATATACATATAGATGAGCATATTAGTGAAGGAGTGCGTGTGTTATTTGCAGACATGCCAACATTAAATTATGGATGAACCACATTGTCTTTATTTTCCAATATCATGCTTTGGTTTAGAACGCTAAGCACATGAAAGCCGCTGTTTGGTTAATTAAAGCTATCTGAAACTGTCTATCTAAAAAATTAGCATAACTGCTAAATCAATATAACCAATACGTATTCCGGAACAAATTGGCTCGAAATTTAAATTTTCGCTAATTTGAAACGAATTTCGGAAAAAGGTAAAATAAAACATAAATGACGATAGCGTATTTGGAAACGGAAATTAGATTGTAAAGATGAGGGTATTTATACATAAAGCTGAACAGCCGTATTTCTGATAAAACGCCGTTTTCACTATTGGTAAACAATCACTTCAGAAAGTATTGCATTTCAACACGCTAGCAGATTCCAAAATCATGTAATATCGGAATACTTTTATTTAAATCAAAATAAACTTTCAATCGAAGTCTAAATTTTACATATTCGTTTCTTTGTTTAATTTCTCAATGAAAAAAAATGATGTGCCGTGTTTTGCAATCGAACTAATGATGAATGATATATGTATGTGCATATTAAATAAAAAATAATTATTTAAGACTCCCTTTACGGTTGAGCACTTTCAGAAAAATAATTAAAAGCCTCCAAATTAAGCAAAATTGTGAGTTCCGTCCCTTGGATTTGTCGAACATACTATATGGTCGCTACAAAGAATAATATACTTTATTTCTATTTATTCTGCGTAGCTGTTACGATGACTATGGCACCACACACGTCGGATTCGACTCAAAGGTAACTCGAGTCCAGGGTTCGACTCGTGCGACGAGCGGAACAGCTATCTCCATGCTGATAATTCTCGAAACATATATGAATGTTGATATTAAAAAATATATTTATTGTTAAAATAATTATAACATATATATATATATATATATATATATATATATATATATATATATATATATATATATATATATATGTATACTTAGGCATTTCGCGTTTGTATATCTTCTTCGTGAGGTTCTCACACCGTCGAGCTATCCTTCTGGTTTCAGGTGGCAATACGTATACGTATATATATATATATATATATATATATATATATATATATATATATATATATAATAAGGAATAGGTATAATAAATACCTTTATAAGCATTAAGATGCAATATCAATTTTTTTTTTCATAAAAAAAGAAAAACATTCAATCGAAACATATTTTTTTTTTCGTTTTCTTTTTTTTTTTATTAAAACTAGCATTTTTGTTTTTTTGTTAGTTTAAAGTGATACAGATATTTCGCCAAAACCTGGCATCATCGGTGTGTTAATATATCCTGATGTCATCGGATTTGTATTTTTTTATCTCTTAACGGCTTGTTGTTATACAGCCGAATGGGCAAGATGTAGTTTCTCATCATCAAATATGAAGAACGTGATGCAACACGTGATTTGTATAAGTGTTTAAAGTTCATATTTAGAATATGAACTTTAAACACTTATACATATATATATATATATATATATATGAAAAAATTATTTAAAACACTACACGTTACATATTCATAGACGACCCATGGCTTCATTTACATGAATAGACTTTTATTGTTTATAAAATGCCTTATTAATTCATACCAAATTTTTACCGACTCAACGAAGACAGTTCTTAAAATGAGAATTCAACGATCTTTGTCTGGTGACATTCCAAAAATTCCTTTTTGGTGAAAGTACCGAGTTTACGGGTGACGTTCATATGGCTGTATTGTTTCTAATCGTGACTAATATTAGTTTTAACAACTATCAACGTTTGATTTCGGTTGCTATAGCCTTATCTGTTTCATGGCGTATTCATATTTAGGGGTCATAGTGTGTATTGTAATTTAATGATTGGTGCGTGCGTTACATTCTCCTGTGGTTGACTGCTATAAATTTACCGGGTGGGGTGTATAGCTGTTATTCAAGGGTGTATGTGTTATATTTATATTCATATTTATTTCGAGGGTTGATTATGTTTAAGTATGAATCTGTTGTTATAATTGAATTTATTAGGTAAGTGATAGTTCTGTACCTAATGGAGGAAGGGTAATCTTCATCAGTGAAAAATTCCGTCCTCAGAGATATCAAATCAAGCGGATGGGCAATTATAGACTTCTTATCACCGTAATAGATGTGGGTGTACCTGTGTGGGATCATGTAGGGTACTTTTATTTTAATTGTAATTTTTTTTTAAATTTTAAATAAGTCTATCAGAAATGTTGTGTAAATCGGTAAGATTTCAATCTGTGTATGAGTATTTCTTTCTTATTTACACCTGTAATTCTTTATATACAATATAACACCCCCTCTCTTCCCCTCAGATATATCAGACATATAACCTCTACAATTCCCCTACCAGCTCAAATATAACCTACACTCACATCCACGTAATCCCTACCAATCACAAAAAAACATTACCTTATATATATATACATATATATATATATATATATATATATATATATATATATATATATATATATATACATATATATGTATACATATATATATATATATATATATGTATACATATATATATATATTTTTTCATATTCGATTTTTAGGTTTTTAAATATATTAAGAATCTTACTAGTTAAATATCTAGAAATATATATATATATCGAATACTCTTTAACAAACTAATATATATATATATATATATATATATATATATATATATATATATATATATATATATATATAGTTATGACCGAGATATTAACCTAACCATAGCTTGGGAGAAGAGTATATAGTCATAGATTTCTGGATGCTATTAGTGAATCGCTACACAGTTAGAAAAGTTGTCAGAAGCAATTGTTTTTGGAGAGTTACTCCTTACATTAGTAGCGGAAGATGCATGAGTACGCAATTCTTGCATAAGACATCATTAACCAGAATTTAAATATATTTTTCGGGAAGTGTTTCACTTCAGCGCCAAGTCGCGGTCCCGATGGCACCCAGCAAAATAAGTACTATACTTGCATATGTTTCATTAGAAAAAAAGATATCATACCCCGTCTGTTTTTCTGTTTCATCAAACAGTCTACCAGAGATAGTGACGATGCCTATTATGTCCAGGTTTAAAGTCGCCGTGTAACAATATTCGGACGGTGTAAAGACGTAGCACTTTTCTAACTGTCTTTTTAGATGCCTTGTTGCACTTTGCTATTTTTTGACAATAAATTTAATTTCAGTTGGTTAATGCAGAAGCCCGACAGAATTCTAATAGGGCAAATCATATACATTTTTAAATCGAATAATAAATTAGAATGTATGCTTCCATGTTTTTCCGAGGATTGGATTTTAATTAAACACACATAAACTAAATAAAATCTATATCATGTTTTGTATTTGTATATTTCAGTGTTTACTCTTCGAAATAATGAAATGTAAACGTTGATTGATTTAAATGTGCAAATTTACTGGTAGAGATAAATATGAGTTTTGAATTAATATAATTAAATTACAGTACGTGACGAAAACAGATGATAGAGATAAAAAGATAGAGAGAAAGAAAGAGGGAAATATAGAAAGAGAGAGAATATAAAAAAGAGAATGTGGGAGGCAATGCGAGAGTGAGAGAGAATAAGAGAGAGAGAGAGAAAGAAAGAGAGAAAGAGAAAGGGACAGAGAGAGAGAGACAGATAGAGAGAGAGAGAGAGAGAGAGAGAGAGAGAGAGAGAGAGAGAGAGAAAGAGATCAATAATAACGGTAAAATTCGGTTTTTCGAAGCTTAGGAAATGTCAATATTTTCATTTTCACAATATAATGAAGCCAAGCCATAATTTGTGTTTAGAGGTGCTTGGGTTGGGAATTCATTTGGATTCTTTAGAAAACAGTCACATATAGTGTGTCCTTTGTTTGTTCAAAAGGGTAACCGTTGACGAGATACCGGCGGTCTCGTAGGTTCGTTTTATCTTGATGTCTTTGCGCGCGAACACACTGATAATTCAAGTCTGCCGAAAATTTAAAGACAAACGAATATTCTTTGTCAGATTCAAAAATGAATAGACATTTCTCGAGGTTAATTTGATATTTGAAATACGGAAACAAAATTCGAATTCTTTACTAGATTCGTACAGAAAAAGATAAGACGAACAATACCGTCGTCTGTGGTGATATTTCACATTTGGAAAGAAGCCAAGTATAGAAAATATCAAAAGAGAAATAGGATTTTCTACTTTAAAGTCAAATAAATTACTATTTTCTTACGTGTTATAAGATTACGAACTGTATCCACTCGGCATTGCCCGGGAGCCTTTTTCCTTAATTATTTGCCGACTTTTTACCAAATTCTCTCTCTCCACTGTCTGTCTGTCTATCTATGTCTCTCTCTATCTCCCCTTGTCCGTGTGTGTGTCTCTCTCTCTCATATATATATATATATATATATATATATATATATATATATATATATATATATATATATATATATATATATATATATGTATGTATATATATATATATGTATGTATATATATATATATGTATATATATATATATATGTATGTATATATGTATATATATATATATGTATATATATGTATATATGTATATATATATATATATATGTATATATATATACACACATGTATATATATATATATATATATATATATATTATTCGGTACAGAAAATCAGTACAACATCAGTACCATTGGTTTCAATCTCAGAAGGTGTTAACGTCCCGGCTATCTTCAGCTTTGATATCACTTGGTAGAAAAAATGGAGAGGTTCGTAAAAGCCACGCTTGGATACGTTATTTGCGTTGAAGTGTTCAATTAGTATCCTCTAAATTTTATGTTAGAGAAAGATATATAAGATTAAAAAGCTTAATACAGTAAAAAAGGATACAATTGAAAAGTTAATGAATCTTAACTTTTAAATTGTATAAAATTGAAAAATACTTTTCACAAATCCCGTGAGTCAGTATTGGCTAACTGCTCTTTCTATTTGAGGCGTTATTTGTTTTGAAGTGTTAAATTTGTTTCGTCTAAATCGCGTGTTAAAAAGATATGTGAGGTTAAGTATTACATTTAAAAAATAAAAAAAATAAGAAACAAAATTAAAATTTTAATTCAAAATTAAAATTTTTAAATTTAAAAATGTTTTGTTTATTTAAACATAATAATTAAAAATCTCGTAAGTCAGTTATCACTAACAGTAAATCGGCCTAAGGGAAGCAACTCTACAAATCGTTATTGATTTTATATTTAAGGTGTAATATACATTTTTTTAATTTAAATTTATAATGGATGGTCAATTTATTATGAAATGAATAAGTGATTATGTAGGTGGTTAAACCTGTTTAGAGTTAAACATACGATTTAGGAGGTAAATAACTATGTTTAGGAATTAGAGTACTATTTAGTGGAATGAACGAGAAGTCTTTTCTCTTAACAACCGGACATTTCTTTTAATATTTTCGTGATGTAATCTACGGGTTTCAAGTTTTGGTATTGAGATGCCCATATTAAATTTACTATATTAATGGAAGGTGATAATTGAAAAATATAAGAGCACATCTGGTATTGCATAAGGCTATTTAGAGGTTATGTTTTTGCTAGGGCAGTTGATTATCGAAGTTAGTTATCGAAGGTCCTTTATGTGTTCGGCCCAGGGTCAATAATTGCCATTAATATATGATATTTTTCTGCGCCACATTAGGGCACCAATTTATGTCTAGAGAGTATGGTGGGCTTCTTTCTATTACTTCCCATTTGATGGTGAACGGTGCACCCTCACCTTTTAATTTCCATATCCAGGTCGCAAGTGTAGTGTTGGCTTTGTGTTTGAATTTAAAGGTATACCAGTGTGTGCACAATCTCTGCTTAAAGCTTCTCAGCATTTTTCGGTTCTGTCGCTGGGCTGGCTTGTGATAGTCGCCTCATACACTAAAAAATCAATTTTACAATTCCACTCGAGGAAGCAGATGTTTTTGTCCTGGCATGAGTAGGTTGTGCTTTCTATTGTTTTTTTGGGTGCAGCAAAGATGATTCCCTTATATCGAGTTGGATTACGCCATTCATGTTTTACAAAGAGGCATGAAGTACTATTTTCGAACCTTTGATGGAATTCGAACGAGTATTGAACCCCATTCTCCTGTCATATTAGCGAACACTCTTACTATTATGCTAAATGGACCATCTTTTTTACTAGAACTTTTCAATTCCTATTACTTTGATTATCTGGACAATTGTTTTTTATATTGGATGTTATTCCTATAAGGTTTCGGTCGATTAAATGAAACCTCTGGTCTTTTTCAGTTTCATCTTCTAAACCTCGGGAATCCTCGTGTATATCTCCGGAATATATATATCGTATTTCGAACGTAACCTTTTTAAATTCATGGGAGTAAATTGTTTTAGTTTTGTTAGAAAATACCGAGTAGAAATCTTAAGTAAGTTTTATTTTTGCTGTATGATATTATCTGTAGTGAAGATTAGATCTTTAATCTCCGGTAGACGTTCACTTACAACTAGTTGGGACGTAACAACCGTCATGAAACATGTCTATATGGACAAGATAACAGAAGAAGGTCGTAGTTTACATCGATCGAAAAGTTCTGAAAATACCTGTCTTATTTAATGTGTGAGGAACGATCATCCGATTATTCCCACCCAGATCCGGGTAAATGTTTGATAGTTGATTTAGGATTGTTGAGTTTTCTTTTAACTGATTTTGGATAACATTATTCGTATTTGAGTTGCAAAACATTTAAACAGGATTATAGATTTTTATTATTGTGTTGAATCTTTTCTTTAAGAGTCAACGGTTTTTAGGTAGACGATACTAATATCATCTACCATCTTCTCTAAGACATAGAAACGCTTTTAAACGGTGTAGAAAAGTCTGTAATTATGAAAGAGGTTGTTAAAGTTACTTCTCTTTATGACATCGTGGAACATTTCAGGTAGGCATGTGGACACCGTTAGATGATTTATAGAGACAAACTGTTGTAATATTTGGGCTGTTAAATCACTGCCCTATTTAAGGGTTCTTGATAAGGTGCAGAAACGTATCTGTAATGTGATTGGTCTCCATCCTTTTTCTTCTCTGCACCATCTTTCTTACAAACGGGATGTTGCTCGTTGCAGTCTGTTATCAATATAATATCATGGCATGCGTTCTTAAGAATAGTGTGAGCGATTCTTTCCTTCTTTTGTTCAAGCTCATTGGACTCGTTGGTCTAGTGGTCTCCATCAATTCGCTGTTTTGATACCTGGTTGTAATACATCTTCATATTCCAGTAGTTTCTTTCCAAGAACTGCAGTCTTGTGGAACTCTACCATTGCTGACTGTTTTCCTCCTACATATAACGTTGTTTTGTTTTTCAAGAATAAGGCCAATGCTATTCTGTCTTTATGATAATTATCTTTCGTTCTTGTTAGCTCCTTACATCAGGTGGTGTCATGCTTTGTCTGGAGCGATTTCCATGAAACATTTTTTAAAAATATATAATCCGATTTTGTACATCTGACATTTTAAAAAGTATTCCGATTCATGATTAAAGAATTGCATTTTACAAAAAAATAGCAAAACTTTTCTTTAACACAACCATAACCCGTACTTCGGGAAGTAATGGTCTCCCGAAAAGATACTAGCTTGTATAAGCTACTTTATTTCTTTTTCGGTTCGTTTGCAGATGTTTTTGTATGTGTAAGGGTAGGGGGGCACTCGGTCTTGCGGTTAATAGAAGGGTTAACGATTTTTTTTTCATTTAAAATATCCGAGAAAACGGTTTGCGGGTCGTTGACACTTGGACAGTTGCTTTCTCGTATGATTATTGTATCTTTTAAATTCCCGCTGAAGGAGTTTGTTTAGTTAAACATCATATAAAACGAAACCCTCATAATCTTCTAGAACAGGACTTCATTAACTTGTCGTCGGTACTAAAAAACAGAAAAGAACAGTCTGATTTGAGAGTTAACATCTCCAATGAAACCGCTAGATAAAATATGACTGGAATTTCTGAATACTAATGCACGAACAAATCTCCACGCATTCAAATAATCACGCACGAATTCCTTTTCCTCCATAGCATAAACAGTAATCAATTGATAATATGATTTCTGTTCTCTTCGGATATAAACTCTAGGAAAGACCTTTGATCTATCTCTAACATTTAACGTTGTAGCACCATGAGGTATACTGACGGTGTCTTTATAGACGAACATCGATAACAGTTCAACATGGCGTAACGGATAAAGTACTAAGTACACTTCAGTTTTAGGTGCAGTCTTCTAAAGGTTGAAAGTTCGATCCTCAGTGCAGGCGGTACTAAGAATTGCGAATTACTGAATTGTGAATTCTGATCATGGCTGACGGAATGAAAGCATGCTGACCCCGAGCAGATTCCCCAGTTCAATAGAAATATTCCTGAAGTATGTCGGAGGTAACGTTGGCCGAAACGTTGTGAGAATAACACGCAAAAGTAGTACAGTGGTTCGAATAATCTAAATTATACGTGCTCCAATAGGTTTGCCAAAGTTACCGTCAATCGGGGTTACTATGACATTTGAGGCAACTATGATTCTCCTATATAAACTTTTTAACTATTCAACATTGATTTGTTTGAGCTGTAAAGCGGGAATATAATATGTGTATGGCTCAACTTAAACATTGGGAGGTTGCGGTGGTTAAGTGGGTATCGACACGGACTGAAGACCTGGGTATTCCAAGTTCGAATCCAGTCGCTTCCACAGTACCACTGTCACTTAGAGATGTTTGCAACCTTCTCGTGGTCCTTCCCGTAAGTATTCGATGTATTTCCAGAAAGTTTTCTAACTCAACACCTGAATCATCTGATTCACACGAAAGAAGAACTTAAACATTTCATGTTTACCGCTACTACAATAACTTCTAGTAAATGCGGTTGACAGTATGCGGGACGACTATATTTCGCCAGAATAGAAAGCATCCCCAACACTTGGAATACAAATAATTCTAGGAACAGCAGTTTCATGGCGCGATTCTGATTATTCACGTCAATCTTCGTCTAGTATGAGGAAACGCAAAAGTGCCACTGAATGTTACAGCTGTGCCTTCTCATGATTTTCAGTTCCAAATGACGTTTATAGGCCTTGTTACAAGACAGGGTGATAATGTTATTGTAACGCAAATCTACTATTATGATGTATTATACATTACATTATTATGGTAGCCTTATTATAGGGGTTAATATGACCCTATTTTTACATGTATAAAAAGCTGAAGTATTTTCACTTTGTCGAGAATATCAAAACATGAATGTTTCTTTTGTTGCGCAATGAGAGCAAAACAGTAGAAAGAACTGTCACGGTTGTTGGTAACCGTTGACAAATCACTCATGTGACGAAATAAATACATAGCTCAATAATATGATTGTAGAATGTTGTCATAAAATATGCAACAACAAACCCTGATGTGATACTGTTCAGCCTAGACATATGAATTGTAAATTGTTTAACCGTCTTTGCATCCGGAAGTCAACGCTTGTGTGCTGCTAGTCGTAAAAAAATGACCGCATCATTTGAGAGTTAACTTCTGTAATGTAGCCGCTTGATAACATACTGCTGGCGCTTCTAAATAGTCATGCAATAGAAAAACTGCACTCACACTAACAGAGTCACCGACGTATTCATATTATCGTTATCGTTTGATTATGTGGTCGTTCTTCTTTGCTGGTGTCACTTATTGTGTTTTATTTTCCCGAGTGATCTTTTGATCTTTTTTTTTCAGTGTATAAACAAAAATCCTGTGTTAAATTAAACATACAAAGTGTCATTAATATAAGCTTCAATATCAAGTTCTTCCTTCTACGACATTCACAAGAACTCGTTTCATTACAACAACTGCAAAACACTTTCGTTTTTTTTTTCGTGTTCTTAACAAGCATAATTTGCATTAACTAAATTTTTTTCTGAGAACTTCACATTTGTAAACTACGGCATTGCTTCTCTGTGCACTACACGTCGTCACATCCAATGTCAACAAATGCTTGTCATAAACCAACCTGATTAGAAATCATTTCCATTGATTTTAAATCCTCTCATATTATTCTTCATAATTCCACTGACAATCTATCCCCTTCATAAATCCGTATGATGGCTTTTAGCGTTGAAAAAGAGCGAATCATCAGTAAATGAATATTGAAACGTGTACATTCATAGGATAAATATATAAAGAGGGAGAATGTGATTATAACATATCTCGCATCTGTCTTTCTTCTTCATTTTTATTTAACAGACTTATCTTTTTTTTACTATTTAACTTGGCACCCGGACGGCGGGAACGTTACGACTAGATATTTTTTTTTAGTAAAAAAAAAGCTAAAACGTCACAGCAGTCACCGGAATCGAACTCACACATTTTACATGTCTTACATTGTATTCATTTTACTATACAATAAACACAAAGAATATAATGAACACAGACGTATATTCGCGCTACATTCATCGTCTTACGTCTTTCTCAAACGCGACTATATTAAACCATTCGTTTTCTTATTGTATCATGCACTTTTAAACAGGTCCAAGTTACAATTTTATAGTTCACGAATTACTATTTTTGATTTTACGTATTCATCATCCCTACTATTCTTTCTTTTTTTTAGCTGCTTCCGTCCTATGTATCAACCATTAGGCATTCTTCCATTAACGGCACCTTCACTGTACTTAATGGATACTAAAACAACACGGGTGAATGACAGAATATAATCCCCCAGCGACTGAGAATATTAGATAATGAGAGCGGCTTATCCAGAAGATCGTATTTTTCTTTGAATAATCTGCATTGATAAGAAATCATTTCCTCAAAATGTCACGTTCAAAGTCGTAATAACGTAAAAGTAAAAATCGCTTATTAATATTAGAGTATTGCTACATCATTAAAATGAGGAAATACAATAATTCCCAAGAATTAATAACCCTAGATTAAAAATACGGTAATATTTTTACAATGTAACTACGCATATTAAATCTAGCTTGATGCATGGATAAACGAGATCGGTTTAAAAAAGGAGGGTGCGCGTGGCTCGCTTGCTAATGACTGCTTGTCTTTTTCTCTCTGGCTGGCTAATGTGTCTGCCCCCTTCTCCCGTTTCCCCACTACCTATTCCCTTTTTTTCTACAGTTAACGAAGCCGTATTATTTTTTTACTGAGTTTTAAATTAACGTTGGATGTTGCTGCGATGCTGAGAGCATATATTACAAAAGACCAAGGAGCTAAAATAAAAGAATGTTTCCATGATTATGAATTTTTAAATGAATGAAAAAATAATTTAATCTATTATTGTATTATCTTTAAAAAGGATGGTCAGTGTAGTATCGGTTCTGTTGTCATGAGACCGCTTTCCCAGAACTTACTTCCATACTTTTAAAAAAGGGGGTAGAGGGTAATCCTCCCAAGTATTATATCCTCCATTAATAAAGTTTTAATGTAGTATATCTTCTTATTGTCATAAAGTCATCTTCCCAGGTACTACTTTCCTCTTTATGGGTGAGGGGGGATTGTAGTGTAGTAAATTTTATGTTTTTCCTTCTCTTTTTATAGGGAGGATCCTCCCAGGTTATACTCCCTCTATTTTAGAAGGTGTATTGCAGTATATGTTATATCGTATTTGTACCATCCTACCAAGAATTACCTCCTGCTTTAAGGGTCAGCATATGGAGTTCGGTAATCATGACATCCTCTCGGGCAAGCAAAAGTATGTGACCAGAGGTAGTATATATATATATATATATATATATATATATATATATATATATATATATATATATATATATAAATAAAATGGATTTACATATCTGATGATAGCGGACCACCGCTTCAAACGCGTTATATAAAATTATAAAATAATAAAAAAAAAAAAAATAATAAATAAATGTTGAAAAAAACATTTTACAAATGTTGTAGCCTTATGCCTTTACACACACACACACACACATATATATATATATATATATATATATATATATATATATATATATATATATATATATATATACAGTCTACAGAACCTTTGAATGGTGTGTAAAAACGAAAGACAATGCAGTATATATATATATATATATATATATATATATATATATATATATATATATATATATATAAGCAAAGGTTATAAAAAACAACGAGACTGCTTTGTCTGGTTAGACCTTTTTATCTTTTGAATTCTTATAATGATTTTTGTTCGTGTTAACATCCAACACATTGATAAAAGATTCATATGGGTTACAAACGTTTTCAGTTCCTTCTCGAATCATCGTCAGGTTTTGGTGGCTAGTGAAATGGAAGGTATCTTTAAAATACATCGGGGATACTTGCACGTAAAACAAACGCCTACATTGTTCAAAGAAGACGAATTAAACGTTTTAATTTATTAATGTATTTATTCTCTTTTTTATTTAAAGTAATGGCTGATTTATTTGGTGTAGTCGAATAAATATAGAGAAGGACAAATGGAGAGGTAAGCAATAATTTAATAAAATTTTCTTTTTTTTTAATTCGATTTAAGTGATGCTGGGGTTACATCACTGTATTATATTAAACTACGCTAAGCATTTTAAATTAGTTGTACAAGTCTAATATGCAATATTATTAATTTATGTTGTTGTGTTGTTATGTATATAGCCTCAAGTATTTTACATTTTTTCAAATTTGTCTCAGAATGTTTTATTATTCTGTTGTTTACTAAAGTGTGTCTTAATTCAGAGGGAGGGCAGTGATGTATTTGTTGGTGTTTGTAGATTGAACTAGAGTTTACGAGGTGCATAGTGAGGCAGAGGGATTAAGTAGTTGTCGTAAAACCAATGTAGCTATTAATATCTTGGGATTTATATTCTCCGAAAGGGCATTTCAATTTATAGATTACATTAGTTCTTTGTTAATCCTGTTTGCATTTATGAAAAATTATGCCTAAATACATACCCACTATCTATCTATCTATCTATCTATCGATTTTTCGGTTAAGTCTTCTATTGGTCGTCTGATTTGGATAGGTTTCGCAGCTTCCTATATGATGATTAATTGGGTCCTATCTTGAGTATGTATGCGAATGCTGCTGCTAAGGACGTTACTGACTCTGGCTTCTTGCTTAAATTGATACCCCCATGGATCATCGTAAGTTTCAAACAAAACCTCATTCTCCTACCTAGTTTTCATCTATTTGTTCTTCTGCCACAGCCCATCGTAACTATTACTTTTATCAGTATTGTCGAGATGACTCTGAGGCTTCTAGACAATCCTAGCAATGTTTGCAAGAGAGCATTCACTGAGGGTAAGTTAAGCTTTTCTTTAAGAAAATCGAGACTCTATCCCATCTCAAAGGATTGGCTTTCGTGATTTTTGGTAAATCTATAATAGTGTTATTAATAGTGGCAAGTCTGCTATTCTCCCTCTTGTAATGGTCATGTTATTTCCTCTTCTAAGGATAAGGCTGACCTCTTTGCTCATCTTTTTGTTTGCAATTCTTCTCTTGATTATTCTGATGCTGTTCTTCCTTATTTTTATTTGCAAACTGATTAGTCTCTTGATTCTGTTAGAATCACTCACTGGTTGCTAGGGTTATTTCTGATCTTGACTGGTATAAGGCTTCCGGTTCTGATTATATTCATGTTGCTGTTATAAAGCGTTGTGCTCCTCAACTTTCTTCTATACACTCTAAATTATTCAATCTCTGTTTTTCTAAGTCCTGTTTCGCTTCTTGTTGGAAGGTCTCCTCTGTTGTCCCTATCTTTAAAAATGCAGGTTATTGGTCTGATCACTTAAGTATCGTCCCGTTAATTTCCTCTGTTATTAAGAAAGTTTTTTAAAACTTGTTAATTTTCTGGAAAGTCTGGGTCTCTTTACTTATGTTCAGTATGGCTTTTGTGAGTTTCGTCCTTTTGATGATCTGTTAACGGTTGTAACGGAGCGGATACGTCGGTTTATCGATAATTCAGGACAGGGTAGAACCATTGCGCTTGACATTTAAGAGGCGTTCGAAAGAGTGTGGCATTCCAATCTTCTACACGAAATTCAGGGTTATGGTATTAGTGGTGAAGTTCTTGGCATTATTTGGTCTTTTCTCTCTGATCTAAGCTTGCGAGTAAGTTTGGACGGTGTCCCTTCATCCTATTTTCCTCTCAATGCTGGTGTTTATCAGGGTTCTATTCTAGGCTAAACAATTTTTTTTTCTTCATATAAATGATATTCCAGAAGATATCATTAAGAAAATCAACATCAATGCATATGATTCCACTTTTTGTTCTGGTGCTGCTCCTCACCAATTTTCACTCGGATCAATCGAAATTTGCAGGTTATCTAGTTGAGCTGGCTTCAGTTATGAATTGGGGTACGACATAGATTGTTTCGTTTATTCCTTTTAAGATTCAGTTCGTGTCTTTCAGTCATAGGCGTGCTCCTTTTCTTCCTGAGATTCTCATGGATGACTCTGCTCTTGATAAGACATCGACTAGAACACTTATTGGTCTTTCTCTCTCATAAAATCTTTCTTGGAATTCATACATTAGATCCATTGCTCTTCCTATTGCTCGTGAATTCGGTTCTCTCTATCATTCCAAACACTTTCTCACACCTGAAACTATTCTGTATCTCTACAACTCTACTATCATACCATGTATAGAGTATTGTTGTCATATTTGGGCTGGTTAATCTCTGTCCCATTTGATGGTTCTTGATAAAGTGAGGACAAGCATCATTAATTTGACTAGCCCCCACCATTTATTCTTCTAGAACTCCTCCCTATCACATACGTGATGTTGCTAGTCTGAGTATTTTCTATAGTTACTATTATAGCATGTGTTTTTTTATGAGTCGTCCGATCTATTCCCTTCTTATGTTGTCCAATTATTAATCGTCACTTGAAATTTTTTTAAACGTTATAAGATAATATATTACGTACATATATTTGTTTCAGTTATTGTTTGATAAATGAGTTGAACAGTATTTATATATATATATATATATATATATATATATATATATATATATATATATATATATATATATATATATGTGTGAGTGTGTATGCATATATCTCTCTCTCTCTATATATATATATATATCTTAATATATTAATAGAAATAAAAAAGAGAGACACCGATAAATATGTACAGTAAAATGAAATTAAAAATATTCTCTCAAGAAAGTAGACTTTCATAACAATATACAAAAAGTCATATCTATTATTGATTATTGATATATATATATATATATATATATATATATATATATATATATATATATATATATATATAGATATATATACATAGATATATATACATAGCCATTCAGAGCTCTGTCAACTTGCCGCGACCGCGTGGTCCTGAGCGTTTGTCTGGTGATTCTAGAGTGAACTTACGAATGCAGTTCGAGCCCATGCTACCGCCTGCAACTGACAACTCCTACACTGGTAAGGTTAAACAACCGAAATGATACAGTCTGTAGGTGATACACACTTACATATTTGAATAAATAAATAAAATAAAAAAATATATATTTATTTATTTACTTCAAATTTATTCCTGTTCTGTTAATAAGTACATCGAGCTCTTTTACCCGGATTACTATCGAAACCATTCAAGTTTGCATTATATATATATATATATATATATATATCTATATATTAATACGCTAAGGTGTACGTACGTGTGTCACGCTTCCGGCAAACGCTCTGCGCATGCGTACCGCACCTAGATTATTAACAACATTTAATTAGTTTAATTTTTGTATAATATTTTAATTATTTCCCTTTAGCGCAACGGTAAGCGACGTAGTAATTTTGTCTTTGGCCCGACTGGTTTATAGTTCGATCCCAACCAACCGCTACGATTTTTTTTCTACATTTCGAGGGGATGGGAAAGAAATAATACATTTTTTTTAATCACCTGGTCAAAAAATACTTTTTTGTGTTGCTTAAAACTTAAAACTATTTTTTGTTTTTTATTTTGGCGTTTTTAGGGCATGTCTATTATTTTTTTTTTTTTTAACGGACGTTAAGCAATGTTTTTTTTTCAATGATAGTTTGAACTAAGTATTTATTTTTTATTTGCACCACTTCTTAAAGTGTTAAAACATTTATTTATTATTTTTGGATGGTAAGGGATCAGTATTTATTTTTTAAATGTTTTGAACGGACAATAAGCAATGTTTTTTTTTTTTTTTTTTTTTTTTCTCAGTGAAACACCGAGAGCGTGGTCGAAAGAAAGAGAGAGTGTGTGTTCGTAAGAAAGGGAGGGGGGGGGGAATAGAGAAAGAGTGAAAACGCAATAAAAACAAATAAATAAATCGCAAAAAGTAAACTTACTAACAAATAGAAGGTGCTTTGTTACATTAGGACCCGCGCTAACTTTGACCCCGTCGTTAGGGTTAGGGTCAGTGAGGGGTTAGGGTTAGCTATAAAGTTCAGGGTCATTGGGGGTTAGGGTTACAGTTAGGGTCAGGGCCAAAGTTAGCCCAGGTCCCAATGTAACAAACTACCAAATAGAGACGTAAAAAATAAGACAATGACAATGATATTGTATAGTTAACATCTGAGAAGTTAAGTTTCTTATTTTGTGTCACGATCTGACACTCCCATTTAATAAGATTTAGTAATTACTTTTGCCCCTGACAACGGGGGAGGGGAGTCGCGACCGATAGTGATTGCTGAAGAAACAGCTTTTACCCCGACAACCGAGTAATATAATAAATATATATACTTCCATCCCGTCACGCAAAATTTTGGTGAGTAAGATATGTGCATATTTCTAGCCACCGGATAATATTATTAACAGTAAATTATACAGATTGATGTAGAAAACACTGTGGAATTCCTTTTTTTTTCAGTGAAACACAGAGAGCGCGTACGAAAGAAAGAGAAAGTTTGTGTTCGTAAGAGAGAGATAGAGGGAGAAGAGAGAGAGAGAGAGAGAGAGAGAGAGAATAAACGTAATTGAAAAGTGAAAACGCAATAAAAACAAATAAATAAATCGCAAAAAGTAAAAAAAAATTTAACAAAAACGAAAGTGAGGAAAGTCGTGATTCAAAGCAAATTATTAATTTTTTTAAAAATATTTCACTCTTATCCGAGGGGTACTCATAATAAAACAAGCGTAACTTACTAACAAATAGATGGTGCTTTGTTAGATTGGGACCCGCGCTAACTTTGACCCCGTCGTTAGGGTTAGGGTTAGGGTCAGGGAGGGGGGTAGGGTTACCTATAAAGTTCAGGGTCATTGGGGGTTAGGGTTAAAGTTAGGGTCAGGGTCAAAGTTAGCCCGGGTCCCAATGTAACAAAGTACCAAATAGATACGTAAAAATAAGACAAGGGCAATGATATTGTATAGTTAACATCTGATAAATTAATTTTTTTTATTTCAAATATTTATTTAGTTATATTGTCAAATTCGTCAAACAAAAATGGCGTTCGCTTATTTTAGGTGAGGTGGTCGCTAATTTCAGACTTTATAAAAGGCTAAATTGTCCGATTACAGTAGAGGATCTCTTTACATTAGCGGCTAACCCGAGATGAAGGGGAGGGCGCCACTCTTTCCCCAGGACTGCTTCATTGTCCTTGATCCTGACCTTATAATACTGAGAGTTTTAGCAATGTTTGTTTTAGTCTTTGCTATGACTCAACCGAGGATAGAACTCTGGTATCCCGTTTCATTAGCGGAAACGCTTACCAAATGGGCCGGTTTCAGGCTTACGGTATTTATTTATTTATTTATTTTATTTTTTAATATTTAAAATTTCTTCTTCTTCTTCTTCTTATTATTATTATTTATATATTAATACGATAGAGTGTGTGTTATTTATTTTGTGTGTCACGATCTGACACTCCTATTTAAGAAGATTTAGTGAAGAGACAGCTTTTACCCCGGCAACCGAGTAATATAAATAAATATATATACTTCCATTCCGTCACGCAAAATTTTTGTGAGTAAAATATGTGCATATTTCTAGCCACCGGATAATATTATTAACAGTAAATTATACAGATTGATGTAGAAAACACTGTGGAATTTCCACAGGGTCCCGCTAGTATATATAATTCATTACTATATATATATATATATATATATATATATAATTCATTGCCATTTATATATACACTCGATACCAGTGTTAAACTTTTTAACATGTGGACATCTTTTTAAGTTTAATTTTTATTTATAAAATTATTATTTTCTAAGATTTTTATTTACGATACTAATACTGATACGATATTTATATATATCGATATATCTATATATATATATATATATATATATATATATCTATATATATATATATATATGATACATTTTCATAACTTACTATGTAGCTCTACTCACGTATTGAGAACTGTTGACGTAAAGACTGAAAATCGATACATAAAAGATATAACAGTTTATGTGGATACATGAAATAATATCTCTCTCTCTCTCTCTCTCTCTCTATATATATATATATATATATATATATATATATATGAAGTTAATCCAAAAAAAGATATAAGAGGCTACTAATATTGTTTAAGTAGTGAAACATCCGGATAAAGCCTGAAGCTCAATATACTGGATAGAGCATTAATAGCATAATATGAAATGAAATAATAAAATAACGTGCGAATCAAATTTTATTAGAATTCAAAATTCAGGTAAAGTATCTCAACGTTGAGATACTTTGCTTGAATTTTGAATTCTAATACAATTTGATTCGCACCTCAGTTTATTATTTCATTTCATATCATGGTATATATATATGTATATATATATATACATATATATACATATATATATATATATATATATATATTCATGTAAATGCGTCAGTGTGTGTACGTACGCATGTATTCATAAAAAGTTCACTGTGGATAATCAGTATCATATAATGTCATCTTGACTCTTGTTCTTGTTCTTGTTTTGCCAAAAGAAAGGCATTGTTCTTTTAAACATCAACAAAACAAAACAAAACAGAAATATGATAATGAAGAGGCGGTACTTCTTGACATTGCTGCTCTTGATAGAACGGCATGGCCTAACCGAAATCGTGCGCAATGCCACTGCGAAAATCCCTTGTTATGGATCATTTCACACGGGTCGCCTTTTTGCGCAACATGTATTTCCTCTATGCATCCCTTATTTCAATATGCAACGGTAACTACACACACACAAACATATATACGTGTGTGGAGAGGGTTGCTGTGTATTGGTATATATACATATAAATGTATATATACACATATATATATATATATATATGTATATGCATACATATATATATATATATATATATATATATATATATGTAGAGAGAGCGAACGAGAGAGAGAGCGAGAGACGGAGGGATAGGTTGAGGGAGATAGAGACAGGGAGAGAGTAGAAGAAGAAATGGTGGTGCGAAAGATAGGAAATGTATTCATAATCAAATAAAGGTTTTATGTTGGAAATGTATGTTGCGCAGAGAAAGGACCTTAATGAAAGTAGCCATACTGGCAACACACTCACACACACGCGCTCACACACATATATGTAAATATATATGTATATATATATATATATATATATATATATGTGTGTGTGTGTGTGTGTGTGTGTGTCTATATGTACGTGACCGAATGTTTGTGTATATCACATATATTTATATTTTATTTGTTTCGTTTAACTTTGTAGCCCCTATTCTCTATACTTTTTGCACGCTAACCCCTTATTTTATTCATTAATATTTATGTAAGCTTCACTGAAGATGAGCAACGAAATTCAATTAATTCAAAACAACATCGCGGTCAGTTGACCACGTATACCCACCACACATAAGTTGCTGCAATATACTTATATGGGGAATGGCAATAAAGAATAAAGTACCATTTCTGACCAAAAGTAAACGGCTATTGTAAGTATCAAAAGTTAGCTGCAATAGTAATTGCAATAATTCAAAGAACTGGACATCTTGAGAGACTTGTTGCCACTCAGAGTCAAATGAACACCAATGTCTCGTGCGACAACTGCCATTGATTAGATAATAATAAACTGTAATAAAACGCCATACAAATGTAATCATGTTATGTTCTTATATCTCTCCCGCTCTTGATTTTTCTTATACTAATGATATGTGTATACCTTTAAGCTATGTCGCTTTTTAATATCTATATTGGGTTATTAAATTTATTTATAAATTCATGAAGCATCTTTTTCAGAAATTCAGAAAAAAATAAAACAAGATAACGGCATTAACTGATCTTAATGAAAATGTCAACTATTCTTACTTAACTAGCAGAACGCGTGCCCCGGCGTTTCTCCGAATAATTGAGGGAATGTAGAATCGCAAAACTCAAAATTATGTTGACCGAAAAATTTGTAAAGGAGCAACCACGACCAGAAAGAGTATTTTATCGCTCAAAATGCTAATCTCTTATTCAAGATATAAAAAAAATGTTTGTATGAAGTTAATGTGTAGGGCCATATAATCACTGAATTATTTGGTTGATGTATTTGGGAGAGCTTTGATTTTATCTACAACATATCTTACTTGTTGCAATTAAATTAGTGTAGTCTATGTAGTATATGTTCGTACTACCTCTTATAGTTTAGAGTAGATAGGTAATGTAGTATCTGTTCTGTGGTCAGGATAGCATTCCCTAAGAATTACCTTATCTCCTTGGGATAGTCTTTTGTTAAGCTGTAGTAGACTATGCGTTCTCTAGTCATGATACTACCATCGCATGTATTACCTCTTTCGTTCAGGGGTAAGATAATATCTCTTTTGTAATAATAAGACAATCCTCCCAGCTATTCATCATTTTCGGTGTAGTAATATATATATATATATATATATATATATATATATATATATATATACTGCGTGCTCATGATGGAATACTCCCAGGAATTAACTCCTCTTTTGGACGTGATATTGTATATGTTCGTTCATTACATATGCTACAAGCATGCTCTATCTCTATTCGCATATTATGTAATGGAAATCAATATTTTAGATGACTCTTATTAAAGAGAAGAAAACTAAAATGTTGCAAATATCGACTTTGATTAATTACATGAAAATTGACGTAGGCATTTACAAAAAAAACATACAAAAATAATTGCCAAGAACATTTAATAAAATAGAAGTTCAAATATTATATGTATATGTTTTATATATGTGTATATTAACATATAATATATATATACGCTAAATACGCATACACATAATTACATGCTGCAATTTACACACATATAATTACACACTGAAATACACACATATATCTAGTTACACACGGTCCCACACAAGTTACATATATATATATATATATATATATATATATATATAAATATATATATATATGTATATTTGTAAGAAGATTGGTTTGGATTATGCCAACGAAGTGTTCAAAATATATTGATTCCACTTTAAACGACTTTAGCAAAAATATAGTTTGACGTCAGCTTTCGTTTTTTAATTGTACTTATATTATTGCTTTGAAATAATGTTAAATGAAAATAGCTATTAATGAATTATTTCTCAAAATATATAAATTAACATATTGATTTATTTTTGCATATAAATATATATATATATATATATATATATATATATATATATATATAAGAGGTTTATGTAGTTTGCATGAAGCATTGTATATTAGTATAAAGTAATGTGATACTTAGAAGGCAACGCAATGCAGAGATGTGACGGATAGACACAAGTTTGAGCAAATAAGACATATAATGGTGGAACAAATTAAATAGTTTCACCCTTAATACAATGTATACATATATATATATATATATATATATATATATATATTTATTTATGTATTTTTATTTTTTTTCACAGACACACATATATCTGTTTATCTACACAATGTTATAATGTTATGTAATACCTGCATCATGATAGTCTGGTGGAAACTCTGTATGATATAATATTTTGGGAACTCTTCCCTTTTTCAGAACCATGCTCAACTCAAGTTCATGCGTGCATATATATATATATATATATATATATATATATATATATATAATTATAAATCAGAATATACTGAGTTATTTTAGCGCGTTTACGGTTTTTAGCGATTGTCGGAAATGTGTCATGTGTTATTTAGTATCAAACAAGTTGAAACCGGAAGTGATCATTTTTATCTACAATAATCCTTTTTCTAATAAAAAAAATGTTTTTTTTAATGTATATATTTAGTAATATTTTTTAAATTGTTATTGCTTTTTTTACTATTATTCACTTTAGTTTTTACATATGAAGAAGCCTACTTCAAAATAGCCTAAATACTAATAGACTGGGAAAAGCTAAGTAGTGAATTGGACAGTGCAAATACATCTTCCATTGTGTAGTTCTTTGTGATCATTTTTATACATATTTACCTCGATAAACTCCAACAAAAATACTTGGAACAAGTAACATATTCAGAGTAATATCGTGGCTCAAAAATCGGGCTACTTATATGTGGACCAAACTGAGTCGTTTATGCTAACTTTTTTACTGGTCTCAAGTTGTGGAAGCTGTTGAAAGATGCAACTTACATCAGCAGAAATGACGAGTTGAAACAAGGAAAGTGTTTCATAGCTTAGACTCCATTGTGATATGCTATCAACCTTCTCATAGTACACTCAGGCTGTCATATATTGTCAGTTCCCAAACCCCGCTTACCTGATTCTTCGACATTCTTTCTCAATTGGTGACGTCATTCTTCACACACTACATTCCTAACGAAACACATAATTAACATGTTTATATTAGACGTTTCCCTTGATCTTGAAGTTGTCAAAACATATAATCAACTTTCAGACTCGACCTCTCGCCGCCCCTGACTCACATCTCATGAACATCTAGATTATAACTTTTTATTTACTAATATGATTTTTCGATACCCCATGATTTTCAGTATTAATTGTTAATTAATTGTTCACTAATGTGCCTTTATTTTGTTATTATATATGCTATTTACTATTAATTAATCGGATAATTGTTTTGTATTTTACAATTTCTACGTATTTACTTTAGGTTCATATTTAAATTGTAAATTATTTTTCACATATTTTTCACTATTTTGTTGTTTTCTAGAAGAATACATTTTTTGGATGGGTGAAATTAATTCATTTCATATAAAAGTGTTGCACCACTTGTATATGCCCTTAAGAATAGCCAAATCTAGATATAATGATACATAAATTTGATCAAAATCCATCATATGATTTTGATGATAGAGCATATCTAACATATAAGATAAAGCTTAAGGGGTTTTCAGAAGAAATCGAAATTAAAAACATCTGGCTTTATTTGTGTCGAATGACTATAGGTGTACATTTAATGTAAATATGATATATTTTAATATTGAAATGGGTGGCTTTTCCCATATTATATTCTTAAATCTCTTTTAAATTCACTACAAATACTAGAATGCTGGGAAGATGTATTTCTTTATTCATTTGTGGCTAACACCTATTGTTAATTTCTTACAACAATCCGAGATATCTAAATTATTACAAAGGAGTAACATTCATTCTTCCTTCCTAAATGAAACTAAATATAGTCTTAATTACGACCCATTACGCCTTGGATCCCTATTCCAAAGTTACCCAGGAGCGTTTAATGAGTTTAAGAGTGAATACTATACATAGAAATACATAAACATATCTACAGCTATAAATAACTTCATATAGATAAAACTATTGATTGTAAATTACGTCTACATTTATTATTTATTCTACCATAGATTTTTAATCATGAATCTGCACTAAAATAGTATTTCTTTTGTACTTCTAAATTCTACTTCGATTACGAACATATTCTACGGAAGACTTTTTGGATAAGGTTTTCATTTCTTTTTTTTATAAATTCAGAGATCTATACATTAGCTTTAGGTGCTTTAATTTTTTATTTCTTCTTTATCATTTTTAATCGTTCACGAACAATACATTTACAATGCATTATATGTTCATAATTTACTTTGTACAGAACATTGGAAAACCTTTCGTTGAATCTCCCCCCAAATAAAAAATATAACCAAACAAACCAAATTCATTTTGATAGAATCAGTACCGTCTCCAAATTGTTATACCTACGTATTTCTGACCGTTGAAAACGAATTGGTTCTGTAAATCTATCGCTTCTCACCCACGGTTATGGTTGACATTATTAAAGGCCATGTCCCGTTGACGTCAAAACCTATCTCAGGGCACTCAAAGAACCAATAAAACTACCCTAAAACACCCGACGGGCGTTATTTTATAAGTATACCACATAAAGCGTACATAATCCTTTTTTATTCTTTCTTTTTAAAGGGTTGAGGTTGACAAATAAAATTCAGTAACTTTATTCCAACGTAGTTTGATTATGGTTACATTATCTAGATGTACATGGCGTTTGCATGTTTTCATATAACGGTTAATTATTACCAATTGAATAACTTAAACGGTTATTATTTGAAAATTACTTATTCTAACAACGTATTAACTTTCAACAAATCAGAAGTTATCGCATCTGTAAAACATTATTTCTCTATCTAACCGAATAAAGTTTGAACTAAGATTACATCTAGTGAAACTGCAAGATTTCTCAAAACCGGATAGACTAGAGATACGAGGTTGAATATTTCATTTTAGTTGGGTCACCAATTATCAAGGCCATGAGTTACTCGAGGATAACGGTAAACACGATTGAACGATAGTTAGCTTAAACTGATCAATGAATAAGGTTTGATTACTCACGGGCCGATTCACAGACAAGTACTTGTTGATATTACATTTTAAGACGACGACGTTGTAGTCTGAAGTGAAGCAAACCTGAGGTAATGTATCTTACAAGCGATAAGTCCTTGAATAGTAGCTTTTCGCTCATAAATTCCACCTGACGTTTAGCACATGGAGAAAAAACGGAGATATCTTTTTTTAGCTGTCGAGCAAGATGTATCAACCACAAAGTTGGTCGTATTATTTTATTCAGCATTTTATTTAGTATTTTATTTTTATTTTTTCCAAACAGCATTGTAATTTGAGAAAAGGAAATAAAATGTGCAAGCCTTAACTAAGAAATATCTTTTGGTGTCAACTTTGTATTCATCTCGCAGTCGTTCTCTTTCACCTTTTCGCAATGTACTGCACGCGTCATGATCAGAGAATATTTAAGGAATCACCTAATAATATCCTTCAATGTCAAAAGGTTATTTAAAACAACGGGAAAAGAAAAAAAGCAGATACATACAAGGCATATAATGATAATTAATGAAAAGACATACGAATTTACAAACACAAAAAGAAACTCTATAATGTCAACGTATTCCAACAATCTACTACTTGTTTCTGTTTCAACTTTGTGCTCAATGCACTGCACGCCACACGGTGGGAAAATATTTAAGGAATTCCAAATTATCATTTGCCGATCATCTAATACTTTTATCTCCTAAACGTTATTATTTTATTTTTGGCCAGGATCTTAGTATAGTATCTGTTCTGATACCATGCTTCATCTTAACTGACCACTGTTTGTGAAGGAGACATTTTATTTTGTCCCCTCAAGAGTGCGATTTTTCGGGAGAGGAGTTGCATGTTTCCTACATTCAAGGGAAGACAAGTATATAAGGACTACTAGATAATAATGAATAAGCGCATGGTCCGGCAATGTTCGAGAAAATAATGACAATCAACCACGAAATAACTAGACTTGAGAAGTATAAATATGGATACGGTCTCGGCGAGGTGGAAATGTAGCCAGGTACGCATGCGTAGTCACATACTAACTGTATCTTGCTAAAGATAGCGTCTGCATACGTAGAAATGTATAATCGTATCGAATCTGCTTGACAAACGGTAAGAGAAAAATAGACAAGATAGAAACGTGTCTTTGATCTTGAATAGCATATTAAACTTTTTTGCATTAGATATTTTTATTTTCAATAATGAATATATTAATTTTTAAGAGTCTTAGCTTAAAAGAAGGACTCGTGTGAGCAAACTATTAATTGTCCGTGGCTAGATTCGGGCCTTTATGTATTCATAAAAAGAATATAACCTGATATGGCACGCTCTAATTTATATTTATATAAACTTAGGTATGCATATATGTTTATATATTTATATGTACAAGATTAACTCCTAAACTAATTAACAGTAAATAGGGGCATTCTATTATTTATTCATATGGGTATGCCTCTATTTGCCAATATTTTTATGCCCTTAACGACCCACCGATATTTATTGATATAATCTCGCTCTGCTTCCATTTTGGGGTTTATGTTGCTGGTATTTATACAAAAGTATTTCCTGTCTACGCTAACATAATGAGCGTTACATATATTTATTTCTATACAGGTAGACGTTTGATGCAAACGAAAGTTGAATACTTAAAAAAAAACTCATATGTGTTTGGTAATCGTAAAGCTATGTGTTTAAATCCCCAAGAGATTAAAGTAAAACACAATTTTCTCAACACAGAAAAGAGCGGCATTGAAAAGAAAAAAGAAAATGAATCAATTCGTGGAAAGAAAATTACATGCGAATATTTTTTCTAGCTGGGAAAGAGAAAATCACGTGTTTGCGCGTGTGGCGTGTTTTTAGGGAGAGGTTACGAGTTAGAGAATACTCACCGTTTTCACAAAGAGGGGATTTTTTTTTTAAATTATGACTTTTTCGGATTGTTTTTGCATATACACGCACATATACATACACTCTCTCTCACACACACACACCCACACACACACACACACACACACACACACATATATATATATATATATATATATATATATATAATTATAGATATATATATAATTATATATATATATATAATTATATATATATTATTATTATTATTATTATTATTATTATTATTATTATTATTATTATTATTATTATTATTATTATTATTATTATTATACTTCTGCGTTTAGAAAGTAAAACCGGGGGACATTTTCAAAGTTCTTATGGAATTCCATTCAAGGAACTGACATATTGAAAAGGTCAGAAAAATATGTTTTTGCCTTCTCAGCTTCTGGATGATGCGAAAGACAAAAACAATGTAAACGAAAATAAGACCAAAGCCATTGTCATTATCATAATAATAATCATCATCATCATACTCACTATAATCATCGTTATCATCATCATCGGTTCAACGTCCGTTTTGCATGCTGGCATGTGTTGGACAACTTTAAGAAACTGATTTTTTTTACTAAACTAACTCTGACCTGGTTTTTATTTATCCGTCTTTCTTTCAAGTTAATTTCTATAACTCCCCTTATGTTATCTTTGGCTTACCCCTGTGAACTTAACCTGCTTCCTTAACTGTTCCATATCTGTTAACCTAAAAACTCTAATCGATTCTTTCAACGTGGGTATACAATCGAAGTCTACTCTTCTTTACAGATCTCCTGATACTGTTCGGATTTAATCTTCAATCTAAGGCCATCAGATCTAAGTCTGTATTTAAGACTAACATTACACACCCACCGTACCATTCAGATATCAACGCATGCTCTCAATGCTCACTGGCCAGGTTGCAGTTCGATACATCGTCCAAAATTTAATAAAACATAGCACATGTTAATGTAACTTTATAATCAAAGTAGAATAAGACTCGTCACAGAACGGGTAAAATTAATCGCCCTTACGAAGATTAAAATCAAGATATATTTTTTACGTAATGCTATGTCCAAAATCTTCATTCCAATTTTGATGAACATTTATTGTTGTTGTGGTTTTAGAGAATGTTTAAAATTAACGACTTAAAATTAAGTGATCTTAAAAAGAAATTTAAATCCAGGAAACCAAGCTTAATTCGTGTCTAATGCCTATTAATCAAAGTCAATGCAAATCTGAAATATCTGAATTTCAATTGAGACTTTATGCCCACATCGTCCACTTAAACTTCTTTAGAAATATTCAATAGAAACTTAAATTTATTGAATGTTGATTAATTCGTGTCTTATACCTATTGTAAAATTTAACAAAAATAAGAGATATCTGATTTTTTATGAAAGGCTAATACCTCGCTTTTACCCGGTTTGCATGAAGCTAAATCAAACTAAATGAAGCCAATATTACGGCCACTTACGCTTTGAAGCTCCGTTTAAAAAATGCTTAATGATCGGTTAATTGATTTAGGTACGAATCCTGTAATACAAATATACTAACATATCTACGTACCTAATTTTGTATGAATATAAAGTAGTCAGACGCATAATAGAGTTTACTGTTATCAATCACAAGGAAAACTCACATTTTTTACAAGGAAAAAGCATCCATTCGTATGTTATGCAGGTTGACATCCCCTTACTCTCTTGACCTTGCACTCTCTGACTTTCATCTCTTCCCAGCTATGAAGTTGTTTTTAAAAGGAAAGCTTTACCCAGATGATGCAGCCTTGATTTCTGAAGTTACGACGTGGTTGAAAGACCAACCTGTGGTAGGCATAACTCTGGGTTGTCCATGTGTAGAGAAAGACTAATAACTGTGGCAAGTTTCATTAATCTACTGCTATGGGAAATGGGTCAGGGGAATTACTTATTGAACGTCCCTCGTAAGTCAACATTTGCCAAAATATGAAGTTCATGAAAATCTTTTTAGAAAACTAAATTTTAAAAGCCGCTATTACGTACATAAGGAACTTTCATGCCGGGAGAAGACTTACAGCGTTACAACATTTTTTTTTGTTCATACTAATGGACTCTCATTTATCAAGGCACGAAAGCTATTAGAAAATATAGGTCAAAGAGAATGTCAGTTGGGGATTAACAACACGTTTGAGATGATTAGAAACGCTGGTTAAGTGGTCTGAATTTAATTATTTAAGTGAGCGGCTTGACAAGAATTTTTTTATATTGGACTTTATAACGACCATGTTGTACTCGGCTGAAAGAAGATCGTATTCCAAAGATGAGAAATTCTTATAAAGAGACCTTGATGATGGTAGTTCCTTTTCGTTTTAGATACACAGAGAAATAAAGGAAAATAATAGCGATTGATGGATGATCATAAAGTCACTTCGCGATGGTCCCAAGTGTGACGCGTCATTACTAGATATAGGTGATTGAGAAAGTCCCGCGTGGCTCGGCTAATCGCTCAACTCGTAGCCATTATCAAGTGAATACACACACACAGACATTGAAAAGCATATTAAAATAGGTGTTTCATTTAAAAAAATTGAAAAAGAACATTAAAATATTTTATTTTCAGTACGATACAATATTTGATAGAGATAATAGAATGTTATTATAGTTGTGTAGATTATGACATTTAAAGGGCTCGATTCTGTAGTTGATATTGGTTTCCCCATTTGTTTTTCAATCAGGTACTTGAAGGAAAGATCGCATGAATGCTCCAACTTATTGTGCTAATATTCCCTGGTAATATCAATTGGAACAAATGCATAGACACTGTCAAGTCTGCTTTAAATAAGGTGTGCTCCTTCTAGCAAGCTAGTTAACCTCTCACATCTGCTAGTATCCTATATAATTATAAAGGCACCATTCACCCTGGCATATAGTATTATCGCTACATCGAGGCTGCTGCTCCAACCACCAGTCTCTTCTTATATGTCCCGCAATATGTACTAATATGCAACCCTTGTCCCATCGCCGCAATTTTGCATCTGTGTTCTTGTTTTACATGTACTTTCACGGAATGTGCACCGACGAACTTACTGCACTTGTACATACTCAGTGTGAATACCCCCGACAAATCCGACTAGCAGCAACATTCCACCCTTCATTATAGAGGTCCCCAGATGCCGGAGAGTTTTCTACTCTTTTCCCGGAACGCTTGCCTATGGATTTCCTCCTTGTTTTCTGTTTCCTCGACTGGATTAACTTACACACATGTAAATGTAATGTGAGCAGATATATTGCTACCTTATTCCCCAATTAGGGTGCCCCTATAATATTGCGCCTAATCACAGCAGCCCCTTATGTCTAAATAGCAATGTGCGGTATTTGACGTGAATAAAAGTAAAAACAAATAATTAAAGAAAATATGTTGCTAACATTCATAGCGAAATTGGTCCTACGGAATCGATAGGATTAGAAATCGGCACGCCCAAGTCGTCAGTCCACGTCGGAATCTCCTCTAGCAGAAACCGCTTAATATATTTAAGGTATTCATAGTAGTGCATGCCTTCGATTCAAAAATAAGCTTTTCATTTACTTAATTTAAAGAATAATAGTAAGTATATTCGTACGTCGGAGAAACGCCCAGGAAATAGGTAAAGTGTGGGAGAGATTCAGAGATAAAAAAGATCTACAGAACGGAAGGCAAGGTTTATTTCATTTATATGGAAGGTTTATTCTTTTCTTTATAAAATTATTACTGACGTGAAGTGTTTTTTAGAACAGATGGGGTAATATTTGTCTGTTAAAACGTAAATTCTGAGGCTATTTTGAAAGCCATTGTGGAATTTTTTTGAAACGAAATTATATATCGGGGCTTTCAGGAAGACAGTTTAAACAAACAGAAAAAGTAAACATACTTTTCGTCTCAATCACAATAAAGTAAAATGCTCCATGAGAATGATTATTGAGACGAATACATAGAAAAGAAATACACTGTTATACATCACTTAACCTATTTTTTAATTAAACCTGTTATTACAAAAGAAGAAATGAGACAAATATAAGTGTTACAAGCTAATAATAGCAGTAATCAACTTATTTGCTGTGACAAATATACTTATGATTCAGCAAACATATACGTGTAAATGTTTAATAAAAAATGAGCAAAATATGATGAATGTAAAAAAAAGTCTCAAACGGTAAAAGTAAAAAAAAACGTATACATCGGTATAGAAAAGAGAAAGAAAATAAAAGAAAAAATGTAATTATAGGACAGGATTAGAGGCACCTAAATGGGTAGTCTGACTTGATATTTTCTTTGTAAATTATATATATATATATATATATATATATATATATATATATATAGTATTCCAAGTAGAGTAGACAGACTGATGAGATCTTAGTTTCTAATAACTATTGATCGATAACATTGACTTTCCAATCGAGCAGCTTATTGTGCATGTCTATATAAATAAAAATAATTGTATACACAAACACACACATATATATATATATATATATATATATATATTAAATTACATAAAGACTATTATAGCTTTACGTCAATCAACACACGTTTCGATGCTATGAAATCTTGTCAAAGAGTGAGTAAAATAAAATCAAGGGTGTAAATTATATATATATATATATATATATATATATATATATATATATATATATATATATATATATATCGTTATTATAATGTGGAGGATATATTATTATTTTATTATTATTGATGTGAGTTATTGAACGTTTCATATCCTAAGGATTTTTCCTATATACTTTAATAACACAAAATTTGATTAGCTTTCATTTGGTACCACTTTCAATGCTATAGCATCAACCTCTGGAAAGCTACAATGAAAATAAGGACATAATATCCCAAATTTTGCAGCGTTTTTGAAAAACGTCAACAATAAAATTACATGGCTCTTGAGGCAGGCATAGCCAAGGTCCAAGATCACAATAACTGGTATATTTAGCTAATTTAGACCTTGGAGAATGGGGATAATATCAGTTTCCATATGTTTGAAGAAAAAGGTCAATTTTGAAGAGGTTTAATATATATATATATATATATATATATATATATATATATATATATATATATATATATATATATATATATATATAGTTAGTTAGTTATTTTGTTGAAGATTATTTTAATTTCCTTCAAGTAACATTAATGCTTATGTGCATTGGTCCAATAGTTGTCAATTGTTTCAAACTTTTTCTCACTCACATTAAAGTACAACGGACCCTGATATCGATAATTCTGCACATGTCATCGTGTTCGTCAACGACAAAGGTATCTGAATGTGTTCCCTCAATGATCCTATCAGTATGTACATTACAATTCCACATTGTTTTTGCCTTTTAAATTTCTAAATTTTTCATGAGAATTCTAAGTACCGCAATGCCACATTTAAGAATGAGAGTCTATTTGAGATGCGAAAAGACTTCATCCTAATACAACTGCAAGCATTTTTCAGGCACTCACGAGATGCGTGATATTCTATACTTCCGCTTCAGAAAGTCTACATCCATTTGAATAAGTCTAATGTTAAATTCCTATTCGTGTTGACTTTTTTTTAGGAGTTGGTCTTAGGCGGCCACCAGTAATCTGTCATATTCTTGATTTAAATCTGCATTGGCCAACGAACCAGATTTTCTCTCTTCAACTACTTTGTGTCGCAATGAAACTATCCATGCAATAACATTAATTCTCCCAACTGCACATTCTCCTTCAATAACCTGTTTTTGAACCATTTGTTTCGATCAATATTTCTTTTCACTACTGAACTCTGTTATTTACCCCTGCTTATTACTGAAAAAGGTAATTTTTACTTTTTTTGTCAGATAATCTCTAAATACCTTCGCTTCTCGCTGTAAGTCTTATTTAACCAGCCAATCCTAAAGTGTATCTATTATTATTATTATTTGGATTTGGATTTCTTACATCTAATTATACCGGTGATTTATCGCTAATAACGAGCAATAGATTTCCTTAAAATATGCGTTACAACAAGTCTCGTTAAAATTCTTGTACTCTGCGTTAGATACAATTATGTAAGTTCACTGGAATTCTCACAGCAGCCGTTTCCTGTTATTTCTACCTGGTAGATCACGGTGAATTTCCTTGGCATTAGAGGATTTCAAATCACTTCAATACACCTGTAATTTCCGTTTTATCTGTATCATAGGTTCTATCCCTCCTCGGTCATCGAATTATCTCAGTCCTTCTGAGACCTCTTCTTCTGTTACAAGTCGATGTTAGTATTACTACGGCTATAAATATGTATTATGTTTGGGTTGTCCTTATATGTCCTAATTAACCAAGGTAATTTAGAATTATTTGGTTGAACTGAACCAATTAGTGCCCAATATTTTTTATTTAATTTATTGCTAAATATCTTTTGCAAATGCAATATTATATTCAAGAAAAAATACTTTAAAAATGTAATTTATTTTGAAGATGCTGCTGATAACAGGTTAACCAAAATCGCCTTTTTTGCAGTTTTCATTCACAGCCGAATATCGAACGTTTTTAGGCAAATCAAATTAATGACTGTATGATTTTTTCTGCGTTTTTCCTCATCCTGAAAAAGTGTACAATAAAGACGAAACGTTGATGAATACATACATACTATATGTTTGGATTTCCTTTTTCATTTTCGATATATATATATATATATATATACATATATATATATATATATATATATATATATATATATATATATATATATATGCGGGTTTTTTACAATGATTACGTTGCCGAAACATTGATTGAATAATAGATAACACTGATTGTATTTCGGAAGTGTTCTCTTGAAGATTGATAATGTGCATGTTTTTGGATTATTCGGACTACTGTTCTCATATTGAATGTTATTCTCACAACGTTTCGGCCGATGTAACCTCCAACCTCATAGTTAGTCGTGTCGAATCTTTTATGTATGCACCGAGAGTAGCTTGCTCTCGTTTCGCCAGCCATGACAGATTAGATGTCTGAAGTAATTAGTAATTGCATTCTTAGTATCGCCCGCACTGATGATTGAAACTTCAACTTTGACAGCAACTTTGAACTGATTTGTACTTAGCACTCATATCTGTTACGGCTCAAGGTTTCGTCCGAAATTCCGTACAGATTCCCGAATTCATCAGACAGATTCCCGAGTTTGACAAGATGCATATGAAAAAAAGGGTGGGGGTGACATTGACCGAAACGTTGTGAGAATAACATCCAAGATGAGAACAGTGGTTTTAATAATCCAAATTATACAAACACATATTGTATTCTACAACTTATTATCAGGATATACTGAAAACTAGGATATCAGCGTTGGTAATACAGACAGTAAGAGTACTAGTTAAAAAGACTTGCCAATATGTATGACTAACTATAGATATCTCGGAAAAATACAGATGTTGAAATATGGTTAATTATCTTTTTGGTCATAAAAAATGACTACGGGCGCTAATGGGTAAATATGTTAAATTTTTCCATTGAATTTACTTATATTGTTCTTTTATAATTATTCTAACTTATTTCAGCAGGTTTCACCATTGTGTGATTTGTAATGTGACACTCCTAAACTTGACTTTAATTTATAATCTTTCCATTAAGCTCTCTAGCTTGATACAGATAGTTATGTTGTTGTTCTTTCTCTTCAAGCTTCACACGATTTTCGGCTTGAACAGGCAGGTCTACATTTATTATTAACAACTCACTAGGAGTTATTACACTGGTCTTCATCAGTGATTGCTGATTGATACTAACCGGTGATGTTCCCTGGAGTTTGAGTAACAGCAAGTCTCCTCAGATTTCCAGTATTCTTCACCTCTTTCGATAATAAATTGCAAATGACTTTTCGTTATCGCAAAAACTGTTTACTATTAAATTCTCGCTGACGACGACCATTAGTCTTCTCTGGGATGTGAGTTTCAATAAGCTTCCCCAATGTCCTAGTACTCTTCCAACTCTTCAAGTGGAGATCTAGTTAGTGATCTCCCTCCTCTGTCTTTCAATTATCTTTGACTATGTTCGACTATTTTGTGTTTTATCACCTGAAGCTGATGCCATATTTTCTTGGGGGGGGGCGTGGGCGGTTTATAAGATTTCTTGCAGTTTCAGTTCTCTCGAGTACACCTGCTTTTCTATATTTATTATTATTATTATTATTATTATTATTATTATTATTATTATTATTATTATCATTATTATTACTATTTTTATTATTACTTATATTAGCCAAACACAATGCATATTGTAACTGAGACGTAAGGGTTTGCCGTGATAAGGGCCAGATTTATAGAGGGACATCCTAAGTAAAACAATCTGTAGCAGGATGTTTGTTCACATTAAATTTACATTTATACATGTTTTTAAATCCTTGAAAACAGGGAGGAGGGAGGGAATTCCAAAGGCAAGTTGTCCGAAGAAATAGCTATTAGAGTAGAAAGGTTTTCGGCATCTGGAGACACCTTTGAATGGGTACAAGTGCTGTAATTTCGCTGGAGCTTATTCCTTGGATGTTCTTATAAAACAAGCACAGAGATGCAACATTCCGCTAAATGAATAAGTGGTGGGGCTTAGTAGACAGTGCGGGACCTATTTTGTAGGAGACTTTTTTTCACCCTGTACAAGAGGGAGACACTACTGGTTGAGGAACCCAGATCTGTCGATAATAATTCATTCATGGGTGGATGCTGTCTTTATAAAGATATAGGATACTGACAAGTGGGAGATGTGTTATTGCTGGGTAGAGGGATACCAACGTCTTTGTAACATACATGAAATTATCTTCTATGTATTTTAAAAAAGATATTTCACCCCAAACAAGAGAGATTTTGATTGTTCGGACTACTGTTCTCATCGTGAGTGTTATCATCACAAGGTTTCGGCCGCTGTAACCTCCGGCCTTCTTCAGGTGTATCTTTTCGAACTTCGGAACACGTGCTGATAAATGGCTTGAAAGGGTGTGCTATATCAATTGACAGAGACTCTCCGTCTCTGTCAATTGGTATAGCACACGACAGAGAAAGAGACAGAGAGAGAGAGGTGCACAGTAAAAGAAAGTGAGTGCGATGCGGTCGGTTCAGTTATAGCCACTAACAGTTTAGTAGCAGATATATTTCAACAGAGACACTAGCGAGAAAAGAGTACAAACTGTAAATGGCGGATAGAATAATACACACGTGTAATGTATAAGAACTGTGAGAAAGAGGGTGTTATTTCAGTTGATAGACCGATAGAGACATCGGATAGTTAAAGTTTGCAGTAATAGAATGTAACGTAACGGGGCGACACCATAAAGCATATATATTTGAAGAGTAGTATACGCAATGTAATTGTTTCTTTTATTTACTGATTACATTTGATATATGTGATATTTGCTTTTGTCTTTATGTAGATAACATTGGCACCTACTTTCTTAAATTAAACATACACTTTTACTATTATATATAAACATGTATTTGAAGAGTTCGAATGTAAAACGCGATAAATCCAGTTTGTTTAAATTGAGACCTTAATCAATACAAGAACAAATATATTGAATATAGACTTCGAATATAAGCTTATTTTAATTGAAAGTAAAAATTATTATTCCTGTATCATATTATGTAAAACATAATTTGAGTGTCGAGTGGTCGAGTGTTCAAATGTAACACTTTTTATAGTGTTAGTTTGGTAATTTTTAAATGGCGTTTATCGCGTTTTGCATTCGAACTCTTCATTTCCAGCCTTACAATGAGGACAAACAAATTGTAATAATCATGGCTCGAAACTAGAAAAGAAAGGAAACAGTTATTCCAAATTTTCTAACATAACCAAAAGTGATTGTTTTGTTAAGTATGTTATTCTCACTACGTTTTCGTCGATGTATCTTCCAACCTTCTTCAGGTGTATATAAGTGACAGTCTTCTGGAGGTTAAAATGGAATCAATCAGTAGTGCGAGCGATACTAAGAATATAATTGAGAATTTCTTAAAGCGTCTACCCGGTCATCAATGACAGAACCAGAACAAGCAATTCCGTGGAGAAAATAAAGGTTACGTTCGAAATTGCGTAAAGATTTCCCAGTTCGACAGAGATTCCCGAGTTCAACAAGATACACCTGAATAAGGTCGAAGGTTACATCGGACGAAACGTTGTAAGAATAAGTTTTAAGCTGAGAACAGTATTTCGAAGAATTCATATAATGCAAATTATCAATCCTCATCTAAAAAAAAACTCTAAAACATAAAACAGTAAAAAGTTTTGTGGTGACAAGCGTAAATAATCTTTGTCTGTAGGCGTTTAATTTCACACGGAGAACTTTGACTCTGTTTCCACAATTTCTCTTTGCAAGTCGCACCTTAAATTAATCGTACAATTCTTCATTTGCCAACTACATATCTAATAGTTTATCTAGAACTAACATTTATATTTTACAAGAGAAATACTTATCCCAAGACTGGTAAAATTATTTCCTAGAAAATAAGTTTACTATTAAATCTCCATTTACGACGATTAAAATCAATATATAATGATACTAAACCTTATGTCTCAAATTCTTTTTCTAATTATATCAAACTCTCTGACAGGTTCCAATTATAGAAAATTTCTAAAATTTTAAGTTTAAGCCTAATACACTTTAATAAATTGAAATTCACGTAATATTCTTTCATTGTTGTCTAATGACCATGAATCAAATAAGGCAAGTTTTAAATATTTGAATTTTAAAATAGGAAGTTGGGTCAATACTATGCCCCTTAAAAGCATTTAATTACTTCAAATAAATAAAAATCGAAGAATATTTATTAATTAAAATCTAATACCTATTGTTAAAATTTCACAAGATATATGAACTTTAACAAAGCATGTCCACCCGCTTCTTACAATTTTTTCATGAAATTAAATTAAACTAAATATAACTTATATTGCACAACTTTACGCCTAGTAAATTATTTCAAAATGCATAATGATCAATTAATTAGTTTAGACATAAGTACTATACATAGGATTATATGAACATGTATACATATTTAACTTTATATAAATAGATAAACATCACTTTAAATATATCATAAAATAATTGAGCCTCTGTTACAAATTTTGTTGAACTTAATAATAGGTATATTTACAACATATACATGAGTTAGACAACATTATAGAATGTTGAATACATTTATTTAACTTCGAGCCGGAGCTTCTTTGGCAGTAATTAAGGCGTTAATCCTACAATGTATCGACTAGTACAACGTTTGAATTGTTTAAAAAATAATTGTTTTCTATTCTTTAGCAAAACGGTTCGCCAGTTCTTGTGGTGGTGATGATGGTGGGGAATATTGAATACTAAAATGCTTTTCTAAAATGCAAAAGATTTGACGTTGATATTGAGATCTGAAGCCAGTTCTGGCAAAATACGATGTTAAACTTCACAATAAATGTCCTTGTGCGATTCAGTAATGAATTTAGCTGTGTGAATTATACACCAGGAAGATTACGTTTCCATTTGGAAACAGTTGCAAAATCATAGGATTATATTTATACAAAGTGCAAGTGTTGACTATTAACTTTGCAATGAAAAGAAAGCATTGGGCCGGCAGATTTCTACGATACAACGTTACCGTCTTACCCGATAATCACTAATCCTCTTCCATGGTAAACCGTCGGTAGACGGCAGTGGTCGTCAAATGATACCGCTGGCTGTCTCAAACGTATAAACAGTCAATAGTCGCAAATAAGTTAAATGATGACTCCTACGAAAAATAACACTTAAACTAGCCTCGGGACGAATTGTGTAGGTCTTACTTCATTTTAAACACTTTAAAACGTTTGGTTTGTTCAAATGACATTTAAATTCATGTATGTTGATAAGCTCGTACAACTAGGAAGCCAGAATGCCAAATGTAAGCGGTTCAACTAAGAGAGCTATTTGACCAGACATTCGTTTAGCATGTTAGAACCACTACTATGACAGAGTGAGATTTTGTTTATAGTCCAGTTTTTCAGAAGTATTAACGATGAAGAATATAAGTCAAGTAAGTTCGTCAGAGGACGAGACATATCTACTTAGAGATTTTTTTGCGAACTGTCCAAGGTGACGAAACTAGTGGTTGATGCACCAGCTCAACTGTGGCAACAATACTCCATGCATGGGCGAATAGTAGCTTTATTACTTTCGACACACTGATACTGCAAAGAATTCGAGTGTTTTCAGTACCCTAGTGCCTGAGATACAACAACCAGCAATTTTATTTATTAAAAAAACTGAAATATATATATATATATATATATATATATATATATATATATATATATATATATATATATATTCATATATATAAATATATATATATATACATATTTTCTTTGTAGTACAACATTTTATGATGGCATATTTATTAATCATGATAGATTAAGAATTTAAAAGATGAAAGGGCAGCTGATCGGTCTTGTACCTCGCTCAACAGAGCCAAATATCGAGGTATCGTGTAAAAATATCATGAAGATGCTATAAGAATTATAGCAAAGTAAAGGGGTATATACCAATATATATATATATATATATATATATATATATATATATATATATATTTATATATATATATATATGCCATTAAAATGTATTCTGATGACATTTTTATGATAAGATCTTAATAGTAACATCAATTTAAGCAAAACATATTAAGCGACATCAAAAACAAATGAATAAACATAAAAAGCAAAAAGCTTCTACCGAATATATTGATATTTAAAACTTGAAATGCAATGGTGTTAATTGTTTCTACTTATGTTTCCAACACGTGCCGGGAAAAATTAATGACAATTGGTTCATTAAAAATAATAATAACAAACTTTATATATATGCAACCATTATATGTTAACACTTACAACAAAATAATGTGCACATGTTACGCATCGAATGTTAAAAAATATATGTTCTAAAATCCATATATACGGCCGCGGTGAAAGATTCCCGACAACGAGTCTAGGAGATTTGGAAAAAGGGTTCGAACCCTCCAACTTACATGAATTAAGATCCCTACACTGAAGATTGCGTAAGCATGAACCATCGATGTACGTTAGTAATAATAATGAATATTTACTTAAAAAATATTATTATAGCCCCCTTTACAATGATTATTTGATTATTGTCCTTGTGGTGACAAAACGATATATATATACAGGGTGGGCCAAAATAAGGGTCCTATCTTTAAATTTGAATAAATTGAATTTGAATAACTTCCACAAAATAAAAGTTAAACTCACCAAACTTTATGTGTGTGTAGACTGACCCTTCCGAGATTTTTTGAAATAAACAAAACAAATTTTAGCCGAAAAACACTTCTTAAAACTTACAAAAACTAAAGTATTGTTTTTTACACTGTTTTGAGTTTTTTAAGCAAAAATAATGTTTTCTAAATGAGGGTACGTTCTTAGGGCTAATACGGCTCATGCTTGCTTCGGAATGGGGCCTTTACTTATTCTAAAAAAAAAAAAAAAAATCAATAAATAAAAAAGTTATGAATTTTTAAAAATAGGACCCTTATTTTTGCCCACCCTGTATATATATATATATATATATATATATATATATATATATGACAAATCAAACAGGAAAAAAACAAAAAGGATGTATTTTTTATGTATTCATCAACGTTTCGTCTTTATTTGTAAGACTTCTTCAGGATGATAATATTAAGAAAAATGTCATGCAAGTACGTTAAATATTATCATCCTGAAGAAGTCTTACAAATAAAGACGAAACGATGATGAATATATTAAAAAAAAAAACATCCTTTTTGGTTTTTCCTTTTTCATTGCTCATCACGTCAGATTACCTTCATCCCTCTTTTCTTTAGGACCGGACAACACCTGGGAGCATAATATCTCAAAATTACAACAAAAAAAATGTCTCCGGGGTTCAACGGGGCCAGTTTTCGGGGGCGGGTCTGGTTTTTTGAAACTTTTTCAATGTTATTTACTGGTGATTTTGAAATCAGCCAATGTATTCATGTAACAACTTGATAAAAATGCACTGTCCGGTTGTATCAAGTCATCCCATAACTTCTGTCTGAATGTGAAACAAGGGTTGCTCAATCACATCCGCACCTAGCAACCTAAACTTATATCTTTTTAAATAAAAATAGTTCTTTGGGGGGAGGGGGAGAATGTTTAAGACGAGGGTGGGGGGAGAATTTTTTTTTTTTTTGGGGGGGGAGAATTTTTTGGGGGGGCGGGTGTGCATCCTGCGGGGGTGCTTATACAATATAGGACCCGGAGGCTTCTGAAGTATATGGGGGTTCTTCTGCAGTATAGGCACCAGGGGGGGCGCTTCTACAGTATAGGACCCAAGGGCTTCTGCAGTATAGGAACCAGGGGTGCTTCTACAATATAAGACCCGGATGCTTCTGCAGAATAGGGACCATGGGTGCTTATGCAGTATAGGGACCAGGGTTGCTTCTACAGTATAGGGACCAGGGGTGCGTCTACAGTATAGGACCCAGCACCGGGGCTGCTTCTACAATATAGGACTCGAATGCTTCTACAGAATAGGGGCCATGGGGGCTTATGCAGTATAGGCACCGGGGCGCTTCTACAGTATAGGATCCAGAGCCTTCTGCAGTACAGGGACGGGGGGGGGGTGCTTCTGCAGTATAGCCACCGAGGCGCTTCTACAGTATAAGACCCAGCACCGGGGATGCTTCTACAGTATAGGACCCAGCACCGGGGGGGGACTTGGTCAATTTAGGACCCAGAGGCTTCGGCGTTGTCCGGGAGAAAAGTGCTAAATGTCCTTGATAGAGCTACTGTACTGTTTCTCTTCGGACTATTGTGCAGATGAAAAGGAGGGGGGATCGGTAAGAGTGATTTTAGTAGTGCCATGGAGGCCATCTTGATTTTCTAAATACTCGGCGTTGTCCGGGAGAAAAGTGCTCAATATCCTATTTTGCTTGCTGAGAAGAGGAGGGAGAGCCCCGGGCAACGCCGGGTAGCTCTGCTAGTATATATATATATATATATATATATATATATATATACTTCAAATTAGTCACACAAGAGTTAGTGAGTAAAACACGTACCTTCTTTGGATCCTTTAGACGAAACAATGTCTACTTACAAATTAGTAATGGGAAGCGAGGAAACAAATAATAAGTAAGACAACGACCTCGGACTTACCTGGCCGCCTAACAAATATATAAAAAAATCTTAACTTTTTCATTAAATAGTCAACCATGTGTGTTTCATTTGTTGTAATTACCTCATCAGAAATAATAATAATAATTTAGACATGAAACATTAAATTACTGTAGACAGTCAATCATATTATATTAATGTCTAGGTAAATAGCGAGTGAGGACACTGGTGAAGCATTTTTTTCGGTATATTTATGTATATATATATATATATATATATATATATATAATGACGAGAAAAACAACTTCTCAATATTACAACAGAACCAGAGGATTTTGGACAAACAAGGGGATCGATAACGTTTCTTATAAAGCTATATCTTTGACAAATGATTATACATTGTTATTTGCTTAGTACTGACGTCATCTATACATATTATACTATGAAAGTGGTGCCCCAGCTCGTCTGCTTAGCTCTACGACTATGGGGGTTCGACCTCTACATACCCATGTTCTACTTTCAGGTTCTATATGTTCGAAATAAATACAACTGAAATAGATACAAAAAACTGTGAGTACGTAAATATGTGAAGTTTATAACTTTCGTAATGTACTTTCACATTTTTTATTTGCATTTAACAACATGTTCTATATAACATTCTTCATATTATGCATTGAATTGGATGGAGACGTTGGTACTTGTACTGTTTGTGACCCATCAGAAAACTGATTTTTCGTGTCTATCTTCTGAATGTTTACGTTAACAGCCAGAATCTGACGAAGCTTTTAGCCAATCTAATTGTGAGACAGCAGGCGACAATTTTCAATTGTGAATTAAGAAAATCATAAAATTCGTCTACGCTAACGCACAGAAAAGTCTGCAAAATTTTGAAAAATAAAAAGCAATTAGTTTTGTAAACTTTAACAATAACCCTAAGAAAAATGTAAGAAACATTTTTATTTCTACCCTAAATTTACCCCTAAAACTTTACCCCTAAAAACGGTGAAAAACTGTTTTTTTTACTCACAGTAACCCTAACCTAACCCTCTCCAATCCTTACCTAACATACACTTTAACTAGCCTAAACCTAACCTTGGCTGTCTGGTTCAAAAGCTGTACCAGTAAAAAAAACAACAATTATAGAGACAAAAAATACTTACTTTTCTCGTGAAAAAAAAAAATTCTTGTTAAAACAGAAATTACAACAGTTGTTTTATTATATTTTCTTCGTTAACATATAAAAAAAATCATATTTAAAAAACGATGACGTTTTTTCTTTAAACGTTTCATTATTTTATTTCTAATTTGATAGCTTCGCCTCATGATTTTGACACTGGGTCGTTTTCATTTGGTAACGTCCGGCTCTTTACGTCAACAGCCTGAAGATGCCGACGAAAAGTCAGTTTAAGCATGGGTCACAAAATGTAGCAGTACCAGAATTTGTTTACTATCAGAATCACTACTTTGAAAATTTAGATTATTTGTATTATTCAAACTAATGTTCGCATCTGATATATTATTTTCAGACTGATCAGTAGCGCAATGGATAAAGTGCTAAGTTATAATACATTCTAATTGACACTTTTAAGGTAATTGAAGTTTCAATCTTCAGGAGATGCGATCCAAGAATATAATTAAGAATTACTCAAAACGTTTACCCGATCATATCGTGGAATAAATAAAGGGTCTAGTTCACAGATTCCTGAGTTCGACTGAAAGACTCCCGAGTTCACCAAGATACTTCTTAAGTAGCTCGAAGGTTATTTTTGCTGAAAAGTTTGTGAAAATAACATCCAAATTGAGAACATTATTCCTCATACTGCAAATAATACAAACATTTTTGTTGATATTCTGTAAAAGCTTTTGGAAGTTTACTTCAACTTTTCCGAGATTTCTCTGTTGATTTCGGCGACTTTCGCACGAATGGCTTCTTAAAAACATCGTGCCATCCTGCCCAAATCATGCTGTATAGGAACATTTATTCCATCGTAATTCAAGTTTATAAATTCGATGTAACACTTAGAATATATTATAACAGCGTTTCTATTATGCTCTTCAAAAACATAACGGCCAATGATATCAGCACTTCCAACAGAACAACGGACTTCGCTATTCGGATGTATATTTGCCTTTGATGAAGTTACATGGAATAATCTAAAATCCTAATAACGAAAAACATGGATACTGACTATATCATATATATGAAAATAACATTCATCACTTATTAACGAAATGAGGCTGTTATTTACCTATAAAATTACTTTTAGTATGCTCATCTTTGACTAATGAGCGATTGGTAGGTCTTATAATACAGATCTTTACGCAAAACACGTCTAACATTAGTAGCAAGGTATCTGTTAAAATTGAAGTTATTTATGGGCTAATGCAATGCTTAATTTTCTGGACTTTACTATTGAGTATGTCTGTAAATGATCCATCTCTAGATTTTAAGATTAAATACAATTTCGTGAGATTTAAATTTCGTTTAAATTTACTTCGAATATAATGTAAACGCTTTTTCAGATAAAGTTTTCAAACTACTTATTGCTACATTTAAAATATGAAATAGATAAATATATTCATCTAAATGCCGTTTTCTCGCTTATATTAGAATTTAACCACACATTCAATGTTACCCCAGCCATAAAAATAAAATTCATCTACAAGCAACTCCATATATATTCGAAATTTAATAGGAAAACTGATCATTGTGTGACGGCTCTTATTAACTATATATATATATATATATATATATATATATATATATATATATATATATGTCTCAGATTGGTACTTCAAACAGAACAGTTTGTATCACTTTATGTAATTTTGTAAAAATAAATACCTTTTTATACAAATGTTTAACTCATTACGAGGGTATGAGTGTATGAGATTATCATTTGGCTGATGGAACAGAGCTATAAAATGATTGGGAACGATTTTGATTCATTCAGAGGACGAGTCGATAGATATTTGTTTACAGTGGACTTGAAACGACCATGTTATCGAGTTTAAGGAAACAGTTCTACAGTAATTTGGTACACAAGTTGGAAGTTTTGGAAGAATCTCTGGTCATTACGATACCCATTTTATTGTAGTTACAGTGAGGAAAAAAAAGAAAAGTTATTTGCAACATTAGAAGACAGAAAAGTTGTTGCTGTTAAAGTTTTACGGGGGAGTCAGAGATTAGAGCTCAGTCGAGAAGCCACTAACAATAAAGAAAATAACCGTAGCATATAAAGTATTGATTTAAATAACTAACGCTATTTGTAAATAAGTTAGATAGAAATATAGAAAAACAAAACAGTGTATTGAGAATCCAACATTAAAATCACCTATAGACATGCGAAAATGAACACGTGAAAAAGCCTTGCTTCTATAGAAATTACATGCGCATGGAGTTCTTACTGCCTGCTTACTATTATTCGACGAGGCTAGTGTTTAGTGAAAGTGCGATTCTTACCAAAATAGATTCTAGTTCGGCCTGCCATCTTCAGGTCGGGGCTACATTACATTACTCACTACCATTAGGCATTACATAACGCCATGTATCACCCATAACAATATATGTGGTATGTAGTAAGGTAAACTAGAGTAGTACGAATTAAGAGAGACATCATTCATGAAACAAAGTATTTAAAATAATACCATTGATTTACTGCCAATAACAGGATTAGTTTCGATAATACTGGATATTTCATATGCACTGAACTAAGAAAAGTTGATTAGGGGAAATAGTGCAACCTTAGTGTTATTATAAAGTTCTCGTCGTGCAGCACTCTTACAGAAAATACCGTATTGAGAGAAAACAGAATATTAACTGTTAGTGTTCAGGAGATATTTGATGAACTTGTCAGGCCAATGTTGTAAAACTATAGGTTTCGTACATAAATATATTCTGGTAAAAATAGATTTGCATCAGTTTAAATTTTAAGAGAACAGGAAACATCAATTAAGAATTAGTTTAGCAGTTTTCTACAAATAATATATATATATATGTATATATATATATATATATATATATATATATATATATATATATATATTGTTCCATTGCATTTGATATAACTTCTTTGATAATTCAGTTGGTTGTGCACCAGTGGAAAACACAAGGGTCAGGGTTTCGTATTTTGCTATGTGTATGACATTTTGCTATAGTGAGGTTTCTATAGTGCTCAAAAAATGTCGCAGTTTTATAATAATTATACTGTTCTGCTTATCACCTACGCCAAGACTGAGGTTATGTTTTTGGTCGAGTTTGTTTGGTTTTTTACAGTTTAGCGTCCACACCTCTTTACCAATCCCCACCAACTTTTGTCAAAGATGTGTTATGGTGTAACGCAGAATTGATTTAATTTCGATTTACTAGGTCGAAGATTAATATCACGGAAAACTTTTACGTCATACGTTTGGAGACATCTTCCTGTCTGTTTACCGTAGACATTCGATATGTTTTAAAACATCTGATGCATCTATTTACTGCTCTTTGATAACATTGACCCTATGACAAAATTCCAGCCTGATCAGATGAATACTTTTTTTGTTATCAACGTTTCCATAGAATAACTCAGGTAATACTTTATAAAATATAACTAAGACGTAAAAGTAATAGTAAATATTTGTCCTATCCTATCATTGTCAGAAGAAGATATGATGTTTCATGACGGACTGATGTTTTGTTATATATAGTACCCATCTGTTGTATTCAGCATCAATCTCTTTAAATTCAAATTAATTTACATAACAATCTCTACAAAAACGTGCACGATTTCTGCATCCGATGACATTACTATGGCGTAAACCCTAACAACAAAAACAACGACTTATAGTGCAGATCTCAATATTGTCAGTTGATAGGTGGTCAGACCGTGAATAGTACCTTAAAACGGTTCAAAATACAAGGCTTCAAGAATTAAATTCAATCAGAACTTACTGCAATGCGATCAAGTGACAATGGATTTTTAGTGAATAGTATATTGAAGCTATCCCTGTATGCTTTTCTAAATTCGATGCTCCCGAGAAAGCGTGCATTCATAGAATATTTCAACAAGAGTATGAATCAGAAAACATTATCCACAGATGGGGATCACACATACTATTTAAAAGGGTTATTTTGAAGCTCTTATCGGTTTAAATCAATCTAACCAAATAATACAAACGCTGAATCTTTTCGGATATTGCACAATGAGAACTGAAAAGAAATGTGGCACCATATCGGCTCCTTGAAACATTGATTGCGGGAGTCAGAACGAAGAGTTATAACCTTTCTGCTTTGATTCCGGCCTTTTTCTTTATCTGGAACGATCCCAAAGTTATGGAAGCGGATTAATTGTTCGAAATTTCCTTAAAATATATGAATGTACACCCTGAAAGCCTAAGCGTTTTCAATGGACGTTAGGAACTGTGGAAGTCTCTGGCATTAATGTATTTATACGATCTTGTTATTTATGTTAGTGTTGGCTGATATAAATCCCTGGCTGATTAAGAAATACAACTGGTTCGGTAATATATCAAAGGTTCACCTAGGCGCTATTAATTATAGTGTGCTGTACATAGATGTATAACACGTTTACTTATATATATATATATATATATATATATATATATATATATATATATATATATAGATATATATATATATATATATATATGTATATATATATATATATATATATATTTATATATCAACCTGAGAAAACATAGGCACCTTGAATTCATTTCTGACTGACCTTTATCTCAGATTATGTGTTTAGTGCGTTGACTGTGTGATAGTATGGTTAGTAGTGCCGTAAATAATTTAGTTTAGTTTAATACCAAACAAATAGAATGCTGAATCTAAGATTAATATTTATATTTTACAGTTTGAAACGTAACATTTAAGTTAAAGGTTTTTTTAATTTGAAACGCTAAATTAAACTTAACAGTTTCATTCAAACATTTCAAATGCAGAATTAAAGTTATATGTTAAATCGTAAAATTGGAAATGTTAAATAAATATCGAAGGTTTTTATTTTAAAATTCAAATTCTAAATTAAAGTTAAATGTTAAATTGTAAAATTAGAGATGCCAAATGAAAGTAAAATGGTTATTTTTTAAATGAGAACAACTAAATTAATATTCTTTTGAAAGATTTAAAACGCTCAATTAAAAAGTTATATATATATATATATATATATATATATATATATATATATATATATGTATGTATATATATATAATATGTTTATATATACTAGCTGAACCCGTCGCCCGGCATTTCACGGGAGAAATAAAAAAGAATGAATAAAAATGTATCCGCGATAACACAAACCGGTAACATTAGATAATTTTAATGTTTCGAAGATATGTCGGTTTCGAATTGTGAGAAATCTATCTACCAACGAACCGATCTACTTCTCAGTTGAAAAAACGAGAAATTGTTTAGACCACTTAATTTTGAAGAATTTCTGGCTAATCCGAAATGAAATTTTATGTAAGTTATTGTGCAATACGCTTCATTAATCGTGCGAAATAAAGTAAGTAAATGTACGAAAATGTTCCTAAAAACAAACCGAACAACATACAGATCATGTGTGTTATTTGCAATTTGTTGACGTTATGCTTCATAAAATCGTATCTTGATGATGGACACTCATTATTATCATGTTATTTATCGACAATCAAATTATATAAACAAACATAGCAGTAAAAATATGAATATGTCTTTACGGGGATTTTCTCTTTGAAAAGGTAAAATATAATTTATTAAGAAGTGTACTTACGAAAGTTGGAAGTGTTTTGTTATGCTGTGCGTATGTGTTTGATTAATGTAATCCGATAGTCCGTAACGTAATAATGATATGTGTTCAGAATTTCGGAATGATATTCGCGTAATCTGTATTTCGCTGTGTGGATGTGTAAAAGTTCCGAATGAATTAAAAGTAGGGTGCTGTATGAGTGGAGGGTATAGTAGATAATTATAGTGAACACTTTATCTGTGTATGTTGTAGAAGAAAGAGCGAATTATCTAGAAATGAATATAATAATCTGTATATGTTGATCACATCGTGCGAAAGTTACTTCAAACACGCTTGAGTGAATATGCGCATTAAAGTGGGTATTTTAGTAG
>OY744541.1:42680362-42705362 GCA_963556195.1 Sepiola atlantica | reverse complement strand
TTAGGACAAACTACATTAAAGCTAAAATAGATAAAACTCAGGAAAACAGTAAATGCAGACTCTGTGGACAAAGAGACGAAACCATAAATCATATAATAAGTGAATGTAGCAAACTAGCCCAGAACGAGTATAAGAACAGACATGACTGTGTGGGGAAAGCAGTACATCGGGAACTGTGCAAACAATTGAATTTCGAATACGCAGACAAATGGTACTCACATAAGCTAGAAACAGTACTGGAAAACGAAAAACACAAACTCATACAAGCAAGAAGACCGGATGTTATAATAATCAACAAGAAGGAAAAATCTTGCTATATCGTAGACTTCGCCGTTCCAGTAGACCACAGAGTGAAAAGCAAAGAAACAGAAAAACGTAGCAAATACACAGAACTAGCCAGAGAACTGAAAGGAATATGGAGCATGAAGAAAGTCAGTATAATACCAATAATCGTAGGAGCACTAGGAACAATCCCCAACAACCTGGAAAAACGACTGGGAGAAATTGGGATCAAAGGAATCATTGAAACTATACAAAGGACAGCAATGATCAAAACAGCTACAATCTTAAGAAAAATTATTGAATGCGGGAACTAACCCGCATAAGCTACGAAGGATCATACGGAATCTAACACATGAAGAAAACAAAACTAATTAAAAAACACACCACAAACAAAGAAACAGAAAATGCAAGAAACATCACTTAATAAGCCTCCCTCCCCCCAATAAATTACTACGGCCTCAACTGACACAACACAAAAATGGACAAATGAACAGAAATAGCTAGTAACACCATAAGCTCACCACCCCACCCCACAAAATAAATAAATAAATCAAAAATAATCAGCTCCCCTCAAAAAACAAATAAATAAAAAATAATCAGCTCCCCCCCCCAAAAAAAATGAATAAAAAATATTTAAAAAAGAAAAATAAATAAATAAATAAAATAAAAAATAATAATAATAATTTTTTTTAAAAATAAATATGTATATATATATATATATATATATATATATAAATGGTACCAGTCTAGGCTGACACCACACAAAATATCTGCATAGGGTCAGGGTGGATGAGAAGACCGAGGAGGGACAGCACAAACCAGACCTCCACTGGAAGTGCAGCAACTGCTGGGACCTCGAGGAGGCTTACTACCACCCAAACCCCAGAAAACAGCAATGGTCCTTGCCGGCGAGAAATCAATGGTAAACGGCTGTTATGATACTGCAAATTTATTTGCGGTGGCTATCGAAAAGAGGTGGAGAATACTGGAAATCTGGGGAGACTTGTTGTCACTCAGATTCCAGGAAATACCACCGGTTGTCGGTTAGCAATCACTGATGACCTGTGTGAGAACTCCTAGTGAGTAAATAATAATAATAATAATAATAATAATAATAATAATAATAATAATAATAATAATAATAATAATAATAATAACTAGCAGTACCCGTGTAAATTACACGAAATGATGTTTTTAATACTAATTATCTTGTTCCTAACCTATACATGGTTTAATAAAATATGATAAGATTTGGACTTGTATATTTATTTAAAAACAATGAATAATACATGAAACAATTTACAAAACTTCTTTATATACAATATTTCTAGTGAAGGTAATATTTCGACGACTAAACCTTACTTTGTAAATGTTTTCGATTAAATTAAATTTGGCTCCAATTCATGATATTTATTTACTCCTCTCCAGGAGTTAGGCACAAGGCCAGTTTTATCTTACTCCCACAAGTAAGATGTGACCCAAGGTCGGGTCGGGAAAGTGGGGTTTGAAAAGCCAGCACTCGAGAAGGTGAGCACTCTCCATTAAAAATTGCCTGGGCAGCCTTGTTGGCATTCCTGGGTAGGAGCGCCCCAGGCAGTAAGCAATAAACTTCCTCCTCCCCAAAGAGGGGAGGCGAAACCTGGGAGGGTGGACCTCCTAGAACTGCACAGGACAGACCCATAGACCGGCGTAAATCAAGCCCCGAAGGCCAAGACAATACCAGTTTATGGGGTGCAGTATCCATCGGAACAGATACTACACTTTAATCTTAGCCAAAAGGCCAAGCCAATTCATGAGTAGCATACAAAGATTCGGAAGGTCGTTGCTTTTGATGTAAGCATGACACACAAAATCACAGACGCTATTGTATTAATATGTGTCTTCCCGATCGTCGCCTCCCTACCTCTCTTCCCCTTCCTCTCGAAATGTAGAAAAAAAATTTTAGAGGTTGGTTGGGATCGAACTATAAACCAGTCGGGCCGAAGTCAAAAATACTACTTTGCTAACCGTTGCGCCAAAGTGAAATACTAGAAAACATTACGAAAATTAGGCGAGTTGAATGTTTTCAAAATCTAGGTGCGCAGAGCTTTTGCCGAAAGTGTGACACACGAACACACACGCTATCGTATTAATATATAGATAATAATAATAATAAATATTTAACCAAATTAAAGTACTAACATGATTCCATGTTTTTATATATATATATATATATATATATATATATATATATATATATATATCGTTGGCCTTTTGGCTAAGATCAAAGTGTAGTATCTGTTCCGATGGATACTGCACCCCATAGACTGGTATTGTCTTGGCCTCCGGGGCTTGATTTACGCCGGTCTATGGGATTGTCCTGTGCAGTTCTAGGAGGTCCACCCTCCCAGGCTTCGCCTCCCCTCTTTGGGGAGGAGTAAGTTTATTGCTTACTGTCTGAGGCGCCCCTACCGGGGAATGCCGACGGGGCTGCCCAGGCAATTTTTAAATGGCCAGAGTGCTCACCTCTCGAGCGCTGGCTTTTAACCCCACTTTCTCGACCCAAGCTGTGGTCACATCTTACCTGTGGGAGTAAGATAAAACTGGCCTTGTGCCTAACTCCTGGGGAGGAGTAAATACCTATATATATATGATGGACTCATCCGTCGATTTCGACGTATGAGTGCCTCACCAGGGGCTGCCCGCGCGTGAACTTGTAATTTCAAGGGGTGCGCAATAACCAGCTACCGCTCTCCTAAGTCGGCGTTGCTTCATTCCAATAGCAAGTAGTAATACAAGACGACTAGAAAACAATGCCGAGATAAGCAGAGAGCACATACAGCACCTGGTATTCCCAAATGGTCACCCATTACTTTGGTCATCTAACGGGAACCGGTGTGTCAACGTGATTGTGCCGTATATATATATATATATATATATATATATATATATATATATATATATATATATATATATATATATATATGTATATATATATATATATATATATATACGGCACAATCACAATATATATATACATATATACATATATATATATATATATATATATATATATATATATATTTCTGCTTATTTCTAGTCCGACAGATTTAATAACTGCTTTTTTATTAATATTATCTGCGCAAATAATAGCATCAACAACACAACTAATACATAACATAATGTATACTTTCAGAAATATTATCTAATATTAAAACATATCAAAATACACCGGTTAGTATATGTATGCTATTCTTATGTGTTTTAAAAGGTACTACTCTGTCCTTAACAATTTATTTTGCATTGGAAGATATGATGCAAGCTCCTTAGAAATTGAAATTCCTATCGTATATAGAAGGATGCCAGTTATATAAAGATAAAGTTGTTATGTTTGACGACTGAATATGTATATTCACCAGGATCCAAACAACGCCCTGATATGTTACATAAAAGTAATAGAAACTTCATTATCAGCTAATATAACTGCCTGCATCAAGTGGAATGGTTGCTGCCAAACAGATTTATTGATTTATCAGTCGGCGGTGGCGAATGTAGGAAAAAAACAGGTTGGATCGTAAGGACATGCACGGATCAATACACTAAGTCCTCGGTGCCGATTCACAGACGTAGATTAACGCACTATAAAGTAATCATGTGTGACGCATCTATGGCTTGCAATATACCAAACACAAAATATGCAGATGTAAGATATTGGCAGGACAAAACAATTACAATTGGATATATATGTCTTGTATTACAGCCCACACATGTCACAACATCGGTTTGAATGGTGTAACTTAAGTATTGCTACGCTGATCCTAGTTTAACTACGACTTGGACTGCTTAGTAAAGCCAAGTGTTATACGTATACTTTACCCTCGTGTATTAGTAGGTATTAGCGGTCCTACGATGAAAACAATCAGAGGACTGGCTTCGTGAAACCAGCGTGGGTTAAACCATTTTTAGCAGATAATGTATATCATGGATTGCAAATATCTGCACTTGTTTATTCATGCACAACAGAGTATATATATATATATATATATATATATATATATATATATATATATATAGAGAGAGAGAGAGAGAGAGAGAGAGAGAGAGAGAGAGTGTTTGAATTACCTACTAGAAAGTTTGAATTACCTACTAGAAAGTTTAGATTACCTACTAGACACTATCCTCGAGTGTCTTCGGTCTCTCTGTACAAGGGTTTGTCAGGACAACCTGACATGAGGATACTTACCCCTACAAGTAAACCCTGACCAAATATTCAAAATTACATAGAATCCGCAACACAAATGAGATCCCATCAGCACGGCAATACACTTGCTCATACAAAGAATAGTGCCTCTTCTCCTAGTTATGTTACCTCAAGTAACACCACGTAGCTGGATAATCCACCAGACTAGATGAATTCTTGTCCTTGAATCCGGTAAGACCAACAGACCACAAGAAATATATACTATGACATACTTGACTGGTCAGTTGGGGAGAGAATACATTTATTATTATTAACTTTTTTACTAACTCAATGTTTGAGAAATAAAGGTAAATTTTAATAGAATATTCGGGTATCTATGTATCTCATATAGAGATCAAGTGTTAGCTAAAGGAAGGGGTCCCTTGATTTGTATATGTATATATATATATATATATGTATATATATATATATATATATATATATATATTAACAGTTCTATTATTCTAGTAGTATATATTTGTCTTAGTTTTATAAACTTGATCAACTAAAATAACACGTGTTTTGTATAGCGCGTTTTCTTTTCACTCTTGTTTTTATTGCTTTCGATGATGGCACCGAAGTTCTCTGACCGTGCTGTATATTATATTAGAAACTAACCATACTGCGTAGTTTATATCGATATCAATATTTGATATACTTCCATTGTTTTATTGCGTTCTTTTCTCGTATTCCGAAAACGAATTCCAGTTAGCGATTTGTCAAATTTATATGTGAATTCATTTCTTATTATTGCTCCTCCCTTTCACTTCCATTGTTTCTAAATCTCTATCTTGATATATACATATACTTATTTTCGTATATAAATATATATTGTAATGGCCAGGAATCAGATTTTAATTTCCAAAAAATGCATATGTTGATTTATCATACGATCATTATATATTTATATACGTTTATATATACACACATATATATATGCATATATATATATATATATATATATATATATATACATATATATATATATTCATATATATGTTTATATATACATATATGTTTTATATATATATGTATATATATACATAAATATATGTTTTTATAAATTTTATACGTACATAAAAGTAACCCATGGACACGTGTTTCTGGCTCACATCCGTCATCAGCATGGCTAATTTAGACAGAGATGAAACCTTCGATATGAAGTCTATAGACAGCGTTCTACCACTGGACCAAGACGTCATTCTAGAAATATGTACATGAAAATATACATTAATATATATATATATATATATATATATATATATATATATATAAACAAATGATTAAGATTAAAATTATAAAACGTAATAAATATGTATATAAACAGATGTCTGTCTGTCTGTATATATATATATATATATATATATATACAGAGAGAGAGAGAGAGAGAGAGAAAGAGAGAAAGAGAGAGAGAGAAAGAAAGAAAGACCAGCAGGCAAAAATACAGACATACATACATATGTTGATATAAATATTTATTACTTTGTATAATTATAATATTAATAATTTATGGTTTCTTTGAATATCTATATTTTCTTTTATAATTTTTGGGCACATGGTAATGTGGATTGAAATGATGTAGCTAACGCTATTTTTAAAAGCATGATTCAGGTCATTTGCCTCTTATATACCGGTTCTTTGCAGTCGCATATTGTCGCAACTGTTTAAATACGACACCTGCCTCATTACTACAATTATTTTAACACCAACACATATATAAACAAAAACTCAAATAATAAGAACTGTGTGGTATTATATATTAATTTTTGTCGTTAGGGGCATAGTATATGCGCTTGCAGAGCACAGGTATATTAAGTGTGAATAAGCTGCATGATCATGATTCGCCCCATATTAAAACACTTAGAAAGGTTAGCTGAAGAGAGTGAGATATGAGTTGATGAATTGCGACAGAGGTTTAAAAGCTGTAGCTCGCAGGAGGCTCATAGCAAGCTTTCTTACTTTGTCCGTGCAAGGAAATTGCTTTAGAAGCTATACAGAAAGTTGCGTCAAGACAGACAGTTCTCGAGTTCGATACATGATATCTGATTAAGGATGGAGGGCAAAACGGCCGAAACGTAGTTCGCATGACAGACAAGATGAAGACGTCAGCCCGAACACTAAAATCCATAAAGACATGATCGTATTCTACAGATCGTCCAAACATGTGGTAGTGTCAATGCAAGTTGATAAACTGAATTTATTACATGTTCTTTGTTTATTACTGCATTATTTTTCATTCTATATATTATTCTAGTGGTTTTCATTTGTTTTAATGTTATAAACTGAATAAACTAAACTTAAACGTTTTCTTGTATAGAAATGTGTTACTTTTGGTATCGAAGTTTTCTGACCACTCTGTATATTACATTAGAAACTCATCATATTTCGCAATTTATATCGATTTTAACATTCAGATATGCTTCCATTGTTTTACTGCTTGTATTCGCTTTATACGGCATCGAAAACGAATCCCAGTTAGCGATTTGTCAAATTTATAATCTATGTGTATTCATTTGTTATAATTGCCTCTCCCTTTCAGTTGCATTCTATTTCAGTCTCTATCTTTTAATGCACATATACTATTTTGCGTGTATAAATCTCTATTTGAATGGCCAAGAAACGAATTTAAATTAAAAGAAAAGCCAACGTAGATTTATGATATCATCATATATATATATATATATATATATATATATATATATATATATATATATATATATATATATATAATTAACTTGTTACAAATATCCAGGGGGTATGAATCCGAAGGAAGTTGAAACTGGGTTTATGAGAGTGCTCAATGAAAATTCAGAGCAAAATATATATTTTTTGATTTTATTCCATTAGTTGCGACAAAACAAGTTTTGTTTCATTGGTGCAAATAGCGACCAACTCATCGGGCTGGCGATGGAATTCAAATGGCATAAGTTTTAACTTCACCTTAACGGGAGATTGAAAATTGAAAATACATTGGAGGGGGAGGGGGACAGAGTTGGGGCTTTGTCTATAACGGTGACATGGGACATGAGAGGGGAGGGGGGAGGACCCCAACAAGTCGTGTTTCAAATTATTGCGTGGGAGGTTTTCACGTGTTTGTGCTGTGATGATCTCAATTTCGGCCGGGGTGGGAGGAAGGGAGATGGGGCGACGGCCAGAGTGAGTTAAATTTAAAATGAGAATAAAATTATGATTATAACCGTCATTCCTATTTTATTTTAATTCTAATAAGTAATAATCATGTGGATAAAAATGTTTGATAATTTTAATTTAGGGTATTAATTGCTACTTCTGCATTTTATTTATTTTATTTTAATGTTTTGTTTATTATTTGTAGTGAATTTTGTTGTGATTATATATATATATTTTTTTAATAAATTGTGATTATATTATACCGAGATCAATACTAGTGGAATCATTTTATAAGAGAAGTTTCATGGTGTTACCAGTTTTAGCATTAACAAAACCGATTATGATAACAATGATAACGCCTGCCAATCATACCTACGATAGTCGCAGTGATAATAGCGTTAATAAAAGCCTTAATAAAAATAAAAATAAAAATAAAAATAAAGATAAATATAAATAAAATTAGAATAAAAATAGAAATAACAAGTTTGTAAGAATATTAATGATAATAACAATAATAATAATAATAGTATTAAAAAATAATAATAATAACAATACTAATAATAATAATGATAATAATAATAATAATAATAATAATAATAATAATAATAATAATAATAATAATAATAATAATAATAATAATAATAATGATAAATATCACCATCATTACCATCTTGCTACTTGTGAAGTCATTGGGCGAAATAAGTCGACAAGTGATGGTAGGCTTTTTTGTTCTACTACCAATGACAAGGACTAAGTACCAGTTAATAATTAAGTGTTCAAGGTAGTGATCGAAGGGTTAAGTAATTAAGATTAGATTAGTCCAAGTGATATCAGTGTTAATAGCTGTCCCAGTTATGGGTTTATGTTAGAATTGGTAGTATGGCTGAGAGGCTATTGAGGCTGTGCATTATAGGTAGTACGTAGAGATTTGATGTTATTGGTAGTTTAGAGGGGTGGTTATATATATACTTGTTGGGGTGGGATTGGGTGGTAAATTTGGGTGGGTGGGTAGGGGGTTATAGTGTGTTTTGGGGTAGTGTATAGTGGGTGTTTAATGTTATCATTAATTTTTGTAAAAAAAAACAAAACAAAAAAAACAAACTTTTAATTTTATTTTTAAGTTATGTGGGGTTGGTGTGGGGTTAAGGTGGGGTATGTGGGTTGCTAAGGAGGTAGAGTCTACTATGTTTACAGTTGATAGATGTCTCTTGTTTTCTATTTAGGAGTTTGTTTTTGTCCTTAAAGCGGATAATTTCCAGTTTTTCATTTAAGCATAATCTACATGGAGAGTTTATTGATTTGCAGGTGCTGGATTTTTTCTAGATGTTCCACTTTATTATGGGAGCATATATATATATATATATATATATATATATATATATTTATATACATATATATATTTATATATATATATATGTATATATATATATATATTTAAATATATATGTGTGTATGTGTGTGCATATATATAGAGAGAAAAACATATTTAAACGGATTTAAATTACAAGAAAAGCAAACGTAGATTTATGATATCATCATTATATACATATATATTTATATATATATACACATCTATATATACATATATACATATATTTATATATATATATATATATATATATATATATATATATCAAGTAACAAAGAAATAAGTTTGTTTATTCTTGATTTTTGATGAAAAAAAAATGGCCCAATACTGGTCACCCCTGATGATGGAATTTTATTCCGAAATTAATAGGATTAATGTAAAAAAAAAAAATTAATTAATCTTGCTAATGGCTTATATTTCAATTTTATTAACTAACCCTGCAATACTTTGAAATTGAACAACCAACCCATATTTTATATTTATATATATATATATATATATATATATATATATATATATGTATATATATATATATATATATATATATATATATGTATATATTTAAATATATATGTGTGTATGTGTGTGCATATATTTAGAGAGAAAACCATAGATGAAGAAAGAAGAATAATAAGAAGAAGAAGAATAAAAAGAAGAAGAAAACAAAGAAAAGTGTAATACTTAGACGTAGATAGACTGTTAACTAGACCACGAAAACAACACCTAAAAGGCACACAGCTGAAAGGGGAGGTCGATCTGGTCTACCAAATACCAATAAATTCTATAGTTTATATAATCAGCAAAGAGCTATTACATGACAACTTTCAAATATAACCAAGTATGACAGATTCGTTATGTAGTATATAAGCTAAAAACTTCAAACATCAACAAAGTGTGTGTCTACGAACGTTTCTAAGAGAATCTTTCGTATTATTGAGTTTTAAATCAGCACAAATTAGAATGAAAATGAAGAAACATTTCGCCAAATGTAAGTCAGATAGTAAAACCATGTTTAAACAAACATAATTAAAAGGATGGTTGAAAATATTGATTATATTTTTAGTTTGAATTTAGATGTTGATTCTGTGTTTCAAATATCTAGCGTCCGTTGGAATATTGCTATCTCACTTTGCATATCTATATTATTAAATATTACGGACATATGTGTCCGCATATCTTCTATTTGTTTCTTATTATTCTTCAGACTAGAACTGTCCGATGTATTTGCTCAACTTGTTATAGATGATAATTATGACAAAAATTATCCAACACAATGAAAAATGGAAACAATGATGATGATGACTGATTTGAAAACAGAATATAAAGTAAATATCTAAAAATACGTGGCGCGTCTATGATGTGAACACATTTTTTTTCGAACGAAAGATATACCTTACAATTAAAAATATGTGGTGGGTCTGTGACGTGAAAATATGTTGTTTGTTCTTTTCTCCAAAAAAGAATTAAAGTACACGTAAACATATTTTTTACTTCTAACGTCTATGTTTTGTTCGATAAAAAGAACAACAAATATTTTGACATCAAAGATGCACCGCGTATTTTAAAATGTTCACTTCTATGTTTTTGTTCGAATGACTAATCTTCAGAAAGTCTTGCAATAAAGACAAAACAATGATGAATATTTAAAAAAGTTTTAATTTTTTCGTTTTTTAAATTTTCCATATATATATATATTTATATTCTAATCGCATTCTTTATATAAATTTGAAAACCTTTCAGTTTTTAAATAAAGTTTACTAACCGAACGAAAATGGTCGTATTTAGACGGCCGAAATATCTCGGTAGAACTTTACAACATGAGTTTTTGAGTTTATTTTTGTTAGTTGTTGAATTGCTTATTCTTTATTCTATTTTTATTTTTACATATTGTCTGAAACATTGTTTCTTTATTCTTATATATATATATATATATATATATATATATATATATATATATATATATATATATATATATATATATATATAAATATTTATGTAATTAAACAAGTAATATTTTTAATTGATGTTTTGTTTACTTCCAATAACAGAAACTTGGCTTCTATTTTACTGAAATAAATTAATTCTGCTGTTGTGTTTAAAACAAGTTGAGAGTTATTATTGGTTTTGGCCAGAAGAGATGGCTGGTTTGTAAAGACGCTGCCGTTTGCAAGTGACTTTAAAATGGAGTAGCACGATTTATAGTCTCACGGACCTAGAATCGAATAATATATTCATCCTGCTGATTTGCAATGTCATGACAAGATTTCATTAAAAGTACGAGGTCAGCGATTAGAATAGTGGAAGTGAAAAGACATAGCCACACCTATAGACGGGTTCACGTGACGTCCATGCGAATTTACCAGAACCTCAAAGCTACGAGAACAAAATGTTCCCACCTACTGCTCGCATAGGCCGCAAATTGACGCCACATGTCAGCAATAATTGCAAACACAGAAGAACACCGAACCCGGCACCACAAGACACTGTTATAACAAAAGAAGAAGGAGACTGGCCGTTCAACCCTCGCTGTTGTGTCCTATACAATTCCGAAAAAATACTCTTTTATCACTGTTCTTTGGTCTATTTGCTAAGAGACAAGTGTAGTAGATTTTCTGATACGACGCGTCATCTTTTCCACACAGGGACAGTCAAGGACACCCGTTCTAGATTAAAACAATAAAAAAGAAAATATAAACAATACTGTTTATTGTCAGACCAAAGAAAAAAATACAGCTATTAGTAGAAATCAGTAAATAAGGAAATTCAAACAAAAATTTGTAGTTATTAATTGCTTTTTCCTTTAGTCATTTGAATGCAACTGATATCTATATATGCACTGATGCTTGTAACATAACCTATTATTACTTGCCATTGGAAACAATTTCAGATATTATAAGATCTTTATACCGAAATATATACTATTAATAATGACATAGATCTCATCAGGAGGAAAGAATTCTGATCCTTCACCTAAATATTCATACTGAGAAATAAATTATGTAGATCTTTATCCTGTGGATGTCTACTTAAGTTGGATTACTATATATATATATATATATATATATATATATATATATATATATATATATATATATATATATATATATATATATGTGATATAGTAGGTTAAACAACATATTTATCCTGTGGATGTTTACTTTAGTTGGAGTACTATATATATATATATATATATATATATATATATATATATATATATATATATATATATAGTAGGTTAAAACAACATCTGTACCATCGGTTTCACATCTGAGAAATTCGGATCTTCGTCAACAAAGTCGTTCGGCTTAATGAATGAAAACACGCTATGGATGTTAAAACGTGTAAAAGATGTGGTTTTATCTATTTTTTATTAATAAAACACTCAATTATGTATCTCGGTCCCCTAATTAATCAGAAATAATTGTATTCTGTAAATACAATCTGTATATACATCTCCTTTTTTATTTAAGCAGTTTATGAAAGGGTCATAAACGGCTCGTAAAATATTATATTTTTCAGCATCGCAAAGTGCACATCAACCTGATTTTGGGGAATATGGTTTTCGTGTTACTATTATTCTCCAATTCATGGTGAAAAGTGTTCCCTCGTGTTTTAGTTTCTATATGCGTGCCCTCAGTATTGTGTTTATCTTGTCCTTGTAAGTATGCCTGTGGGCATTTAGATTTTGTTTGAATCTTTCCTGTGTCATACCTATGTATGGATTTGTTCTGCCCTCGGTTGGCTAGTAATTGTATCCTTATATACTATGGGCGTCGCTTTGCAATTTACATCTAAGGGGCATTTATCTCTGGTTCTACAAGAGCAGACTGGGTCTTCTACTGCCCTTAGCCTGACTGAGATAATTGTTTTCATGGATGGGTTGCATGACTAACATACTTCAATTGAGTTTCGATTGCAAAGCTTATGGAATTTGTGCTGAGGGAGTCAAATGCCTGTCTAGCAAGTTGAGGAAAATCTGGTATACCTTTGTTTTGTATCTAAGGGGAAAAGGAAGCAAAAAACTATATATATATATATATATATATATATATATATATATATATATATATATATATATATATATATATATATATCAGTCAATTTCGTTGGCTAATATTGTTAGTGTGTGTTGTAGTTGTCTTCACCGAGCTTTGTTATGAATGTGTTTAGTGAGTTTGATTCATAACAAAGCTCGGCAAAGACTACTTGAAACAGCACTCATCACAGACTCTAACACCATCAGACAACAACATGGTTTCTACAATCTATCCCCCCTTAATAAGCAAAATTATCCTGACCGAACAAAAACGAAACCTAGATCATGGTTAACATTTACTCTTATCGTTCTCACTTGCATTTATATACACCTCCCCGCATACACACATATACAAGACGACGCGTGAGGTAACTACTATATAGATAATTAATTATACCCGAATCATAACCAGCCACTATTTAACATTATCATCCAACATGTGAATTCTTCACAGTTTGTTTACCTAATACTTTATTCCCATATTATTTAATAACATAATATACATTCTAAAAATGTCATTGGCCTGTTTTGTTCAAAATAATTGCTATTAATAATCAACTGAAAAAAGTTACCAATCCCTCTTTCTGAGTTATCTATGTGGTGTTCTCCCATTCATCTCAACCTACTTTGATTAGACAATCATCTTATATGCATGTCTTTGCAAGCATTTAGAGAAAGATAGACTCCACGACCAACTGATGTGCATACTAGTGTCTGTCCATATCAGATCTATGTATGTAATTCCGATGGTGAAATAATAAATATTTGTATTTAGATATAAGACTAGTAAGAAAAATAATCATATTCCATGTAATAACTATAAGTTTGTATCCAAAGAGTTTGGCACCAATCCGTATCAAATTTTAATCAACATTTATTAATTGATTTTGATTCTAGAATATGTGTAACATTTAATGCTGAAGCTTAAGGGGTCTATACAAACTAAATTCAGGAATCTTGCATAGTTAGTGTCTAAAAACTATTAATCAAATTCAAAGCAAATCTGATACATCTGAATTTTCCAAGGCGGAAGTTGTGCATATGTTACATTATTGGCTTATAATAATAATAATAATAATAATAATAATAATAATAATAATAATAATAATAATAATAATAATAATAATAAGTTCTTAATATTCTTGATATATTAACGTTGTGTCTGAATCTCTTGGTCCTCGTAGAAGAAGAAGAAGCTCCCGTCCGTTGATGTAAAATGGGGAGATGTGTCGTCTCTCTCTGCTTCGTTCGCTCCGTCGTGCGTCGCGACTATTCGTACTACCGTGTTGTCTGCAGCTTGATATCTCCGTAGCCTGCTCGCCGCTGCTATCGTTCGTCGCTCGTCGCTCGTCGCCGCCACCACCATGTCGCTGCCGTGTGAACTACTATTCGTTTCTTTCGTGTTCGGGCTGCTATCGTCTCTTCATATCGGCGGTTTCTTTGCTGGCTGAAATCAATATTTCTTCAAGAAATTTAACAAAGGCTTTTGCTGTTTAAATTCGAGTCATTTTTTATTTGCTAACTAATTGACGATAATGAGCGATCGTTGTTTAAGAGAGAGAGAGAGCGAGAGAGAGAGAGAGAAAGAGAGAGAGAGGTTACGCTAATTAAAATTCCTACGTTAATCCGTAATCACTTGCAAGGGAGGATTAAATATCGACATTCATTCTGACTCTTAATTTTGGGATTCGAAAATTCGATATCCCTCAACTTGTAACAGCTACATGACTATCGTTGTTGACTGTTCGCTTCCAAGTCAGTAACTAACTAAATCTCAATTCAATTTTCTCACAGTGGAAAACTGACGTCACCAAATCTCGTGATCAACACGCAGCTGTGACCTAAACTATTGACCCTAAGGTCACGTCACTGTCACCGCAGTCGTGGGAAACACATCGCTAGCTTCGCACGGAATGACTCCGCTACAAATCGCGTAAGTCAAACGCGATCTCCAATAGATGCGTCCATCCTCATAGGCATTATTAAACACATATATTATGCACCCGAAAAACCTTTGAAAATACTAAACATGGATTCGGGGAATATTTATGAATTAATGTCTAAAATTATAACAGTATACACAATTTTTCCTTGAGGGCTTCAACCACTTTTTACTTCCATTGCACAAATTTAAGTTACACTGAATATTGCCCGCATTACGATCGCTCAAGCCAATCATCTGTATTCAAAAAAATAATAGTATCGGCTCAGTTTTTATCTCTTAATTGTGAAGACATAAAAGATTTGGTATTTTTAAAATCCTTATTCTTATCTTCTATTTGTGTGTGTGTCTCTCTATCTTTTTCTCTCTCTCTCTTTCTCTCTCTCTCTCTCTCTCTCTCTATATATATATATATATATATATATATATATATATATACAGGATGGGCAAAAATAAGGATCCTATTTTTAAAAATTCATAACTTTTTTATTTATTGATTTTTTTTTTTTTTTAGAATACGTAAAGGACCCCTTCCGAAGCAAGCATGAGCCGTATTAGCTCTAAGGAACGTACCCTCATTTAGAAAACATTATTTTTGCTTAAAAAACTCAAAACAGTGTAAAAAACAATACTTTAGTTTTTGTAAGTTTTAAGAAGTGTTTTTCGGCTAAAATTTGTTTTGTTTATTTCAAAAAATCTCGGAAGGGTCAGTCTACACACACATAAAGTTTGTTGAGTTTAACTTTTATTTTGTGGAAGTTATTCAAATTCACGTTATTCAAATTTAAAGATAGGACCCTTATTTAGGCCCACCCTGTATATATATATATATATATATAATTATTTTAGTGTGACTGTTCTATCTGTTGTAAATATCCCTTCGTGTATGTATGAAAGTTAATCTTTCTACTATCCTTATTACACGTTTACAGACAAAATAAGCCTGGCTATAGTATTGCGGCAGATACTAAAATATGAATAATGCTACATAATTACGTTACATGACGTGGGACAAAGAAAGAAGAACGTAGTGTAATGATGGGCAACATGGGGACCCGGTCCGCACCCTGCGAACGTTTTCTCCTATAAAATCAGGAAATTGATTCCGGACAAAACACAGCTAAGTTACCTCTCTAATTCCAGGTATGTCAAGGACACCGACAAGACACATATAATAAGAATGAAAAGAACAAACCGAAAAGCCATTTAAATAAATGGATCACAAAAGAGAATAAACTGGTAATGAAATTTTACTACAGAAAACGCCACCCCACAAACAAAGCTACCGGAAACGAATGAAAAATGTATGAGACATTTCTAATGACCACCGTGAAACGGAACAAAGGATAGCAGATCAAGAAATACAGATCTTCAAGAGAGGGTGGTTCTCGAACCTAACATTAACTGATATCAACAAAAGATAAACGGCGTACCAGATCAATATACACCCTACTTCGCGACAACTCACACTTAAAAGGCGGGCAAGACATAAACACTAAAACTGAGGAGGTTGAAGACTACAAAATCACAGAACTTACCAAACAAGAAACATGAGGAGTGGCAAACATCAAACGGTTCATGTACGAGATCAACACCAAACTCCTATCTTTAAGGAACGAAGATTGGAAGAGATTGAAATTGGAAACAGATAAATAAACAGACTTCATACGTGCATCTCAACAGATAGTAGCACATGAAAACAACTTGATATATGCGAGTGCAAAATATATAAGTAGTGAATTAAAAAGAGATAAACAAGACTGGCCAAACGAATGGGCCGGCAAAGCCTGGCTGGAAAATCAAACTGGAAATACAGATCAATAAACTTCAGAAAGAAGCAAAAACTGTAAACAAGATGAATAAGAAAGGAGATGATGGAAGAGCAGAATTCTAACTTTCACGGAAAGACTAAATAAGAAACATGAGGATCTAAAGCAAAAAATAGCAGAAACAGAAAGAATACTGAAACGATATAGATATAAATCAGAACAAGAAAACCAGAACAACATGATTGAAAACAATGAATGCCAGTTTTATTAAAACGTACATGGAAATAAAACAACACCAGAACCACCAGGCCCGACCGACACAACACACTTCTAGAGTAATATATAGGAACAGCCTCAATAACACAACAAAATGCAAAATGACTGAAACTAGTAAAGATAAACTTTAGGAAATTGAAGAAAGAACATAAACAGATATTAATGAGGAAATGATTAAAGCAACCCTAAGAAAAAGTGTAAACTTAAAAGCACCAGCCCATGATCAGAAACAGGCAAGGCATACTTTTTTTTTAATTCACCGCTCTACATACAATTCTAATGCAGAAATTGAGAGTATGTACCTACAAAACTCGTACCAAAGTAGATGACAAAAGGAAGGACAACGCTATTACAAAAAGATTCCAAAAAAAGAGAACGATCACAATAAACTACAGACACATAACTTGTACACCAACAATGTGGTAACTCATAACAAATCTACCACTTTCTGAGCAATTGTGGACTGCTCCCCGAAGATCAAATAAGGATGCCAGAAAGAGGAAAAACCGACTGATGATCTTCTATACAGAGATGAAAAGATCCGAAATGAGGTTAAAAGGAGAAAAAAAGAACATACTCATGCCATTGATTTACTTCAAGAATGCTTATGACAGAATCCCTCAAGCATGAATAATTGAATGCTTAAAAATATAAAAGATACCCGTGAAAATTAATGATTTTATTTAATAAGCAAAAGAAAAATGGAGACTGAACTAAAAACTGGAAGAAAACACAAAACCGCTGGAAGACAACACAAGACAGAAATAAAAATACAGAAAGGTATTTTCCAAGGAGACTCCCGATCACAACTACTGTTTATTATAGCCATGATACCACTTATCTACATATTCAGAAAATGCTATGGCGGATACAAGTTTACAGACACAGAACAAAGAATAAACGACTTAATGTAAACGGACTATTTGCAAAAAAAAACAAAAAAAACTTCGAAAGCTGATATGGACGACATGAATCTTCAGTCAGGACATTCAAATGGAATTCGGATTAGAAGAGTGTGAATTCTTAGAGATGAAAATGCGAAAAATATAGACAACAGATAGAATAGCATTGTCTTGACCTTAAAGAGATGAAGACGCTAGGCGAACATGATAGCTATAAATATTTGAGTTTTCGAAGCAGACACCATCAAATCTACAGAAATGAAAGAGAAAATTGGAAACTAATATTTGCGAAGTGCAAGAAACCTGTTAGAAACGAAATTATATAGCAGATATATATTGAAAGGAATACACACCTGATCAGTATGACTAATAAAATACTCTGGATTATTCATAGGCTGGGCTAAAGAAGATCTCAGCCAGCTTCAACAGAAACGAAGAGGGACTAAGAATGGCAACTATAGAAAACTGTGAAAGACACAAAAAAGAGCTGGAGAAATACATAACCCAGAACACGGATAGGCTAATCACCACATCACGAGGCACTGTCGAAATGAACAATGCAGTTAGCACCGAAACTAGAAACAAAAAGATAAGAAAAGAAAAGTTTGAAGAAAGACAACAACATGGACAATTTATAAGACTGACATGACTGAGATAAAAACACCTGAACAGAGAAATAGAATCGTTAGTGACGGCTGCACAGAACAATGTGATTAAGACAAACTACATTAAAGCAAAAATATATAAACCCTAGGAAAAAAACTAAATGCAACTGTGTGGACAAAGACGCGAAACAGTAATAAGTGAATGCAGCAAACTAGCCCCAAAAGAATACAATAACACACATGGCTGTTTGGGAAACAGCAGTACACTATGAAAACAACTGCATTTCGAACACGCGGACAAATGGTACAAACATTAACCTGAGACAATACTGGAAAATGAAAATCACAAAATGGTCTGTGACATGGAAGTGAAAACAGATAAACTCATACAGGCAAAAAGACCGGATGTTAGAATAATCGACTGAAGAGAAAATCCTATCAAACCGTAATTTTTCTTGTACCAGTAGACCACGGGGTGAAAGTCAAGGAGACTGAAAAACTAAGCAAATTCACAAAACTTGCCAGAGAATTTAAAGGGAGATAGAATATAAAGAAAGTGAATAAAATACAAATAATCGTAGGCGCACTTGAAACAATCCCGAAAAAAAACTGGAAAGAAAACTGGGAGAATTTGAATCAAAGGGAAGATTGAGACCATACAACAGACTGCAATGCTGAAACCAGCTGAAATAAAAAATCTTTGAATGCAGAAACCCAACCCACATAACCTACGATTGCTAACCAGTCACATAGAACATGAATAGGAAGAAATCAAAATCACTGGAAAAACATCACCACATGGAACCAATGAACAGAGATGATGTCGTTTGCACGGCAACTTATAAGGCTGAAGTACTTGCGCAGCGCTTCGCCTTAAACTCCACGTTAGACTTTGTAAACAACTCCCCGCCAAAATCTGCATTGCGGACTAAAGCCTCACTTGATGACCTGGTCATCACGCCACCTGATGTCAGGGACATCATAAAAAATTTAAACCTATATAGCACGTGGAATTGACCTTATGCTAGTGATAGTAATAAAGAAATGCTCTGCTGAACTTAACCCTAACCCTAACCTTGCCCTCTCCAAAATCTACAGCAAATGCCTTGTCTAATCTTGCTTCCCTGATTTCTGGAAAACTGCCTTTGTGGTACCAGTTTTCAAGAATTCAAGAGATAGAACTGACCCTCAGAATTATCACCCCATTAGTCTACTTCCGCTTTTTGCAAAACTCTTTAGAACCTTAATAAATCCAGCGATAGCCCGTCACCTCAGTCACGCTAAACTTCTTTCTGACCATCAGTAGGCATTTAGGCAATCACGGTCTACTGATGATATCCTAACGGTCATCTCCGAACGCATATACCGTACACTGGGCAAAGCAGATGAAGCTAGGCTAGTAGCGTATGATATGGTGAGACTTTAACAAAGTCTGTCATAAAGGGCTTCTCATAAAAATCAATTCATATGGTATTGCTTGCTGAATATTTAATATAAATAGATCCTTATTAACCAAAAGAGAGATCCAGGTTGTTCTCGATGACCGCTTATCCTAACAACTATACATAAATTCAGGTGTACACCAGGATCAATCCTTGAGCCCTTATTGTTCCAGATTCTTATAAACGACCACCCTGATTACGTTGTGTCTAGGATTGGTATATTAACTGACACTCCCACGCTCTACTCTCGTCATGTGAGCAAAACGGACGCGTAAAATGACAGAATCCAAAAACGTAAGCTCTAGTCTGTAGTGGAATGGAGTCATAAGTGGATTATAACATTTAATGTTACTAAGATAAGGCTCATTTTCGTTCAAGAACCACAAGTAACCTCTTCAACCACCGATTGTAATGGCAGATAACACCATACCTGAGAGTCTAACGTTCAAACTATTCGGCCTAACATTCACAGGTGACATGAATTGTAACAAGTACATAGAATACATTGCCAAGGTTGCTGCATGAAAGTGGGATCTTTCTACTGTGCTAGAAAGCTCATCGCACCTAACAGTATACTATATATGTACACCACCATCCGTCAATGCATGGAGCATTGTTGCCCCATCTGGGCTGGTGCATTATTCACTAGTCTCTCCCTCTTAGACAAGGTCTAAAAAAGAGTCGCTAATCTAATAGGCCCCTCACTATTATCCAATCGTCAGCTCCTGTCCCATCGCAAGCAATGCTCCAACCTTGTGCTTGTTTTACAGATACGTCAATGGAATGTGCTCCGATGAACTTGCTGCTTTGGTGCCTCCTCGACGTAAATACACTTGACCAACCCAACCATCAGCTAAATCCAACCCATTCACTGTGGATGTTCCTAGATGCCGGATGGCATACTCAAATAGCTTCTTTCCTCCTGGTGCCGGCAATTAGAACTCCCTCACTGCTTCCTGTTTACCCGACTGTACCGATGCAGAAATGTAAATATAATGTGAACAATTATCTTGCTGCACAGCTCCCAATTCAGGATGACCCCAAAACCTTTCACCCTAATTCTCTGTAGCCCCTTACGTCTACAGTGGAACCATGCCTTGTTTGTGGTGACCTTTGTTAAGAAAAAGAAGAAATATCATAAACTAGCCCCCTCTAAAAAAGTTAAGTATAAAGGAGGATGGAAAAACTGAGAAGAGTGAGCACTAACTAATTATCAACTGGAAGAGTGCGAATAGGACTGGGACCTTGGAGATGCTTATTGCCATCCAAATCCCAGAGAAAACCAACGGTCGGTACCAGCGTGAAATCAAAGGTAAGCGTCTGTTGTTATAACGCGAAGTCATTTGTAATAGTAATCGAAAGATGTAGAGAGTACTGGAAATCTTGGGAGACTTGTTTTCACTCAGACTCCTACCGGTGATTATCAGTGAGCAATCACTGATAATTACCTATGTGAGAACTCCTAGTCAGTAGAAATAATGATAATTTTCTGGCCCGCCATCGGTTGATACAACAGAAAATAGTCGTGAAGGGTCAAGGAGGATGGAAAGGCCGAGGGAGAATATCACTAAACAGACGAGTGAGAAGAGTACTGACATCTTGGCTAGGCTTGTTGTCACCGAAATCCAAGAGAAGATCAATTCCTGTTGACAGCGGACACTCAATGATAAGAGACTGTTTCGATAAGACAAATCCTTTTGCTATGGTTCTCGAAAGAGGTGAAGATTGTTGGAAATCGAGGGGAGGCTTGTTGTTACTCATACTCTTTGGTAAGTCACTGGTTTTATTTACTCCTCCCCAGGAGTTAGGCACAAGGTCAGTTTTATCTTACTCCCACAAGTAAGATGTGACCCAAGATCGGGTCGAGAAAGTGGGGTTTGAAAGGCCAGCGCTCGAGAGGTGAGCACTCTGGCCCTTTAAAAATTGCCTGGGCAGCCCCGTCGGCATTCCCCGGTAGGGGCGCCTCAGACAGTAAGCAATAAACTTACTCCTCCCCAAAGAGAAGAGGCAAAGCCTGGGAGGGTGTACCTCCTAGAACTGCACAGGACAGGCGTGCAGTATCCATCGGAACAGATACTACACTTTGATCTTAGCCAAAAGGCACTGGTTATTATCAGTTAGCAATCACTGATAATGAAGTGTGTAAAGACCCGTAGTGAGAACATGATGATAATAATCCTTGTCATAATAATAATGACAATAACGATAACACAAAGAATATATGCTAAGACTTATTATGTTTAGTTATGCAAGAAAATTATCTTCAAAGATATGTCACAGTTTATGAATTTCCGAAAGAAGTATCATAAATAGTAGTAGTAGTTGTGACCAAACTGATCACGTGCACGATTGATAACTATTTTAAAATGGTTCCAATTATTATTAGACAGAATACTGTTGTCTGAGTAGACCATAGTCTCGTATTACTGCCAATATTAATAGAAATGATAACTTACACAAGATAATATCGAACAATATTTCTTTTACATCTTCTTCTTCTTCTTCTTCTTCTTCTTCTACTTCTTCTTCTTCTTCTTCTTCTTCTTCTTCTTCTTCTTATTATTATTATTATTATTATTATTATTATTATTATTATTATTATTTTTATTATTATTATTATTATTATTATTATTATTATTATTATTATTATTATTATTATTATTATTATTTCCGACAAGACAGTGCTGCGTTACTGTGAAGGTAATATTTTCACTGGGTATAAAATCAAGATGGAGAAATAAAGGTTAATACCGCGGATAAACAGTGATCATTTTCCGACGTGTTTGAAGGTAAAATTAATTCAAATCACTAAAAATGACAAGAAAAAATACATCAATGTCTTAATGAAATAGAGATTGATGTTATAGTAAAAATATACCAAAATGTCAGAACTAATTTCGCAATATAACGTTTAAATATTAATGTATTCATCTGGGTAAACAATGTTTTGGAAACATTGTCACTAAAATACGATTTTGTTTTCCTTGGAGTGCTTTAGTGAATAGTAAAATGTTTGTTAAAGTTTTCCAACGAACAATATTTAAGATCAATCCCCATGGCAGAACAAAGTCTGCAAAATTGTGTTCACTTCTTTGTAATATAGCAGGAAAAATCCCAACAGAGTGCTCGATTAATTGAGAATTAAAGTTAAAAATTAAAAAATAAGAGCGTAGTATTTATTTATTTTGGTACAGATAAATTAGGACACCATTCGTACCGTCGGGTTCAAGCACAAAACGACTTAGCCATCCAGCTCTCTTCAGCTTCTGTTGTCATCTGTTTCGGAAATGTGAAGTCACGTGTCACTCTCGTTTGGACGCGTTATTTGCTTAGAGTGTTATGTATGTTTGTTTAAATCTAGTGTAAAGAAAGTTCTATAAGTTTTGAGAAAAGGGGAAGGGGTAAAAGTAAAAGTTCAGATTTAAACCGGAGAAGATTTAAGGATATATGAATCAAATTAAAAAATTAAAAGAGAGAGTGAGAAGGAGAGAGATGATCATCCAAGGACACATGTTGTAACCTAGAGAGATTCGACACCAAGACACGAGAATCTGAACTTGAAGCCTGCCCAGTAAGCCAATCACTTCTAATGCTGGAATAGATAGATTTCATTTATTTATTTATTTATTTATTTGCAATACTTTTGAATTAATTCAATTATCTATATGGAATAGCATATTACCTAAATGTTCGTTGGGAATTATTTCCCCATCACCAACATAGTGCTCCCAGATGGGGAGCAACATGTATATTTTTCAAATATCATTATCCACTGATGTGTGTTTTGTTGTTTTACGACTCATCAACTTGGCTAAACCACGCGAAATATAAGAAAATAATTTGGCTGGGTGTAATTGTTAATTGAGCTCGGGTAAAATTGTTTACCTCAGTAAAATGTGAGTTTTCAAAAACAGTTATATTTAAAAAAAAAAGTTAACATACAACATTTACTTTCTCCTGATTAATATTAAAATCTATGTTTGTTGTTCTTATATTACCGCTCCAAGTACATGGACGGCGGCACCGGGGGGGCAGGGGGGGGCTACATACCCCCACTTTTTGACTTATCCCCCCCCCAATTGACGGTCATCAATAATGAAGTTATATATGCATGTGTTTAACCGGCCCTCCCACTTTTTAAGAGAGCCCCCCCCACACTTTTATAACTGTGTCGCCGGTCCTGAAGTACATGTGAAAAAGTATTACTTCCGTTTTACAATATTACGTTTTGTTTCTAATAAAATATTCCCAACGTTTTTTGTTCCTTTTATATGACCTTCGACTGATACTAAACAGAGAGAGAGTATCAAAAGCGAGAGCTATAGGCAACGTATAGAATACCACCAGGGTGTCAAATAAAATACAATGATGAAAGTAAATGTTATAAACACAAATGTTAGTAAGTGATGGGTCACATAATGAGTTAATACTGCAACTTAAATCGTACATACTTCTGTCAAGGTATCATGGTCTGGTGGTAAGACGTATGCCTACAGACAATATAATCGAGAGTTATATCCTTATCTAGGTTAGCTATGCTTCTGACTGCTGATAGCCAGAACAACGTGTCCATATATTACTTTTATGTATGTAAAATGTAATAAGTAAATAAATAAATATATATATATCTATATATATATATATATATATATATATATATATATATATATATATATATATATATATATATATAAACGTAATATTCTGCATACTCCGTACTGCTTAAAGAGTTGGTAAACACTAAAAATGCTGTTTTTATCGCCAGTAAAAGCAATAACTAACTACGTAACTTAATATATTTTGGCGATAAAAAACCGTACATAATTCGGGCAAGGTGTCATGGTTGGTAGTAAGATGCCAGGCTACAGACAATATAATCGATCCTTGTCCAGGTTAGAAATGGTGATTACGGCTGACAGCGAGAAACATGTGTCCATCGATTACTTTTATGTACGCAAAAATGAATTTAAAAATGTATATATATATATATATATATATATATATATATATATATATATATATATATATA
>OY744541.1:42607862-42675362 GCA_963556195.1 Sepiola atlantica | reverse complement strand
TTGCCATCTTTCTTTCCATGCGCTAGAGTCCGCTTCTTAATTTCATTAACTCAATTGCACGTTTCGCGAACACCATGTATTTATATAAATATATAAAGTCAATATATGTGGGGTTATATTGGTATGTTCCCTATAGTATGAAAGGTTATATAATCTACACACAATCTGGAAGTGTATTCTTATGTACAATTTACCGGGGATTACAAAGAAAGTATATCTGAATCTCTAGGTGCACAGCTAAGGGGGTTATGAGATTATAATCCCCTCTAAATCTCAAATATATCTGATTTTTATAAAATTTAAATAATAACTGTAACATTTTCTGGGACAATAATAGAAGTTTTCCGTCATTTCTAATAACTTTTTAACCTAATAGAACTTTACATGCCAAACATTTATAAACTTCTAATATATTTTATTTATATGAAATTTATACTAAATGTATAAAGTTGTTCGAGGAAAACAATGGAAATTGCCCTGAATCTCTATGTTACCCACTGTTTTCTTTTTCTTTGCGTTATATCGCAGGATTCGCAGATTTTGTGTTGTCCGTCCATTTCCTTTAGTCGTGTCCCTTATTTTGCTGTCTTCTCAACTCACCACTCGTACGCCACCTTAACAAGGCCTCGTTGGCTCGCAGGTACGCCCGTCCTCTCTCAGTTGAGATTCACGGAGCTTGTCGTTGATTGGTGCCACTCTATATCGACCAAACATGCTGGCATTGGTGAATTGATCGAGCAGAGTAATGCTTAATATCCAACAAATCATTTACGTCTCCATGACAATAAGAGGGTTTTCAAACCGATTTATGGCTGGGAAAAATCAGCATCATGAGTTGCAACTGGTCGATTACTGATCGATGGATCTTGAATCTTAGTCGGTCTATGATTTACTTACCGCCCATCGATGGAGTTGCGATACCTACATCAGCCGGGCCGCATAGTGTGTTACCCTCTATGTGCCCCCACCTCTAAATAACCCATGAGGACCCCTGTCAATCGTCAATGCCGTATATTTTATTTTTAAAATTTAAAACATATGAGATACTAATTCAGAGAGTTTTTCAAAAGTTTTGCCTGTTTACACTATATTTGATGATGAGAGGGCAGTTAAAACAAAAAAAGTAAAATGGTGTTATCAGCTTAGTAAACACGTACATAGTAGTTAGCATTCGATCAAGAACAACGTCAGGGTTTCCTGTATATATATATATATATATATATATATATATATATATATATATACATATATATATTAAAAATAATTTCCAATAATATGCAATGAAATAGATTGCGTAAAAACAGCGTAACAATAATATATATATATATATATATATATATATATATATATATATATATATATATATATATATATATATATATATATATAGTCTAAAGAAGCTTGGAGTCATAAAAAAAAATGTAAAATGCAGTTTAAATCCCCAGACAAACTAACTAAATCCCAGATATTGCAGACTTAACATTCGTTGGAAAATTAATAAATGAAAAATATAAGTAAAAAAAAAAAAAAAAAAAAGGGGAGGGGGGTTTAATTATCTAAGAGTGAAACAAAAACAGGAGACCATAAGCGTCTAATATTAACACGGGGATCATCAGCTGTTTACCATGTAACTGTTTCGGAGATTTAAAAACAGGACAGTTATAATATTCATGGCTCTCCAATGGTACTAATTATACGACCATTTCCCCAATAATATATATATATCTATATATATATATATATTATATAAACATTTCTTGAACTTAAAAAAGCTTCATGTAGAAGCTCAATCGTGTTCGATTTGAGCTCCTTATTAACATCATATACACTTTAGTTATGCAATTTAACTTTCCATATTTAATTCAAAAACTCTTTAATGACAGACAATTGTTTCTGCCTATTTCGAGAATATATATTCTTATAATGTAGAAAATATCACACATATTCACGATAATGCTTTATCAGTTGATAATTTCCCACGATAAAGCTGAAAAATTAAAATGCATCCGATATTAAATTAATTCATACATATTTCTTTTTTCAATACAAATTAAAGGGGAACTTTTACTAACCTCTTTTTTGTATATAACAGTTAATTGTCTATTATGTCCGTCTGTTTTTCTCTTTTGCTTAAAGTGTTTATACTCGATCGATAATAACAATATTTCAAAGTGTACATATAAAGAATATCTATTTATCATCAACTGTATTAAATTATTTATCTCATTTCTTTTCTTCTTTATCATTTATACTCCTGTTTTTCATTTTTTTTCTTTCTTGTAAGAGCACAACATTTACGACTTAATCATTAATTAATCCTGTATGTAATGAAAGAAAGGAATAAAAAATAATAGTAATTATAATATGAACATCTATTTAACCGTTTTTAAATAGTGGATTACTACTTTATGCTCAGACAATAACAGTGAACGTAATTTTTTTTTATGAAAAAAAATATTCCGATTTAAACTATCCACGAAAAGATTTTTCGCGGATAGTTTTAATCGGAGTATGATTCGATCTTAATGACATTTTGTGCATTAATTAATAAATGAATATTAAAACAAACTTTTCTTAGATTACTTTAAAAAATTGTTATTCTTTTATTTCAAAGAAGGAAATATGTCTTATTATACCTATTGTCAGAAAATAAGTGACCACATCTATTATTCAGCTAGTATTTATAGCACTCAATACATTTAATCTTTACATTTAAAATTATGTTTATTCTTACCATCAACTGTATGCTCCTATTACAATTCTTATTCTTCCATTCATATATTTAGGGAATTATCTGTTTGTAAAGATAACCACGGAGTGTATAGTGTGTGTATACTAGGACATAAAGGGGTAACCAAATTTAATTAATCTAAAAGAATATATAAGATGTTTTGTGGGAAAATAAAAGCTTAAAATAAACATCTATTTGGTAAATGGCGAGTCTGAGTAATGAGTAAACATAATCGAAGCTTTTATAAGATGACGTCATACTCGAACCGGAACTAGGGTGTTATGTAAATGGCGTACTGAGTTCACGTTACCTCAAACGAAGTAAGCGTTTTTATTATAAAAAAAAACAATTTCAGTAATTCCCCAAATAGTATTTGGTAATGGCTACTGCGCATAGAATGCGTCAAATAAATGTTTTCAAATCATCTATGATATTTAACATGGTTGTAAAACAAGTATTTTTATAAATACTTCAATTTTTTAATAAATCATTATATTAATTTACCACATAATTTTATTCTGTTTCATTACACATGGTTTACGTTCCACCATTTTGTATCGCTCATTGTGCCATTATTTTTATTTGTATCGCTTAAGACGAACACGTGTTAAAATGTTGTTTTGTTTACCTATTACTACATGATACTAAATTGATTTCAACTCCCACACGTTCATCATATCATACCCTTTAAAAATATCATCGCCTATACCTTTTTTATTCGAATTTTCAGAGAAACTGTTTAGGACGGCGATTTCATAATTTAGCAATCTCTACACTAATTAATAAATGTTTGACGTTTCAATATGATCGGATAGTTTTCTCATATTTAGCGGTATTTTTACAATTATAGGTATTCATTTGTTGCTTGAAAACAACTTACTTTCCCTATCTTGGCTCGGCTATAATGTACCAACTTTCATCATCATAGTATCAATATGCGAATATTTAATAGCAAATTTACATATGGGTGCAAACAACAAAAGTAATATAGATAAACATGCATAGGGAATTTAAATAAATAATGTGCCCCTATTATATTATTGAAGTGCACGAATTGCTGAGGAGACAAGGAATATTGGGTGAATACATTGGATATTTATGTACTTAAATACATCTCAACTGTGGTGATTTGTCACTAAGGAGAGTTACGAATACTATTCGTTTGGGGTTTGAATGTGTCCTAAAAAGCAAAGTGCCGGTGAGATTGTCAGCCCAGTTATAATGTTGTGTCATTTAGTAAGTTCGTTTATTTTTTTGTCAATTTACGATTTAGTTGATGCACGAGAGTTCCAACACACGCGATCGTAGCACCTTTAATGTCGAGAAAATGATCTCCACAAGAAAGCAATTCTCATCCCTAAAATAGCACCAGTTTAGTAGGTGTAAATAAGGATCTCTTACGTAAGCTTCAGAAAAAAAACATGTAATTGGTGTCTCAGTATAGACGTGACGCATCTACATGCCCATAACTTATGAAGTAGACAAGAACACTTTAGATTTCCTGAAAGGTTAAATGATAACAATTAACCTGAGTTTCTAATCAGTATCTCTGGTTATAAAGTGACCATTTTGTAAGTCATGTTCTAGATGTGCGGCTCGGTTGATCACTATTAATTCTTCAACATCATTTCCAAACAAAAAACGTCTCATTATCAAATGTTTCGAGATGAATACACATGCTTTGCACTTCACAGATTGCAGTGGTCTCTGAAGAATTTCATCTGGTGCTTGAGATCCCAAGAACACATAATCCATCCTGCTGATCTGATAGAGAGTAGTTGGCCTCATCACTGAACTACCCCGCTTTACAGGTTAATAGTAATTCCTGCAATATAAACGATCATGCCATTTGGTTGGACAGTTTGAAACGTTATTCTATTTCCTATCAACTCTGAAAAGTACAATATACTGTTATTTATATTGGGGGAGTTATTAAATAGTTTTTTATACTGATATAAACTTTCTAGATTCATATGAAAAATATTGAACACACAAAATGTTCGAGATACGATCAAATACTAACTAAGAATAATTATCTCCTTATTTTTAATAAAATTACGCAAGAACAGGATGCCTTTCTACTGTAAATATATTGTTAGTGTTTCACATTAAAAAAATGTGTCCATATTCTTTTTAAATATAGCGTTTACATCCTCATAACGGTTCATTTATTTATTGTATGCTCTGCTTGTGTGCATCTACATATCTATATAATAATAGGCTTAAAAAATTACAGATGTGTACGTACGTTATCGCCCATTTCCTTTTTCAAAAAAGATAGGATCGCCCTATCGCTGAAATGCAATGTTGTTTTGTTTTTTTAATTGTGATTCATTTTATTTATTTAAAGGTCATTTAGCTTACAATTATTTATTCAGAAGGAATGTGCTATTTATTTTAAAACGATTTAAATTGTAACAATGAATAAATTAAATAAAATTGGATATTATTTTTCTTTTTATTTATTTAAAAAAAATATCAGCTGACACTTATTTTTTACGGTGAGAAGAATAAGAATATGCTTATTTAGCTTTTTACAATTTATAAATTATAACAATTTTTAATAAAATAAAATAGAGACATATCTGTAATTTATTAAAAAATATTTAACTGATACTGGCAATTATTTGTACGGAAGAATAAAGAGCAAACCTTTGCTAAATATTATTTAACCTTGCATATATGAATTAGTTGAAACGAAATATTATAAATACACTTAACATATATGTATTAGTTCAAACGAAATATCATTAATAAACTTTATATATATGTATTAGTCCAAACGAAATATTATTAATACACTTTACATATATGTATTAGTTCAAACGAAATATTATAAATAAACTTTACATATATATTAGTTCAAACGAAATATTATTAATACACTTTACATATATGTATTAGTTCAAACGAAATATCATTAATAAACTTTACATATATGTATTAGTTCAAACGAAATATTATAAATACACTTTACATATATGTATTAGTTCAAACGAAATATCATTAATACACATTACATATATGTATTAGTTCAAACGAAATAGCATTAATAAACTTTACATATATGTATTAGTTCAAACGAAATATTATAAATACACTTTACATGTATATATTAGTTCAAACGAAATATTATTAATAAACTGTACATATATGTATTAGTTCAAACGAAATATCATTAATACACTTTACATATATGTATTAGTTCAAACGAAATATCATTAATAAACATTATATATGTATTAGTTCAAACGAAATATTATAAATAAACTTTACATATATGTATTAGTTCAAACGAAGTATGATCATTGAAAGTAGATTGTGCAAATTGTTTCAGAAAAAGCGTTATATTCTCATTAATCTGGCTAGTATTAATAAATTAATTAAGTAATTAATTTATTTATTTATGTTTACTTTATTCACCCCAAACAAAGCACATTGCCTCTGTTACGTAAATCCTACTGTGAATTAGCGGCCAGATTTATAGGAGGCATCCTAACTGAGGAATTGAGCAAATAAATGTTTATTTATATTACATTGAACTTTATGCATATCGGTACAATAAAATAAACAGGAAACAGGAAGGAAATTACCAAAAGCTAGTAGTTCGAGGAGAGAAGTTATTAGAGTGATTTACACTCTAATAACTTCTGGGGGCATCCGCATTAAAGAGACGGGATTAGCTGATTGTCGGGTTGGTGGGGTGAGGAGTCACCAGAGCAGCAAGCTCGTCGGAACACATTCTATTGAACTACCTGTAAAACAACCACAAGGATCTTACATTGCCATGATGCTGGAGGAACTGGATATTGGTAAATAGTGTGGGGTCTATTAGATTACATAATCTTTCTTGGCTCCATGTCTAAGAAAGAGAGACTAGTTGATAGTGCACTAGCCCAGAATTTACAACAATACTTTATGCAGCGACAGGTGTGAGGAGTTTTTTTAGTACTGTAGAGAGAGCCTAATCCCATTGCAGCATCCTTGTCAGTATCTTCTAAGTATTTGTTCAAATCTATGTTATCGGTGAATGTTACCGAACGTTTTGATGTGTTGGTATCTGTCTGACTGAATCCAATAGATATATTTTTATTATTAATGGATATTTTGTATCTATCTATCTAAAGGAAACTCTATGAATCTCATCTATTATATGATATGATATACTTTTGACTAAAGCCGAAACTATACTATTAGTTACTTTAATAATGCTTATTTAATTTTACTAGACTATTTCATCAGATGTATGTGTTATTCATCAATGCTCAAGTCATGGTGTAGTGTAGTATTTATTCACTCGTCTTGATACCATTTCCCAGGTATTAACTCGTAGGGGTAGTATAGTATTAGTTCTTTGGTAATGATAACATCATCCTAGGCATTCTCTCCTCATGTTGAGTTAGAATGAGTAGTATATTCTCGTTGCTTATGATACAATCTTCTCAGACATGACTTGGTCCTATTCGGTTGGATAGTGTATCATGTTTTCTGTGGTCATTCCCCCTTCATCCCAAGGATTACCTTCTCACTTTTGTATGGATTAGCGATGGACTAGCAAACGTATAAAGAAACAAAGCAAATTTAAGAATTCCAGGACGTAAAATAATTCAAAAGTCGCTTGCATATTTATCTTATTGCATAACACACGATCTACCAAGCTGTCTTATCGCTACAATGCTGTATCCTTGTACTTGTTTTACAAGTACTTCAATGGAATGTGCTTCGAAGAACTAGAAGCACTTGTGCTCTCTCGACATAAATACTCCCGACAAACCCAACAATCAGTAAAAAAACATCACTTTAATGTAGAGGTCCCCAGATACAAGAAAGCTGTCTTTTCTCGAACTGCGTGCCTTTGGACTTCCTTCCCTAACCGTAGTTTCCCGACTGTACCAGCATGCAGAAATTTAACTGTAATATAAAGAAACATATCGCTGCACAACTCCCCACTTAGAATGCCTCTATAAATCTGACCCCTGATTTACAGTAACCCCTGATTTCTCTATGGCGATGTGCCTTGTTGTAGGTGAATAGGAGCAAAGAAAAAAAAATGAAAATTAGATCAACTCAAATTCTGCATTTTAAAAAAGTTGTGATACTCAATTTTCCCATTCTCTCTCGAGAAGTCAAATTGCATTTTCTTGATAATCGTTTCTGGGAGACTCTTTTTAAATCTTTACCAAAGCTTAGTCTCTTTTCCATTTAAAATTATAAGCCATTTAAATGTCTTATTGATAATATTTGTTATGTAAACGTAAAGATTTACTTTCGTTTTAAAATCTTTTACGAGGATTACAAGGAGTTACTTTACTATGAACGCTACTGTCATGTTAAATTACATTTTAATACCAACGATATTCATCTGCTTAAAGTTAATTAACGCAAAACCGGACAAAAAATTACTGATCTTTTAAAATTATTCCTTAGCTGTAAAAACCCGACATTGACCAGACGTTGATTTAATTATTATTTTGTTTCGATTTTCTCTCATGAAATCAAAACAAACTTACAAATGTGTTCTTTTACTATTACTTATATATATTGTTGAATATAAGAGACAACTTATGTCTGTATATTCAATCTTTTGATAGTCCGAATCAGAATCTTAGTTTCTGAGAGGAATTGGCTGATGAATTTTCCATAGTTTTGATTTGTTCCCCAAGTACTTTCAGACCCATGCGGGTCCATCTCCAGGGAAATGAGGATAATCAGGTACATATCATGTGTTTGCACTAACACAAATGTCGATTCCGAAACTAAGATTCTGATTCGGACTATTGAGAGCATCTATCAAAAAATATCCATACATAAGTTGTCTATTATATTCAGCAATACTTGCCTGCAAGAGATAGCTGCCAATATATTTATTTATATATATATATATATATATATATATATATATATATATATATATATATATATATATATATATATATATATATATATATAAAGAGTTCCAACGCAAAACGCGATGAATCCAATTTGTTTAAATTGAGACCGTAAACAATAAAAACTCGAATATATAAAATCTAGACTTCGAATTGAACTGGCTTTTAATTGATATCAAAATTAAATTATTTCGGCATCATATCATGCAACACATAGTTTTGGGGTGTTGTCGAGTTTTAAAATGCAACACTTTTTGTAGGGACAGTTTCGTGATTTTGAAAATGGCGTTTATCGCGTTTTGCATTCGAACTCTTCATATATATACATACATATATATATATATATGTATATATATATATATATATATATATATATATATATACTATAAGAAGGCTCGTAGCAAGATGAATAAAATGAATTCCTCAAATAAAATGGTTTTACACCACTTTTATGTCCTCTAACAAATATTGAATTCAAAAGATAATGCTACTCTACCCTTTGGCTAGAATAATTATTCCATTCTTTATTGAAATCCAGTACATGATTAAATTCTAAATAATCAATAACATTTAAGAAAATTAAAACGAAATTGAAATTACTAAAGTCTTGCTCAATACATTTATAATTTCTATAAGTCGAATGTAAGGCAACTCTGAAATATTTTAATGCTCAAATGATAGGTGGTTTGCACATCATTTAAAATACATTCAAAGAAACTGAAATTAAGGTTTTATTTAATAATAAATGTCTACTACCTAGCCATAACATTTCACAAAAATCGGAGGCATCTGCATTTTCACGAATGGCTTTTTACCTCTTTTCACTTCTTGCATAAAACTAAATATATCACATATAACGTCCCATACGCATACATGTCTTGTTCTAACTTAATAAAAAGTAGTTTATAAATTTAGGAATTAATCGTGTACATACAGATATAGAAATACACAGACACATTTAATGTTGTACTTAGGAAGATAAGAAGCAATGAGCTAGAAGAATAAAATAAACAATCACACTGATAAGGAGGCAGGAATAATGCTGATTTTGCGACAAAAAGAATAGATACATCGTGCAAGACCCGTATGTGAACGCGCCTTTATCGTATCCAAGAACTGACAAGTATGAGCCACTCTAGATACGCGTCTTATTTCTCTCCCAAAGGAAAAGAAAAAAGACAACCGCTTGCCGTTGACACTGTCACTTTTATATTAATTCTGGCATTGTGCCTAATTTGCATACGTTACAGATCTCGTTTCGCTCGAGACGAGACCCGTGACTCATGAATTCACTTATTTTAATTTACTTTAAACTATACTTTATGTAAACGCCCAAGCTTGCTTGCACACAGTATGTAAACCGCTGCTTCTTCGAACTAGGAACCGCATTTGGTTCAATGTCAGCAGTCTGGGGGCTTTTGCTTTAAACTTCGTTACACTCACCCGTGATCTGATGATCACATATATGACAACCTGGGGCGTGGCTGTAGCGGTAATGGTACTTGCTCTTTGGACGATTTGTCTGCATAAGTGTCTACTGTTGCATATGCGATGTTTACTTCAAGGGGATCACTGCCAGCTTCGTTGATAGTGATTCTCCTTGCACTTTGGGTTACGAGTTCGTCGTCACTCACTCTCTGAAGTACCCAGGCCTGTCACGAGGCGCAGGCTCCTTATAATAGTGGGGCATCCCATCGACAAGGACGTTCTGTAGGTTTATACCATGCGTAACGCGACACCTTGTATTAAGGGGGCGTGCATCGTCCAATTGGGTTCTTCATCCAGTCACGAACGATCACGTTGTATCCAATCTGCTGCCGTCTGGGATTTTCTGGAGGAAGTGCATCGATATCCTTTAGTCGGACGCAGTAGCGATTAATCATGTTGACAGGGGCAGTCAGTGGCAACACATCACGCTTAGGGAAAACATTGTACCAATAGATTGCTTCCATTATCTATTATAGTGCACTATTTCTTCACTGCTATCCGCTTTACGCTTCGATGACATCGCTCCACAATGCCATTAGCAGACGGTATGCGCAGAACGAAAATGTAATCTAGAGCCCGATCGTTCGGACCCACGCATCGGAAACAGTTGACATCGCTGTGACTAGTTTTGAGAAGATTCGGCGTGTGCTAATCCTGATTAGGTCGCACTGCAGCGGCTAAATGTTTGTCCCTGGTGTCCATCAATACGGGGCGAGCTCTTTTAAGTATCTCTCTTAACCTTCGCGTTTCCATTCTGGTGAACGATCGGAGGAGTCATTTGACGTGACTCTATAACCCATTGATAAAGCAGACTTTCTTAAAGATTATGGCGGCATTTCACCTACCAGACATGATATCCACTGCAAGTCTGTTAGGAATTCGTCTGCAGTCTGTTCTGGACGAAGTCATCACGTGGTAAATTGTTCTGAAAACCTCAGACAAATCCGTTCCGTGCGCTTTTACAAGTGCGCGTTTCATCTCTCGATAGTTGTCGATACGTTTCCCGGGCCGCGCGTTTCAAACGTAGTGGCAGCACTCGCTTTATATATGTTATGTTGCAAAGTTCACACGTCAGTTCAAAGTATATCAACCATTCTACTCTTAGAGCATCCGGCGTGTGTGCCGCAGAACTCGGGAATAAGCGGAAGTTTAAAGTGTCTGGGCGCCATAGATCTAATAGAGCCGAATTAGCTTGAACACAGCTCTATCGCATACAAAGAACCGCTGAATATGAGCGACTCAAGATAATCGCCTTATTTTCCTCCTCTTAAAAAAAGACAACACACTTGCCGTTGATACGGCCACTTTTATATTAATTATGTCCTTGTGGCTAATTTGCATACGTTACAAATCTCGTTTCGTACGAGACAAGAGTCATGACTCATAAATTCACTTATTTTAATTTACTTTAATGAATACTTTATTTAAACGCCCTGTCTTGCTTCCACGCACTGGACGCAACTGCAGCTGGCTCAGCGTCAGCAGTCTGGGGATTCATCCTTTCAACCCCGTGTGAGCGAAGTGGAAAAACACTGATTATTAATGGAGCGCGTAATAGGATTAAACATGTTTAGTTTACACTATTGCGTTTTTTAAATACATATTCGATTAATAGTATATATATATTTATTTAAAAAGTATGCAAACTGATTATCCAATGTATAATTATTGGAGTTACGTTGACACTAGTTTCATTATCATTTTAATATAGATTAAACCAATTGTTAGTATTTCGATGCTGAGCAGTAACTCTACTTTTCTTAGTGTACATATGTTAACTAGCAAATATATGGTCTTACCAGTTACATACTTTTTTAAAGCCTGAGAGGATCCTTTCATTACAAAATCGATTTGTATACGAGGAGGTCATGCATGGGTTGATTATATAACAACAGAGTAGCATATGTTACGCTGCGTCGTAAAATAGAACAGAACATACATTTCACGACCCTATCCCGCCAAAAGGGGAAAATAATTCTGACACAGAAGAGATACTACATTACTACATTATTCCAAAACGAAGGAGGTTAAACCTTGGAAGATTATTTCATGACCGAAAAATGACTCATAAAAGCAAAACAAATACTACGATATTAGACTAATTCTACGAAGACGGCAACGGCTGGAAGGATAGTCTCATGACAACAGAACATATACTACACATTCCCTTCCCAAATTGAGCTTTCAGTAATAGTACAACAGTAAAAATTATAGAAGTTATATTATAGGTTCGGTTCAGACACATAGCCACGAACACTCTATACGTAATAGAAGGTAATATAGTACGATTAATAGGAGTAATAGTATAACTTCGGCCTCAGACAGACAAATGACAACTCTCCATTAATATTTGATGAGATTTAAACGTTAGTCAAAGCATCAACAACGTTTTTTAGAGGAAATCAATTTAAATATTTCTCTGAATCACTTAATGATAAACCTCAAAGCTATAATGTATAATATATTTTTAAAGAAATCAATTAGTTTTAATTATAGATGATTTCCCACGTTGTTTCTTAAATGGAATAGCCTTCATATCACTCACGTGTTTTTCCTTCGTTTTCGAGAGATCTTGCATTAATATATTTAGCAATTTATTTAAGTCTTGCATTATAAATACTTATCAATTGGACATATTTTGCAATGGCATGCGACGAAAAATGTGCACTAAATCATGTGCCTTTACGATGTGTGTGATTGAATCATGCACGACTTACCCAAAATGTCCAAGAAAATATTGCTATTAACTTAGCTCGGTGCGTTTTCTATATATATTTCTATAACACGGACAAAGAAAACTGGCTCATTTATTTTATATTTTGGGATGACTACTTATCAAGGCGAAGAGTGACCCCAGGATAAGAAGTAATAAGACTGGAATATAGTTAGCCGATTGCTGAGGAGCACTATATGAGTACTAGCACTGATCAATGGTATCGGGAGGTCTGTGACAATAATTTTTTTACATTGGATTTAAAGATGAGCTGTAATCAGCTTTTTATGAAATATGAAGTATATGTATATGAAGTATATGTATATGAAGCATATAAAGTATATTACATATGAAGTATATGAAGTATATGACTATGGCCATATGTAGATAATATAAGTCTATGACTTATAATGACCATATAAGTATATGACTATGACCATATGAAGTATATGAAGTATATTACATATTAAGTATATGAAGTATATATATGTAAATATGAAGTAATAAGACTGGAATATAGTTAGCCGAATGCTGAGGAGCACTATATGATTACTAGCACTGATCAATGGTATCGAGAGGTCCGTGACAATAATTATTTTACATTGGATTTAAAGATGAGCTGTAATCACCAAGAAAGCAGTCTCGCGGTAATGTCTTTCATATGAGGGAAGTCATCGCGAAAAAGCTTAATCTATAAAAATTCTGCTTGACACTAAACGACTCGAGGGATGACGGAAATATTTTTTTCTTTGTTGTAGAGAGACAAGTTAAATTTACACTAAAGTAATTTACAATGTTTTACGAGTAGCATAAACACCGTTATGCCTATATAGAATATCTAACATAGATAGATCAATCGGCTAACAGAGTTACCCGGCTTAAATATATTTTGTCAAAAGTATTTAATAAATGGAATAATTATACTTATTGATGTTTACATTAATAGATCAAAGATCTGAATCTAAGTTTTAATAGTTTTGTTTTGTTGCTGAAATGAATTTTCTTTAAATGTTAATACAAAACACGATAATTTTGCAAACCGTTAGACATTAATACAATTCTCAGGAAGATATAATTTGATGTGTAATCTTATCAACTTGAAGCATACTGATAACCTATCAACAGTTCGAAATTCTGTGCTCGCTGACCCCCGATCTGATCTTTATTTCCCATTCACGAACTAACACTTCCCTTTAGAATTAAACTCATTAAATAAAAAAAAAACCTGATATACCTTGAATATTTAACTTTAAGTACAATTTGCTTATTTTCCCTGTTCCTGGTTGATACGAATTTGTTTTATTAGTTAAATTATTTTCAATGCATCACTTATGTTTGCGCTTGTTGTGCGTACCAAACGTATCCGTAAATGTTGATGGGAAATTAATCATTAGATTGTAACGCGACGTTCTAGATTACGCTTAGAATGTATACACCTGTCAGTTTTGACACAACTATGATTTGACAGAAGGTAGAATCGGTGATATTTCCTGTCTCATGAAATCAATATTGTGTACTTTAAATAGAAAGGCTGTCAACAGAGACATCAGTAACTCGGTGAAATTCTTATTAAATTCGTGAGTTATAAATGCCCACATCTGATATCATTTTTCAAGTTTATAGCAATTATAATGTAAACTTCTCAATTTGCAATGTCAGGATTAGTCAGCTAAGTGAACTATACACACTTCTGAAACTCATACAGATAACTTCTTCCCTGATCGCTGTTTTCCCGACTGTATTGACATGTAAAAATGTAAAATTAATGTGAACAAGAATATCGTTGTACATCTCCCAATTTAAGATGACCCCCACTACTTTAACGGTCATTTTCAATAGGCCCTAACGTACACAGTGGCAACTTGCCTTGTTTGGGGTGAACTATGTGTAAATAACACATAATGGTTAGGCAAAGAAATGCATATGCGATCAAATAATAATAGCTTTAATTGGTAGAAGGGTAATGTAAATACATATTTGCGTATATAAATTAAAATAAGAATCTACATTTTTGTCTCAGTAAATCTTTCGTGGAATGTACCAAACGTTTTCAGTGAAGCATTCTTTCCGTAAGTATATTGTATCATATATATATATATATATATATATATATATATATATATATATATAAAGTAATCCAACAAAAGATATAAGCGTCAACTAATATCTCATAATTAGTGAAAACATCCGGATAAAAACTGAAGCTCAATATACTGGATAGAACTTTAATATTATAATATAACATGAAATAATAAAATAAGGTTTCAATCAAATTTCATTAAAATTCAAAGTTCAAGCAAAGTATCTTAATATCTTTAGCTCATGAGTTTTCAACGATAAATCTTCTCCTCAGACGACCATTACCATAGTGACATCACTACAGGCAATAACATTAGACTTTGCAAATATATAAAAATAAATACAACAATACATAAAATATATATAACATCAAATATATCAACCCCAACACATACTTTTTGTTGAATCTATACAAGCCATCCAGGTCATAGAGTTCAAAAGACATAATTAGGAAATATATCCAGAAGTCCAGAAGGCTGTACGAAAATTAATGCAAGTAATGAGTGAAAGTCCAAAAACTAGAAATTGAGAGAATTGAAAAAATAGTCCAACAGTGAGATGCGTCAACAATCGATGAAGTAAAGAGTATCCAATGTTTATGTTAGTCTGATAAATAAATCAAATCAAAAAAAAGTTCAATAAACTCACTCAAAATTCCCAGAAATTCATCTGAAGATTACCGATCAAATCAAAGCGTTCCTGTCAAATGGAGAATCCGTTAAATTCGTTAAATCCGATTTGAAAAAAAATTACAATTGAATCGAGTCGGCAAAATCAGCCACATTTTCCCCCGAATCGAATAAAAATAATTATGTCACTATGGTAATGGTCCTCTGAGGAGAAGATTTATCTTTGAAAACTCATGAGCTAAGGACGTTAAGGTACTTTGCTTGAACTTTGAATTTCAATAAAATTTGATTGACACCTTATTTTATTATTTCATTTTATATTATAATATATATATATATATATATATATATATATATATATATATATATATATATATATGTGTACTTGGGGAACTGCTTACAGGCGTGTACTGTCGGTTCGCTGAGCGGGATTTGGGTTCTGTCGTGACTGAAAAATATATGAATCGATATCTCCTTCCTCCAGCTATCGATTAAATAGTAGGGTAGACTAAACTCTCAAACCTTTGTTTTGCAAGGTGTCTAGGATGGTAGAACACTTCGAAATGCCATGCGCTGTTCTGATTATCATTACGGTTTTTGAGTCTTTTGGCCTTTTTTGCCACTCTACTGAAGTTCAGGGGAAATACGGTTGAGGTTACCCAATCCTTGATCACTATATACTCCTCACGCGAGTACCTCTACTTAGGGTATCCATTGTCTTTCGAGACTGAACGAAGGCTTACATATCTTTCCCCTCTCCCTGTTATGTATATATATATATATATATATATATATATATGTTAAAGTGAAATATTTTTTAAATCAACAATCGTGCAATTTAAATGAAAAATTCATTTATTTAATTTGTTTTTTTGCAAGCTTTCGTTGTAGAATAACTGTTAGACGAGACTGTCTTATAGTTTGTTTTTATTATTTTCTTCCTCCTCATTGTGATGGTCTTAACCCGGAGAGGCCAAATCACGATAAGAGCAGAAAGAGACGTCAAGCTCTTAAAGACGTTAGGATAAGTGTAGTCCTGGAGATGGTATTCGAAGATTAGCGCTTTTTTAAGCAAGGAAAATGACAACATGTTTGAAGCACGCATTAGAATGTATTAAAGTGAACTATTTTGAAAATCAACAATCGTGCAATTTTAATGAAAAATTCATTTATTTAATTTTTTTGCAAGCTTTCGTTGTAGAACAACTTTGTCAGGCGAGACGGTCTTATAGTTTTTTTTTCTTATTTCTTCCTTCTCATTTTGATGAATATACCAGTGATTCGACCCCTCTGGGTTAATACGTGCTTCAAAAATGTTGACAATTTCCTTACTGCCGGTGAGGGTGAGTTGAATGTCTAGTTTTTCTTTATGTATTGCACTTCGGATGGCATTAGTGATTCTGTCATTAAAGAAATGTAGTTTTAGGAAGCATGTGTTGGAGAGTGTGTTGTGTCTGCGTGATCTAGTCTTGCTGATGTGGGTTATTGTGGAAGTGGGGTAGCCGTTGGTAATTAAGGTTTGATGGAAGTCTTTGGTGTGTTTAATCACTAATGCCATCCGCAGTGCAATACATAAAGAAAAACTAGACATTCAACTCACCCACACCGGCACCACCTTACGTCAACACCTTTCCAAAAAACGCACTACACGCACCCAAGAACCATGCTCCCTAGCCAATTGTCCCATTCCTACCACTGGACTATGCCACCGCACTAACTGTGTATACAATATATTATGCACTATTTGTAACCACTCCTATATTGGATATACTACAAGACAAATACACCAGCGTGTAAAAGAACACATGAACACAAATATCTTCCTTCCTCAAAGCTACTTCCTCATGCAATATTACACAACAAGACATACACTTTTTCTATTCTAGCCTAGACCAGGAACCTAGGCGACCTAAGACTGATGGAAGCTATTCTCATTTCCAAACATAATCCAGTTTTGAACCAGAGACACAAATTAAATTCTTCCTTTATCATATAACCTACTCCCCCCAGAACTCATCCCCCAGATAATAAGCCCCCCCATAATAAACACTATTTACACAAATCATACCTATTATATTAACAATTGATCATTACATTAGTACCTGGCATCCACTATTTGATCTCAAACCCCACACCACGCCCCACCTCATCGTAATAAATAAATAAACAAACATTATACAAATAAATAAATAAACAAATAAAACATACAAACAATTGAATAAGAAATCTGAGATTAGTTAAATAAATTCAACAAACAAAGCCAATTAACAGAATTGCCTTCATAAATTATTATCAAAGATAACAGATGTGTCTCCCTTTAACCAGTAAACCGACCTATCTCCCTACCTAAAACAAAAGACACCTAAGAGATAAATTAAAACCAATAAATAAAGATAAACTTAACCAGACATAACTAAATTATAATATACTGCACCGATAACAAACTAATTAAATATCTACATCATATATAACATCTAATGCCGGGACCAACCTGTTGACAAACATATATACTATAAGTAAAATCAACGTTTTAGATACGATAAAAAAAAACAATAACAATAATAGTAAATATATTAAAAAAAAATTAAATAAATAGTAACAACATACAAATACATATATATATATATATGTATATATATATAAAAAAGAATAATAATATAAGATATAATATCTAATTATTATCTTATCAGAACTTATTACGATCTACTTCATTTTCCTCTGAATACTTTATCCTGAACACTTCCGGTTTAACCCCCCAGCGCTCCTGACATTGTCTCAGAATCCGGGATTTTTCGTTTATTTATTTTTGACAAGGAGACGAAAAAAGGATCTCTCGAAATATATAAAATTGATCATTGATAATCCGGAATATTAAAAACTAACACCCTTGCTGTCTTGTAAGTTCGTCTAGAAAAATAAACAAGCTTTTTCGATCTATATCCGACTTATTTCGGTTTTGTTTGGTTTTTGTTCTTCACAGGTTCGAGCGATCTGGAACTTCGCATTGCCTTCAACCTATTTAAAACTTTTATTATTACTCCCAGCAATGCTTCCAGCAAACCACGAACTTCTATTATATATATATATGTTGCATACCACATGTAAATTAAAGTCTCGTAAGCAATACGAAAGCAATACGAAATCATATGAAATCATATGAAAAGTCTGGAAGCGTTTTCAACCTATTTTAACACATTTCTTTAAAGCACTTTTGCGAGTTTTTTTTAATAGGCAATTTTAATAGGCACTTTTAAACACATTTCTTTAGGGCGTTTTTAAGCTTTTAAACTGCCAGTCCTATTACACATTACTTTTAAACACTTCTTGTTATTAAAACATTTTTCTATTAAAACATAGTTCTTTTTAAATTCTTTCTCAGTAAACACAGTTCATTAAACATTGTTTGTTTCATTAACAATTTTTCTTTACATTCAACATTTTACTTTAAAACGTACTTCTTTTCAACATATCAAATTAAGCATGGTCCAATTTTATTACTGCTTTAGTTTTTTCAGTTTTCAGTCTTTCGAACTTTAACAGATTAGGACCCCCAAAATTGGTCTAGTTTGTTAAACTAAACCACTTTTGATGTATGCGGAGAGGTTACACATATTTTCTCCCACCGGTGAATTTATAAAGCCAGTTTAAAAAGACAAAATATTTCGGTTTATAAGTCGGTTAAACTCCGCCTTCAGTTCCAATATGTTTTATAATCTCACATTCGACAGCTTTTAATCTTATTTTTATCACTTATACATAATGGATAAACGATATTTAATAGGTGTACTTAATCTCTTATCTTGGCGATAAAATTAAGGAACAGTAAGGAAACCCTGGACAGACAAGTACTTCAGCTAATGTTTTTCATAAGTTAACGTATTTCGTTCGTTGTTAAGACGAAAGCTACCATCTGAATGAAAACATATTTCCAAGTAAGGTAGAATAACATTTTCAAACAGGAACATGTCTCAGCAGATGCGTATAAAAAATCAAGTGAAATGTAAATATATACCTATACAACTTTAGTATTTATAGACAATATATTTTTTAAATTGAAGTGTAACAATATACGTTATTTAGTAATACTTAGTTGAGTGTTTATTTAGGTTTCCATATGCAAATACCTATTTTGGCGGTTGATGATGTGGAATGCCTTGCCACCCCTCACAGAATAATACTGAAATTTCTTTTGATGATGGCTACCAATACTTTTTTCGAAAGTTTCGATCTAATATAGGAAGGGAGACAGCCTTCCATATATGAAGAACCATGTGTTATTATTATTCCACTTCAGCATATTTAAAGGATAAATTCCTGAAACATGGACACATATTTAACAAAATAAATGATACTTTGGTAGTCCAAAAGCTCCGGGCGATCACACAATATATACAATATTCCATTGTCGGTTTACTCATTTAATTACAGCGTCTCCAATATAGTATTCAAATGAGGAAAACCATTACTCAGCGGAGGATATAAAAATATTGTAAAATACCATAACTCTCTCAAGCATTTTCTGATTACAATCTTTTCCCAGGATAGAGCTTGGACTTAAACTATGTTTCAACTTTAAAGCCCTGGCATAGTAGCCTATTTTATTAAAATGCTTGACGACGATTTCGGGAATGATATCGACGAATATTATTATGTTAGATGCTTGCAACTAGTATTATTTACTTAGTACTTCTGTCACTGGGGTATACACGGACTGAGCGAGAGGCTGCACACTCATGACTCCCTCTCGCTCTCTTTCTATCTCTCTCTCTCTCTCTCTCTCTCTCTGGTTCTATCTCTCTCTCTCTATATATATATATATATAAAGTTATGTATGTGTATATGTTTATACATTTGTTATGTACTTTAAATGTTTTTTAGGTGGTATTCTATAAGCACCAACTCTCCTTTGAAAATTAAAATAACAGATGTGTATTAGATTCTATCCATAGTCATTAGATTCCAATTAAGCAAAATTCACTTTCTTAAAACCTCTCACGCTTAAATTCTCCAATTCAAGACATATTCTACAGTAAGAATAATGTAATGAATTTTGCTTAAAATTTGAATAAACATTTAGTATTAATAAAAGTAGTGCAAGAGTGTTCTATTGGGGGAATACATTTTAACTTTCCTGGAACGAGTACTTTTTAAATATATGTATACGTATAGTAGTATAAAAATATATTATAGCAATTAAGATTCACAATTGCGTCTATGTTTCATCCTCTGAGTGAATTGCCAGGCAGAGTTCCTGAAATTCCCTGAAAAGAAGGAAACGTGGATTCATGTGTGTAGCGTTATTAGCATTAATATATTGTTATATTATTATAATTCAGCTCTACGTACGTATAAAGCGGCGTCTACGTAAATACTGAAAATCTATAAATAATATATATATATATATATTATTTATATATATATATATATATATATATATATATATATATATATATATATATATATATATATATGTAAATTGACTTACATAAAAAGGGATTTTTCACCGAACGACTTGGGACTAAAATGTTCTTTTTTCATATAGTTCTAATGGTAAAAACACTTCCGAAACTATATATATATATATATATATATATATATATATATATATATATATATATATATATATATATATCCGTATACTATTAGATGTGTATGAACATGAATGTATAACCTCTCTCTCTCTCTCTCTCTCTCTCTATATATATATATATATATATATATATATATATATATATATATTATTATGTTAGATGCTTGCAACGAGTATTATTTACTTAGTACTTCTGTCAGAGGGGTATGCACTGACTGAGCGAGATATCTATCTATCTATCTATATATATATATATATATATATATATATATATATATATATATATATAATTCTAAATATAACAACATTTGTTATAGCATTTCATTTAATCTTACGGAAATAACTAGATACTAACATTTATCAGTGAAGGCGTATTCGACCATATTTGCATGGTGACTACGACTGACTTTTTATCGATTAACGTATATTTATCACCAATATTATAGTCTCAACTAATGACATGTTCAGATGCGTTTTATTACGCTTATTAAGTCTCGTTGCCGAACTCCAAACAAACACAATGATTTCGTTCATCAATATAGATTATACATTTTGATTGGTTCCAAGGTATTGAAATGTAGCACAGGATCGGAAGCAGCGACTACTAAGCCCGCGCAAAAGCTAGTAACTCTAAATCTGAAAAATGTTCTGCGCAGTGCTGACGGTATTCCTTGACAGGGCGCCTCTGGCATTTAGCCATAAACTAACTTGTTCCCAAAAGCGATAAGGTCAGTTCTGGGAGTGTGGACGTCCTAGAACTAAACAAAACAAATCCCACAGCTCGACAGAAAAAGGCAACTGTCGTCACAATGTCTCAGTCTGTTTGACTGATTGTTGAGGATGGATTCTCGACTGATTTGATTGGATTAAAAAAGGAGAGCGCTTTCCTCTCTTTTCCATAGATTTGCATTCTTAATTATGAATCGAATAAAAATAATAATGGTGTTTAAAATAAGCTACTTTCTCGACAAGATTAGGTTATCTCGGATAATGGATTGAATTTGTCCGTTAATAAGAATTAGGATCATCTCACTTTTTCGTAATGCAGCAAACACAGGGGTTATTGATTTTTCCTTTCCATTTGAAAAACTCAATCAATTTCTGCAAAACCAAAAACAGAAACAATTTTCTTCTACAATAAAGTCAAAGCAAACAACATTAATAAATATTTGAAGTTTTAAAGAACTTGAAGCATAAGACTTTTTTACCAAAATGATCGCATTCGGCATTAAATAACCATAAAATGGTTGATATGCCGTAAAACAAAACTACCAATTCACCTTTTTGTATTAAAATTCAGAAGAAAAATATAACGCACGTCTTCGAAATAGAAAATACACCACGACCTTTCATTACAAAATGATATCTTACACAATTACACGCGGATTAATTGTAAAAGTCTTCCAAATTTAAGTCACATTCATTTCGTAAAAAGGTGATGGCATTTGCTGATATAATTACATCGATTCAGTTATGTATGACCATTGGTTGTCACACACGAATATGGATGACTCTTCGCTTAGTGACCTTCTCGAAGCGCGTCTATTATTCACAAGTAAATGACACTCGTTATTAAAGCGTCGTTGCACAACGATATCAGCGAGGAAAATCGTAGCATACTACGTCCTTCTTTCACGGATAAGCCATATTATCAAAGACATCACGAAGAATTTTACACGAACGACTGTAGATATAAGGTGGCATCTTGTAATCGTCTGAGCGAGCAACGTTCAACACTTCTTGAAGTTTCTTCTGAGATCTAAGACAGCGTTAGTCATCGAGCTGTATTGAGTAGTTTCCAACCAAATCAAGGGAGGCGCGAGAGCGCTCTATCCCTTAATAGACCCAGGAATGGCCTATGCTGGAAATCCCATTTCTTTGATCAATCATAACTCAAAAAACAATACACCAAGTTAGTTAAAACTTTGCACAAATGTGTTATTTGATAGGTTCTATAAGTGAGTAGAATTTCAGCATCATTAGTCAAGGCAACCCAGAGATCCAGAAAGTTAATTCATGAAATCATGTTATCTGTGTGTGCGTACGTACGTATGTGCCACCCTGTATCTCATAACCTATTTGATGGAGTCAGCTTATCTTTGGCAGAGATAGAGGTTCTAGGGTCTAGTTGATGGCATTTTAATTTCAGTTTACTATACACCTTATTTTTCCAGGAAATAAAAAAAACTTTAAAATGACCATTGTATTAAGGCATATCCTTCACAAAAGTAGTGACATTTCATGAAAAATGCCAGTATACTGAAATCATATGCCCTTAACAGGGTTAAGATAAAAATTCATATTTACTAAATGTACAAAAGTAAGGAAATTCCCAGATATTTACACTTTTATTGTCATTAAGGATATGCGAGTTCAACAGGGCTATGCATTTTACTGGTAGGAATTTTTCTTCAGCGCACCTCACACACTTCATCCACTTATGCATAGAGATTTATACTGTAGTGATGTGATAATGAAATGGTTTGGTTGATATGTAGTTATACCCTTAATGACAATAAAAGTGTATAAAATTTGGGAATTTCTTTGCTTTTGTACATTTAGTGTATATGCATTTTCATCTTAACCCTATTAAGGGCATATGATTTCAATATACTGGCATTTTTCATGGAATCTCTCTCTCTCTCTATATATATATATATATATATATATGTATATATATATATTATATCTAACAACTTATATAAATATATATATTATATTTTTACAATATATATATATATATATATATATATATATATATGTATGTATGTGTGTATATGTATATAAAAGTTTGAAACTTACAGTAGAACGTACACCTTAAAAATGTTAACTTATCTGAAAGTGTTAAAATGCCAATATACGGGATAGATCAATTATATAGATAAATGAAATAAGAGAAATGAAAAATGTGAGAATGACTAACCTATTACGTCTTCAGTTATTTAAAACTATGTATATTCAATAGAATACTATTTGTGTTTCCTTCCTTAAGACAGGCTTTTGAAAAAATAGTTTCTTATCACCAGAGGAATGTAAATAGATAGATAATTTGGTGAGGAATAAACCAAATGTCATAATTTTAAAAAAAGTCATAAAATGTAGATGTAAATGTGTTAGAAGCGTATCAAAATGTAAAACGTGTCTAAAGAGTGTTCTGTCCAGGTTTTCAAGATATTTAAACAAAATATTCTCCTTATTCTTGTCATTCCAGCAACGTTTTCAATGTTTGACTTTTCAAACTATATATATATATATATATATATATATATATATATATATATATATATTTAAAGAAGTGCGGCTACCAACATTTGTATGAAACATTTTTCAACAATTGTGGAATATTTCATTATTTTATAATTTTATAACGCGTTTCGAGCCTCGTGCGGCTCTCTTCATATGGAGTTTTCATGTTTTTAGTTTTTTATTTGTTTCTGGTGTTTTTCATATTTTCCTCATTTTCTTAATTTCATTTAATTCTTATTTTTTGCTTTTTGGCGCCAATTTTGATGTTTTCTTGTTATTTAGTTTCTTATTTGTTTTTTGACGTTTTTTCATGTGTTTTATTCCTTTTGGCGCCAATTTTTTTAAGCGTTTTTATCTGTTTTAGTATCTTTTTTTCATGTTTATTGTCAATTTTTTTAGAGGTGTTTTTTGGTCATTTTAAACAGGACACTGGATCGAGATACAGCCAGATTTGGACGCCTAGGCGAGTATCTGCCGAAGTGTAGAGGCAGTGTAGTATCTGTTCTATTATGTGATACCATCCTTCCAGGGATTACGTATATAGTATGCACACAAGGGTGGCGATAGGTACGTATATAGTATGCGCACCAGGGCAAAGATAGGTACGTATATAGTATGCGCACCAGGGCAAAGATAGGTAAGTATATAGTATGCGCACCAGGGAAGATACAGTTACGTATATAGTAAGCGCACTGCGGTAGAGATACTCACGTATATAGAAAGCGCAGACAGAGGTTGTACTTTTAATAGAAATATGTCATACTTTTCCCCCGGGCAACGGAAGAGGAACGGTGGGAAAGAGACAGCTTTCGCCGAAGGCAACGGGGAATAGGTGACAACGGGGACATGGGGCGGTGAAATAGGGCGACGAACGGAGGAAGAGCTCCAGACAAGACCAGGTAGCACTGCAAGTATATATATATATATATATATATATATATATATATATATATATATATATATATATATATATTGGATTACAATTCTTACTCTAGTAGTCATTTTCACAATGTTTCGACTGATGTAACTTCAGGCATTCATATGCATTTTTTTAAACTTGAGAATCTTTACATTGTAGTCCAACAATTAAAATCAATGCTACACAATTAATTATCAGACTGTCTACTTATGATTGAAGTTAAATCCTTAATAGAGACAATAATAACTAAGAATTACATAAAAATTAAGAGCTCTATCCGGCCATTGATACAGAACAAAAAAATTCTACCTTCGCAGATTAAATATAGAGTCCAGTCGACATCCTGTATAGGTTTCCTCGTTCGACATAGAAACTCCCAAGTCAAAATCAAGCAGACCAAAAAAGCTTTGATAGTAACATGATTATGTGAAAACGGTGGTCCAAATAATCCAACTAATGCAACTATCAACACACATCTAAAAAAATAATTAAAGAAAAAATATTTATAAAAATTGCGAAGTATTTTTAATAATGATAAATTGTATTTGTACCCACGTGTCAGAGTACTGGTCAATTAGCCACTTTTAAAAGTCGGAAGCGCTGAATCCTTCTGATCAATAAATAACCAATGAAAGGGGGAATAACATAAACGAATCTAATTTGTTAAAAGGAAGCGTATGCACTGCCCAGATATGAAATTAAGTATATTTTCATACATCCACTAAACTCTACAGACCGATTGAGCACTATTGAAATAAATACTGAAAACGCTTATAAGTAATAGATATTATTTTATTATATTTTAATATATGTATATACACATGAAATAGTAAAATTATATATATATATATGTATATAGGTATGTACATAACTGATGCATGTAAGTGTTTACGATGTGTCAAATAGAAATCTTATTCTCCGCACCTCTTTAAAATAAGAAGAAATTAAAATATAGAAATGTAATTTTCTACATATTTAAAATCAAACGAAAACAAAAAATTAAATATGATTTTCGGAAATGTTATGCCTTCCTTTAACAAAATAAAAACATAAATAAAAACAGTGTATTTAATATCGGGTTATTCAAACTTAAAACCCTGGAATAGCCAACAGAAAAGTTAGACACCAAAACACTAAGTTCTGTGATGTGTTAACACTACTTACGAAAATAATAAACTGGGCCCGAAAAGTACTCTACAGAGTATGCATTTGTAATTGTTACTTGTTGTGTCATGTGAAAGAAGAAATATCACATACAGTGTATTTCAAATTGTGTTATCAAGTGTATTTATTCTATTAAGTGTGTGTGTATGAGACAAGGTATTAGTGATGTAGATGATATTTTAACTTACGCGGTTTAATAATAAATATAATATATGAAGGTTATTTATGATGAATCCGATGAACCGAAACCTCAAATATCACAAAAACATAAACGCTGTAGCAAGCATACAATATCAACATCAATAGTGCCAAAATGCATAATGATCGGTTAATTAGTTAACACGTAAATACTTTACATAGATATATAAACATATACGCGTAACTAACTTTATATATATATATATACATATGTATATATATGTATATATATGTATGTATGTATGTATGTATATATATATATATATTGTGTGTGTTTGTATGTGTGTCGGTGAATATATTAAAAGAAAATGTTTTGATCGAAATAATAAAATAAAGTACAGTTTACGTAAGAAAAAAATAGAAACTCATAATTTGTATGGCAAGATAAAATAATATAAAATACAAATAAAAAAATGTTGTTTTTGTTGTTTTGTTTTACGGCATATCCAACATTTTCGGGTTATTTAATGCCTAATCCAGTCATTTTTGTAAAAGTTGTCATGCTTGTATTTTTATATGTTCAAGTATTGATTTATAGTGATTGGTTTGACATTTTTATAGAGGAAAATCATTGATTTTGTTCTTTGCTTCGCAGAACATGATTGAGTTTTTCAAAGGGAAACGACAACACATTAACATCAATGTTTGGTGCATTTTTGGTCAGGAAGCGATTATTTTCAAACAGTCTGATGTGGAACCAGAAAGTAAACATAACTTAATACATAATTTTGAGTAATATTTTCTTATATCGGAAGATAAGTTTTGTAAGAGGTATTTTATTTTGTAGATTTTAATTTAATAAATTTATTTTTTCTAATACTTTATTTAGTTAAAAAAATAACTTTAAGCTAATGTGTGTTTTTTTATATTATGAGGGGCCCTGTATGCCTAAAAGCGTGTAGGTCCACTAGTTTTGATTGTGAGAGGGGTGAACGTTGTTCGAGTTAAGTGCAGACGAAATGACATCTATTTTTGGACAAACAAATTTGTTTTCAGAATGAGTAATCCCAAGAAGTCATAACAACTAGTGAAACCTGGCCGACTTCAACTGTTGAGGTTCAATAAAGGTCAGGCCAGCTCTGGTTATGATTTGTATGACAGGACAAAAGACGGTGACGTCACTTGTTGTCGAAAACGGGAAATCAGATGAGTCCCTCATAGGAGCTCGAAGCAACAAGATCGTCCTGAGAGAAAGCGGACGAAATTGTCCAAAGATGTAGACAGATAAGTTAAGACTGCGTCTCTAAAAATGAGACAGAAGATCGACATCTCGCTCCGTCTACAGAATGTAGAAGTTAGCAGATAAGACAAGAAGAAAAGAAGAAGCAACATTAGATGACCACTCTCTCCCGAGTAAAAGAATATTCAGACCAATAAATCGTTCACGACTTTCTAGAAACTTCCTCGGAGTTCTTTCTTTTCCATTAGAAGAGTTTTCCGTTTTAGAGGACCGATGCTCCATGCCAGCAAACGGGAGGTCACAAGACGAAGGAAGAAAAACCTACGGCAGAGCTATCAACGATGAGGAGATCCGGCCAAGGTCATTAATTGGGACCGGTATGTAACATCTGTCAGTTGTTAGCATGTTTATTAATATGATATTAGTCTTAAACGATTATATTCCGTGTTTTAAAATATGTATATACTTTTAGACAATGTTGTGTACTGCAGTAATAGCTATTAATAGTTTTTATATCAAACGTCTAGAAGATTTTGAAACATTTTATCACCTTAATCATTTTGATTTGTATATATGAGGCAACTGATGCAGGACTATGATAATATTTTCAGGAAAGTCAATAACAAAAGTCAGTTTCACAATCTGTTCCTGACCGCTTCGTTCAAATCCTGTCAATTATACCAGAGTGTGTATATTAGTATGCCTTAAAGTAATATGCGGTTTCTATTTACTTGTAATCCGACAGAGGCAGAATTACACGTAAGGTCGGTTTTTATATGGGGAAATCTTTGTTCCTATTGAAGCAAAAATAAAGATTGTCTTAATATAAATGTATTGCTTATTTTCATCAGAAGGATCGAAAAAATAAAGTGTAATATCAGAAAAGATACTAGACTTTTTCCTATATAAAAAAGCTATCATGCTGTATATGCCACTGCGCTTGGGATTAGTAATTATAGCTACATGTCACCCCAAAAGCAAACTAGCTTAAACGTAATTATAACCATTTATGTAGAAATTCGGCGAAACATTCCTGGAACTAAATAACAAATTAGCAGTATTGTATGTCTTTGCTTCTGTTGGCATCTGCCTGTACACTAACTCCGCGTTCGCCATCTTTCGTGGTCACAACACAGCGTATTGTAATTACAACAACACAAGAATTCGTAGTCGAAGTCTTTACTAAAAGCTTTGTCAGGCATATTTTTGCAATTTTATTTAGGTATAAACCAACAAGCCGCACGTGTTCCGTAAAAAGGACCCTATATAGATGCTTGTTTCAAACTTTGCTGGAAAAAATGAGCGACTACAGCCACCCAACTGGCGCATTAACGCTATTAATAACATTTATTTTCCCACTTTATTTCATGATATAACACCATTAGTACTGTTAGTAGTAGTAGTATTAGTAATAGTAGTAGTAATTGGATAATTTTCCCTACCCCCACTATTATACTGCCGCCACTTCGATAATTCTTGTCAAATTTGTTGTAAGTATATCGACTAGAATCGGTGCCTCTTGAAATTTATCTTTATCAGGTGTTTCACTATTGAATACATTGTTTTAGTCTAATACTTCTTGGACATTTCCAAGTATGGAAATGTTCCGTACGAGTGAGTTAGATATGTGTCAGTATCGTACTCTCTTGTCGAAAAGAGAGTGACCACCGTCACCTAACTATCGCCATGACATCACCAACGAGCTCTCGTCCTATATCTCTCTCTTTTATGATCCAACATAAACAATATTAGTATTATTTTTAATAATTGTATAAGTATTATTATTATTAGTAGTAGTAGTAGTAGTATTGTTATTATTATTATTATTATTATTATTATTATTATTATTATTATTATTATTAGTCGATGTAGTGGTGGTACTAACACTTTCACACCATGACACATTCGGAATCTCGATGAGTCATGTCAACTTAGTTGAACTTTTGTCGATTAGTTTTGGCGCCTGTCGAACTTTATCGTGTTTTCTTCTATTAAATACATTGTTTCAGTCCAATACTTTGCTAACATTTCCGGTGTACCTAATCGACATTTTCTTACTTTCTCGCTAAATTCCCAACTATGCAATAACCTGCGACCGTCCATCCGTTTGCAGTGCTTCATTTGATCAAAATACCAGTTGCAGAAACGCATGGCAAATCGAAGTCGCCATTAATTGATCGTTGTAGGGATTCGATCGGCTTTTAATGAACGAATAGCAATGACAGCCTCGTCGTCTGTCAGAAAGCCGGTTTTGAAAACCGGAAAAAAGAGAATGACTTTTATTAGAATGAATTGATTGCAATGCACTCGCACAACTTGATCAGAACAAAGTTCGAACAGTCAGCGAAATTAGAGAGGGTTGTGTCAATTGGTTCAAAATGTTTCAACAACATCTATATAACACATGGAATATATATATATATATATATATATATATATATATATATATATATATATATATATATATATATATATATTATATATATATATATATATATATTTATATATATATATATATATATATATATTTATATATATATATATATATATAAATATATATATATACCCGGAATATCGATGAGGCATGTCAATACGGCACAATAACGTTGACACACCGGTTCCCGTTAGATCACCGAAGTTAAGCGGCGTCGAGCCTGGCCAGTACTTAATGGGTGACAATTTAGGAATACCAGGTTCTGTATGTGCTTTTCTTGGCATTGTTTCCAGTCCTCTTGTACTACTACTTGTCATTGGAATCATGCAATGCCGACTCAGGAGAGCGGTTGTAGTGATTGCGCAACCCTTGCAATTTCAAATTAACGCGCGGGCAGTCCCAGGCGGGGCATTCATACGTTGTAATCGACGGGAGAGTCCATCATATATATATATATATATATATATATATATATATATATATATATATCCGGCATTGCCCGGGTGCAAAAGATACAGATTACTGATTTTTTTAGGGATATGGAAACTCACCTTTAATAATTAAAAAAATATTACATTGTTATAGACTGTACTCAGAGGTAATAACTCATTGACGTGTCGCAAGAGCCAATTACTAAGCACCAATACGCAAGAGAACAACGTTACAAAAGCCAAGAAACTCCTCAATAAGGCAAAACAAACAGTCAAGCCGGAAAAGCTCTTCTTCTCAGGAGCGTTTGTACAACACACAAAAATAAAGATGGTTAACTTACAGTCCGCACAGTGTCCCGTTTGTCAGGAAGGTAAATTTGCTTCTAATTTTGATTGTGTTTTAAACGAAGGCCACGTCATGCCGCACCATATCTTCGAAAAAGGTATTTAGACTCAATTCAGATAATTGTATTGATTTGCTCTGCACTATTGCCAAGTGTTGTGTGCCGAAGTTGGCTGATGAAGGCCATGCGTATGATAGCTGGACTCAGTTCCCTGTCGCACAACTTGATCAGACCAAACTTCTGTCAGCTAAATTATAGAGGGTTGTATCAATTGGTTCAAAATGTTTCAACATCATCTACATAACACAGACAATATATATATATATATATATATATATATATATGCAAAATAAACAAATTACTCAATTGTTTAGGCATATAGAAACTCACCTTACTTATTACAAATAAAACATTGTTATAGTCAGTTATTAAAGGTCATAACTCATTGAAGAACTAATTTCCATTTTAATATGAAACTATGTTATAGATAATAATATATTTCTCAGAATTAATAATTATTTGCATAAACAAATTGACGCAAAAGAAACTATATTCATCAAATAGCATAGCAGATAGACACACTGACAAAAATCTAGTTCGACATGTCAGATTTATTCTGTTAGCTTTTACTTTAAAAATCCAGTAATATAGCTTTATATATATATATATATATATATATATATATATATATATATATATATATATATATATATATGGTGTTCGGGTTAAATTTAACTTTTTAAAATATACTTTTATTTCAGAATCATTAGAAGTGTTTAATAACAGTGTAGTACAACGGATATCTTTTTCTATGTACTATGTGGCTGTGAGAGCTAAAGAACATGGATTGCTTTAAAGCATTCTAATATTGAAAAATAGTTACCTGAATCACTTGATTATAATATTATAAAGTCTTATCTGCAGTGAAATGCTGCTTTAATACATTGGAGTCCGTCGATTTGACCTGGAGAATTGCAATGGAGATATGTAAGAAGTGGCTCGCTAGTGGTCAAATAGCAGGCATTATTCCAGTGTCTAAGGATGTCAAGATCTAGACAAAGAAATTCGGAACTTAGCGAGAGAGATGTGCGTTGTAGTGATGACTCTAAATAAAGGGTTGAACGGGAATCATCGCGACTCCTCATACAAGAGTCGCAAGAGCCAACTACTAAGCACCAAGACGTAACAAAACAACGTTGCAAAAGGCAAGAAACTCCTCAATGAGGCACAACAACCAGTCGAATAAGCTTCTCAGGAACGTTTGCACAACATACAAAAATAAAGATGGTTAACTTACACTCCGCACAGTGTCTCGTTTGTCAGGAAGGCAAATTTGCTTCTAATTTTGATTGTGTCTACAATGAAGGCCACGTCATGCCGCACCATATCTTCGAAAAGGTATGCACACTAAACTTAGATAATTATGTTGATTTGCTCTCCACTATTGTCAAGTGTCGTGTGCCGGAGTTGACTGCGGAATACCATGCGTATGATAGCCAGACTCAGTTCCCTGTCGCTGCTCCGTAAAACCTAACAAGAATCAACATTTGTCCACCCCTGTTGGGCATATTTAAACATGACTCTAACAGTATCACCTGTAACACAAAATATGAGTTGATTTTCAGGATAAAACTGCTCTTCAGATGAAAAAAAAAAATCTGTGAAGACTGCGTGTTTCAGTTTTATGTCTCACATTGAGGCCTTCGTCGAGGCTCAAGTCGCTTTCTAGGAGTGAGCTCTTACAGAAAATCGTCCTCTAAGAGATGCAGTTGTAATTAAGAGATTACATATAAAGAGTTTAAATACACAATGTTATAAACCTTATTTTCAAAAGTGTTGAATAACCGCTATGAAAAGTGTAGTTTTTCACCATCCTTAGTATACTTTATATAATTGTACTAAATTAATGTGGTATTTACTTCAGATTATTGATTTTAATTCAAATAAGCTTTTACGGTCGAATTTAAGATTCGGAATATTCGTCTTTGAAAAGTCTATTTTCTCAGCAATAAATTATTAGATTTATTGTGTTCTGCGTCCAAACTCTTCATATAGATCTATATTTTAAGTGCTGTTTTAGGAAGAATATTTCGATTCATAAAATATAACGGAAAAAATTATGGTTCATCAGTGTCTGTATTAATATGCATGTAACGTCATCTAATTACATAAGTAATTTAATTTTTGATTTATAAATTATTATTGTAATTTCTAGTATCCTACAAAATAAAAACAACCTTCATTAACTTATTATTGAAAGAGGATACTTTTTTGAATTCATTCTAGACGGCAGGGGTTGGCTGACATGCTATTTGCTTTTTCGCATTCTCTAAATGCTTGAAATTGTTTCATCCGGCATGCTTTCTACTCGCTAACTTTATAGTGACTAGATAATAGTGCATACGTAGATAACAAACAGCATCATCATAGTTTTACTAGTATATAGATTTTCGTTCATTTATCAAACGTTTGTTTAGATAGCATATCTGTGTGTCTGTGAGGATTTAGATTAAAATAATACTGCAGTCTATATGACGTGCCTAAGTTTCAAATGATATTTTGACTGCTGTGTATTGGTTCTGGTTTAAATAGTATTCCCATTGGTCTCAAAGTTTCATAAAGCGTTTCGTTCTACTGTCACGCTTTCCTTTGAAATTTGATTCAGCTCTGTTGCTATGGTCATATTTGAATAAAATCTTGTGAATCTGTCACGCAAGAGTTTCAAATAATAATTTTATTAATAAATCTCAACAATTAATGCACACTATTTACTTTCCTTCTTTTTATATTCTATTTGAGAATTAACGTTTTATTGCGATGTAAAAATGCATCATGCTGCATTTTCTGAGATGCATATAAATGTCTATCGTTGCAGGTGTCAGATTCTCAGCCAAAGGAAGGGAAAGGAGAAGAGGAACTAAGTAAAGGAACATATCTTTGATTTTTGTTAATGCCTCCCAAGAGTTTATTTACCTTTAAAATAAAGTAAGTATGTCGTAAAATGCGGGGACTCATGCTGTGATGTTCACAGATTATCTCCCTGATTATCCTAATTTTTATATTTATCTTAAGTTTGAATCTCAAGAGGTCGAGTGCTTAGGTGGTCGAGATACGACCAATTAGAAATACTCGGTCAGGAGGAAAAAAGATCAGAAAAGGAAACCTGGCCCCTGGCCAATAGAAGGCAGTAAGTTTGAGTAGAATTTCGAGGTGGCAGTCGGTTATCAGTAAACCTCGAGGGTCTGTTGTGTAAGGTTGGACTTGTTTTAATTTCGCCGATGTAGAGGATCTCATTTTGCTAGTGTGCCAATGAACTAGGGAACAAGTGTATTATCTATAATATCCAACAAATATACGTGTTACTTGTTGATAAACTGGACTCAAGTTTTTTTTTATTTGGAGTGAGAGGTCTCTGTTGCAGCGGGATCGAACAACAGCCGTTGACTGCCACAACATGTGGTGACGATTTCGGTCAGTGCAGTGAGCACACTAATATATACAGGTTCACAGCGATAGAATGGATACGTCTTGGTGGTTGCACAGGAAGTATATTGGTATATACTAATTGGTTACCGCTTATCTAGTCTCGAAAGCCACATGATAATATGAGTCAAGGAGATTAAAAAAAATTAGCGTTGGACAAAACTTAAAAACGACTATGTTGTACTTCGCTTGGAAGCAGCCCTGCAGAATCTTACCCCAAAAGTAGGGAATAGTTGGGAATAAACTCTCGTGATAGTTCCGTTTCGTTTGAGGAACACGGAGGGAGTAATGGGAAATGTTTTGAAGTGGTTGGTGCTAGACGAGTATTTACTGGGAATGTTCTACGGGGAGGAATCAGAGATTAGAGCTCTGTCGAGCACCTACTATGTAAAATTTACGATAGACCACAGAAAGGCAAACAATCCGAACCTCTCCTGAACATGCATTACTTGTGTCCAGTGATAAAGAGAAGTCCAAGACTACAGGAAACATCACTAGAATGAGCAAAGAATACTATTTTTATTTCACAATTTTCCTTCTCCAAAGCCAGTCGCACAACCAAGGATAAATAGTCTTGTATATCTTCATATTTTATATATAACTAAGCCAGGATATATGGATTCATACTTTTACCAAGCAAGGAAAAACCGGTGCTATTTAGAATGTTTACTATTGCTACGTTAGTTGTACAGCCAATACTTGAGTGTACAGTCTATACTACTATATGATCCATAGCTAGATGAAAGATATAAGGTAATATGTTTCTCAAGTTTATTAGTGAAAATGAGGTAGTAGCGTCGACACGACTCGAACCCGGCACGGCACACCCACAATCCGTACACCTGTAACCTTGTTTTCACTACACCACTCTACTTCCATATCATACAAAACTGGTTACACAACCAAAGTTGTAGAGCATAGGATAGCCTACTATTTAATTAATAGCAGAAGTGAGGATATATGGAATCATTCTTTTTCCAAAAGTAGAGAAAGTGTCGAGATTATCAGAAAAAAACTGGTTATATTTTAGAGTTTTCCTTCTCCTAAGTTAGTTCCACAACCGATGCTTGGGTGTTTAGTTTACCTTTCTTATTTGATCCATATATATATATATATATATATATATATATATATATATATATATATATAGAGAGAGAGAGAGAGAGAGAGGGGATATGCTATATGTTTTTAAATGTTATAATCATGTTCATACACCAGTTCCTGTTAGATCACCGAAGTTAAGTGGCATTGAGCCTTGTCAGTACAAAATGGGTGACTATTTGGTAATACCAGGTGCTGTATGTGCACTCCACTTATATCTCCATTGTTTCCAAACATTCTACTCTTTTCTTTGCCACTGGAATCAAGCAGTGCCGATTCAAAAGAGGTGTTGTTTAAGATTACGCAACTCTTGCTTGACAATTACACGCACAACTACCTACCATTGCAGGGGGTATTCGTTGTCTCATAAGACTTAACGGAGGCCATAATTTTTAGTAAAAACGATGTAGTAACCTCGACAGAACTCGAACCTTGCACGTAGAGCCTAAAGTCCGACACTATGTAATACTGTAACCACTATACAACCCAGCTTCCATATTATCAAGAATGATTTAATTACAATTTTTATTCGGTTATGATGCTTGATCTACGCAAGAATTGTAATATTTATGTTTCCATGGAAAATCCGATAATTGCACTTTTTTGATTGACCCCAAATGTCACACTGCTATTCCCCTATTAATAATATATAATTAAATAAAAATTAATCTATTCCCCACCAAAAAAAAACTCCCAATGGGTAACTACTATTTTCACTTCATTGGACAGTCGTTCAAGATTTATTTAAGCAAAACCATAAATACAAGGCGTTGCCCGGGAGCACACACAACAAGATAGAAGACGTTAAAAGTGTGTGTGACATGTTTCTTTTAAAACTTCTTTTTCTATCTCTCCCCGTCTCTCTCTCTCTCTCTCTCTCTCTTTCTCTTACTAGCGTCTCTGCCACTCATCTTTATCCCCCTTTGTTTATATCTTCGGCTTTCTATCTCCCTATTGCTTCAATATCTCCATTTCACAGAAACACACTCTCTCTCTCTTATCCCCCTCTCTCTCTTATCCAATCCTCCCCCCTCTATCTACTCTCCACTCACCTTCTCTCTATCACCACCCCATTAGCTCTATCCCTCCCTCTTTCCTTATATCAGCCCTTTACAGTTTTCTCTGGTGAGTTGAACACCTCGTTGAGGAAATTACTACATAATTACATTAACACATCTCTAAATATTGATCCCCTGGAGTAATTGTGTTTATGTTGACGCCGCAAAAGAATTAAAATTACAAAATATATGTTTTTATTTTGTCCGAAACTATAGTGGGTAATTTTCGTCTCTAAGTTGGACACACAGACAGACAGACAGACAGACACGTGCCCTTTATATGATAGATCATAAATATTCTGAATTGTATTGCACATAGCATGACAAACACGCGCTATACCATAGTTAGTACACATTTAATAAGAATGTATTTATGTACTTAATATAAACGCTACTACTACTACTACTACTACTACTACTACTACTACTACTACTAGTAGTAGTAGTAAAATTAATGTAATGCTGACCGACCTATGACCTATCTGTAAACTCAAAATTTTTTCCTGTGAAATTTTCCTGTGAAATTTTTATTACTCACGTAAGAGTTCTAATAACACTTCCTATTTATTTTCTAACAACGAGGACACACTGAGACGCAAGGTCAGTATTTAATGTAAGGGGAGAGTATCTCCACCAAAAGGATCACTCGCTATTATGATAAAAATAATTATCGTCTCAGTCTAGAATAGAGGATGCTCATATATATATATATATATATATATATATATATATATATATATATATATATATATATATATATATATATATATATATATATATATATATATATATTATCTGTTTCAGGATATTATCATTATAACTGACTTGCTGTTTGTATTATTTGGACTATTCGAACTACTGTTTTCATCTTGGATGTTATCCTCACAACCGTTCGGCTGATGTACCACACAACCTTATTAAGGTGTATTTTGTTTAATTGGAGAATTGTTCTGTTGAACTCTAGACTCTTTACGGAATTTCGAACAGAACCCTTTATAAATTCCATACACATTCCCGAGTTAAACATGATACACGTTAAGAAGGTCCGAGGTTTCTTCGGCCGAAATGTTATTACCATGACACCCAATATAAGAAAAGTAGTAATAATTTAAATAATACACATTATCAATCCTCATCTAAAAGATTCCGAAACATAATCAGTTGTTGTTCGCCATCCGTTGTCAATGGAATCCTCTTTGATAGTGGCCAGTGGCGTCCCTCGAAACCTCAGCGACGATAAGTCTCCTCGGTGTTCCAATTATCCCGCTTTCTTCCAGTTGTGGTCTGATGTAGACTATCTATTCTCTGTTTTCTTATCCCCTCATAATACTTTCGCCCAGTTTCCGTGGTCTTCAACGGTGTTTGCGTTACTGTGTCCTATCTTAGGGGGCCAATCATAATCTGATTCGTACATATCTTCAAACGTATCTTAATATTACACCTCTTTTCTAAGAGATCTAAGTGGCGTCAATGCTATTATTTTTTAATTTCAACTTAGTTGTGGTTATGCAGTGTCATTAAAGTAGGTGTTACTTTGATGTTTATTTTTCTTTTTCTCACTATTATTATTATTATTATTATTATTATTATTATTATTATTATTATTATTATTATTATTATTCGTATTATTATTAACAACAACAACAACAACAATAATAATAATAATAATAATAACAATAATAATAATAATAATAATTGTTTTCACACACCTCATTATCAGTAGATGCTCATTTCCAATAACGAGTGGTGTTAGCTTAAGTTTGTGTGGCAAGTCTCTCCAGAGTAATCGTTCTTCCACAGTCATAATGTGAAAGTCAGAGACGCTATCTCTGCTATGTTGAGGATTCTTTCTCGTAGTAGGTTCACCCTCCCAGACCTTTCCTCCCCTGTTTTGAAACGGAGTTAGTTAATTGCTAACCGCTGAGGCGCCACGACCGGGGAATGCCGACGGAGCTTCCCAGGCATTTTTGCGGGGCCAAAGTGCGCTACTTCTAGTGCGCTGGGCGAACAAACCCCATTTTCTGACCATGTGTCACATCTTCCATTGGTGAGAATGAGGTGAATATCAGTCCCTCAAGTTTTCCAGCACTCGCAGCTTCTTTCGATTATGGTTACAAATCATTTGACGTCATCGAAACATAACTTTAGAATTCATTTCTCGCTAGAAACGGCAGTTAAGGAAATTAATGTGATATTAAGCCTCTCTCAGGTGCTAGTATTTTCTGCACACTTTCAGTGGGAGTCTGATAAGTGAACTTCTTCGTCTGTATTTTCATCCTCCTTTATCCTTCAGGACAGTTGAGCGTTGAATCAGCCGGATCTGGTGTCAACGCATGGATGTATATATGTCTGAATTTATTTTGTGCGTGTGGAGGCAGAGTTTATCAGATTTCTGACAGTTTTCGTTTTCGTCCAGGTTTATGTGATGTTCTTTCAACATGGTTTATCTTTCTTCTCTCTAAAGTTATCTGTGGCAGGTTAGCATTCGTTTGTTATGTTTCAGCATTAAGATTTCGGTAGTTTTCATAATTACCGTTTGTTGTAATGTGTCGGGCGACCCATTTTCTACCAATTCCTCGTCGTAGATTTTTTTAGATCTTGCGGAAAGGTTTCTAGTTCCCCTGAATTTATTAGTATTATAGTGATTTTCCATATATCAAATATTCGTTTCAGTTCTGTGTAAAGTTCTCTGTGTTTACTTAATTTTTACCCTGTCACCCTGTGCGAATGCTAAGATGTCAACATCTACGAGTTAGCAGATTTTCCATTTTTAACTGTTATCACGTCCGGTCTCCTTTCTTGAATACGTTTGTCTGTTTGTAACTTCATGTTCTAGAGGATTTTGTGATTTTCATTTTCCAATAATGGAATGTCTGTGTGTTTTTTATTGTTTTGGGGCGAGTTTGCTGCATTCGCTTATTATGCGATTTACCGTTTCGTCTCTTTGTACATTGACTCTTCATTTACTGTTGTCTTTCGTTTTTTCTATCTTATTATTTGTAGTAGTAGTAGTATTCGTATTTGTTGTATTTGTATAAGTAGTAGTAGAATTATTATTATTATTATTATCTTTTATTTTTATTTACCCAACTAACTTGTTGTGTTACCCACCACCTTACCTAATACGGCATTCACATTGGGCGGGTTGAACCGGCTCTCTCCGAAGGAGGAAGTTTCATGGGAGTATCAAATTCTCAAGCGGTCACCAGTCGCATGTATATTCCGGTAAGGGGAGATAATTACGTTTCATTTTTGCAGTCCTTACAGGGAGGTGTCGACATTCTTCTGCATACAGCGCATGGTATTCCACAATCATCACCCATCTGGTACTGACCAGCCTCGACGTTACGTATCTTCAGTGATTTAACGGAAACCGATATGTCAACGTGATTGTGCAGCATATAAATAGCTAGTTGTGTTTTCTGAAGTTTGAGTGACAACAAGTCGCTCCAGATTTACAGAACACTTCACCTCTGACCATAACCTTTGCAGATAATTTTGCGTCATCGCAACAACCATCCATCATTGATGTATCACTAGTAATGACCGTTGATCTCCTCATGAATTTGAGTAGTAATAAACCTTCCCAAGATAACAATGTACACTGCACCCTTCCAACGAATTTTTCTTGACTATTCTGAACCATTGTGCGTGGTGGCAGCCGAGGTTTGTACCACGACATTTACGTTGGTATTTTTTGTATGATATGGAATATCTTGCAGTTTTAGTTACCTTGGTCTCGTGTGATGATCTTTCTATATTTTGTTCTATTTCCTCTTCTTTTTCGTCTTCTTCTTCTACTTCTCCTTCTTCTTCTTCTTCTTCTTCTTCTTCTTCTTCTTATTATTATTATTATTATTACCATAATTATTATTTTTATTATTATTATTTATCGAAATTAGTATTACCATTCTTAATTACTTGATTTTTCTAACTAATTATCTATCATAAAAAACACATATATTTCTGTTATATTCAATAATGAGCGCATACCGGAATACAGTAGAAATGCGGGATCTATGTTTTTTTATATTGACTTCAAATTATCGATGGGTATGTTAGAAAAAAAAATCTTTAAAGAAGAAATCGCTTCAGAAATTTCTGTAATCATTTACCAGGAATCTTTTGAGTTTAGTATAACCAAATAGGATCGCTTAGCAATATAAGCTCCCTAATATTTAGCCATGCCCAATATATTTGACATGAGAGTCAACTCTTTGATTCGGCTCTGTATCGAAAATGTGATGGATTATCCATCGCTGACCCCTAGAATCGTAGCCATCAGAAAATAGGTCGTGGTAGAAACGGAAGCCGTTTACGATTGCAATGGATAAATGGACGATGACCCTGTTCCCTCCGGCCAGTGTATAAAATGACGCGTGCAAAAGTAAGATTCGGCATTTGATGCGTTGGTCAAGCGAAATGACGAGGTCAGAGTGGACTCGTGTTTCTTTTACAATGATTGATACCTGCTTGAACTGACATGACCCGCTCCATCTGCATTCACCTGTGCATGGAACGACGAGCAAGTCTTAGGCAGATTTAATCAGATGTGTTCGAGTTAAACGATTGAAACTTTAATAATCGCTACGTTTACGTAGGGTTTCTGTGGTTTGGCTATTACGATTTAGTTTAATATCCCTGCTTAAACGACATGTCTTTGTTTTTTTTATTTTATGAGTATTTATTTACTCCTCTCCAGAAGTTAGGCACAAGGCCAGTTTTATCTTACTCCAACAAGTAAGATGTGACCCAAGGTCGGGTCGGGAAAGTGGGGTTTGAAAAGCCATCGCCCGAGAGGTGAGCACTCTCGCCATTAAAAATTGCCTGGGCAGCCCCGTTGGCATTCCCCGGTAGGGGCGCCCCAGGCAGTAAGCAATAAACTTACTCCTGCCCAAAGAGGGGAGGCGAAGCCTGGGAGGGTGGACCTCCTAGAACTGCACAGGACAAACTCATAGACAGGCGTAAATCAAGCCCCGAAGGCCAAGACAATACCAGTCTATGGAGTGCAGTATCCATCGGAACAGATACTACAGATTTTTATTTACTCCTCTCCAGGAGTTAGGCACAAGGCCAGTTTTATCTTACTCCCACAAGTAAGATGTGACCCAAGATCGGGTCGAGCAAGTGGGGTTAAAAGCCAGCGCTCGAGAGGTGAGCACTCTGGCCATTTAAAAATTGCCTGGGCAGCCCCGTCGGCATTCCCCGGTAGGAGCGCCTCAGACAGTAAGCAATAAACTTACTCCTCCCCAAAGAGGGGAGGCGAAGCCTGGGAGGGTGGACCTCCTAGAACTGCACAGGATAGGCGTGCAGTATCCATCGGAACAGATACTACAGATTTATCTTAGCCAAAAGGCCAACTTATTTAATGAGTAGGTTACCACATCACCAAGTGTGATTCTGGATGTTCTTTTCGGTGTGTTAATTATAATGAAACATCTGGTTTTCTTTTCTCAATTCACTGATCAACATATTTTATTAACTCTAAAACTCTCGACATTAAAACCAGTCTTGTCTTACACAAGGCTATTTGATATTCTGTACTTTATACATGCAAAATATCTATAGGATTTATCAAATCGTGAGAGGCGATTAATGTATGTATATATGAACATATTTACTGCAGTCAAGCAGCGTATCATATTTCGAATATATTTCATTTAATATCATAGAGAGAGGTGGCGGTGTTGAATTGAAAAAACGACAGGGTCTGGCGACCTGTGCGTTCTAAGTTCGAATAGTCAGTTTTGGTTATTGATGTTGGAAGTACCTTATTCTCGAAAGGATCTGAGAAATCATTACCAGCAATAAAGTTAAATTGGTCCCCCGACGTTCTCCGATTTTAGAAAAAAAAACTGGTTAGCCCCCCCCCCCCCAGGTCCCGAAATGGCAAAAAAGGAAATTTTTTGCCCCATAACTTTTCATCCGTCCATTCAATTTCTCTTAAACTTGGCCGAAATGTGTAGGCAATTGTTTCTAATAGAAAATAAGTATCGCTGACCTTGGAAAAAATCCCCAGGTGGTCAAAAGGCCCCAACATTGCAAAAAATGACCCTTTTCTCCCATAACGTTTGATCCATCCATTCAATTCTTCTGAAACTTGGCCAAAATGCAGAGGCAATTGTTCTGGATATAAAATGAGCATCCTTGACCTCAAAAACATTCTGGTTCGCGCCCCAGGGGGTCAAAGGGGGGTCAAAGGGGGGTCAAAGGGGGGTCAAATTGCCAATATTTATTGCATTTTACACTCGCCACATCGAGTCACATACAGGGGGGACCACGCACGCGCGGCTTGTTAAACCTCGAAGACTGCTGATTAATTTACTTCAATACGATACACATGATGTGTTGTTTAAATCTGTTAGAAATTCTTTCTCACATTCGAACTGATTTTATTAAATCAGAATGTAAACAAACAACTATCCCTCGAAGATGATTAAAAGTAATTCGAAAGCTCGGAATATAACGACGTTTGATAAAGGTTTTACTTCTTTCTCACCGCAGAAATATGTGTCACAAGGCTTGAAGGTTGAAACACACTTCAACGCTCAAAAGGGAAGTCTAGGCCATAGAAGGTTGGAACTCCTAGGACTAATAACATAGCCCGGAAGACAAAAAGCCAACGAATTGTCCCAGTCTCTGTCGGATTGATTTCAAAAACGGATCCTCAACTGGTAAATATCGGTCTGTATTTTTTTTCGACTCAAACCAGGACCGAGACACCATCATGATTTTGGTACATTCTCATTTAGAAAATTATATTTATTCAAACCACTCTAACTTGCGAATGTTCTTTAGAATTTGCAAAAGAGTAGTCAACATATATGGTGTGATGTGAGTTGAAAAATAAGGGATATTAGGAGAGGAATGAATATAATTAATGGAATGGATTAAGTTGGATTACTTATTATTCCTGGCAAGTTATGCTAGTTTGATTGCAATTTCTTGGATGATACGACTCTGACTCTGGAGGAGCCCTGTTGGCATTTTTATGTAGAGACACTACATTTTCAAAGCAACCATATGTGCATAGTAATGCAGCTATGATGATTATTAGTAACAATTCTAAAGCGATTGCCGATATAGATTGTAGAAAAAAGATCACATGATATTATTAAATAAATTGTGTATATATTTAGCAAACTAAAAATACCCGATGGTGTGCACTGGAGTATGAGTGATAACATGTTGTCTGTTAAGATGACATTAAAAAAAGAAAATTTAACATAAGGGTCGGTTAATGTTATAGTGTAAGATTATCTCCCTATTTAAGAGAATAAATGGATTTACCCAGTCACAATTAATACTGCTACGATTAAACGTCGCGGTAGCTATTATTAGCAGTTATGGCCCCAGAATCATGACGCGTACTTTTGTAAACTACTTTTGTTAATACACTTTTGTGAATATACCACTGTGTTTGTCTTGATAATTACCGGCACTGCAACGCCACAAGTGTTAAGCAAGACAATTGGATTTTCATGAACGAAACTTAATAGCATAGAAGCCATATTTCTCTATCATGGGAGTTAGCCGTCGAATTGACCGAACCCAGTTTTGAGGCTTCCACTATCCTGTTTTAGGCATTTAGTTAATCTGACTGTACTAGCAGTCATAACTGTAAATTACTGTTAGAAAGAAATAGAATCCAAGAAAAAATATTTAATTTACTGCTGTTTTGATTCTTTTCGTCTGTTATTCCATCTGCAAGTACGATAAGGAGGAAATGAGTAACATGTCAACGAATGCTACTGTTACCAGTTCTGTGAGACGTCACTATCCAATGAGCTAACTACATTAATTCTCAAAGCGATGGATAATTTGTTATATCGAAGAAGAGGATAGTAGGTAACCGGTAGGATATACTAATTCCCCACTCAACCTTTAAAACTTATTATTACTACGACAATGTTACATACAATTTTACAAGTGTCTTGTTTCGGGTGCAGAGGTTTCACTGAGATTTTTGCGAAAAAATAATTTGCCCTTATTGTACTTCACCTATTAACCATAATAATTTACACTTATCGACAAAATAAATTTCTGAAAATTCATTAATTAAATCAGGAAAGTAAATTCGTATTAATCAACATTATACAACTTCGTTGGTCGGCTTGATTCTGTTGTTTGCATTCTTGCAAGAGGAACCCCGTAACTGTTGTAAACATCTGTAAGGAAGTGATACTTAATCCGAACTTGCCACACCCAGGTTGTCATTCCGTGTCGTTATACACTTACATTTATTCATTCCTACATTGTTTACTTTTGTAAATAGAGGAGTTGAAGGTGACCTTGTTATTACTTTTTTTAATTACATAAACGGAATAATTTAGGAGTCCTTTAAAGCAAATATTGGACGTTGTGGCAAACGCAAAACTTGGACAGTAAGTAGTTCTGAATACAATTTTACTTTACTTCCTAATAACCCTAAATGGAATCTTGTAAATAACACTTCTCAACAGCCCAAATTATTCTTACATGTTACTATGTATATTTCACTAATTGTATATCATTATATTAAGTTTGACATTCGTTTTTTTACTATCAGACCAGATTACCTTAATATGAAATCTAAATGCATTGGTAAATTCTATTTTTTACCTTTAAATTTAACTTATACTTCTATGAGTAATGAGTGAAAAAGTACGCGATGTTAAACTACATATGGGGAATGTTAAAGTTAATGACGAACCTGAAACTAAAGGGCCACATCTCCCTAGTATTACACGTCATGATAAATAAGTCTGCAAAAAACGCATGCTTATCTTGCTGCAGCTTATATATATGTCTGGTCGCATTACGCATTTTTCGACAATAACGGTGAGTAGGAATCAGGAGATGTAACAGCAAATACAAAGTGGGGTAAGTAAAAGAAAAGGCCTGTAGGGAGGTAATAAGAAAGGGTGCAGTAAGTGCAGAACGGTAAACAAGCAAGAAGTGTACCCTCTGATGAAGCTTACACAACATCTTAATTTTCGTGAAATAGAAATCTGGATTCGATGTCATATTTAACTTTAACGTGTGACAAAAACGACGAAATGGCTTTTACTCTTCTTATTCTTATTTTCTCGTCCTATTATTGCACCCTTTTTGTAACCTTCCCCTTTTTCTGGAGTCGATCACTATCATTTTTAAGACGCGATGTGTCAGTCATAATTAATAGTTTCCTGGTTAATTTGTCTAGTTTATGAAGAGTCACGAGTATCTTATTAGGTACACCACTAAAAGATAACTATCAGGCAACTTTCTGATCGTCTAAAATGATATTAGCATTCTAGGTATGGATGGTTGTCCTTTGCTTGCTTCACTGCAAACCTACGTTTAGCTATTTAATACCTAAACAAAATACTTACGTTAAACCTAATATATTTTCTAAAAGTATTGGTGCGTACATAACCTACATCTACCTACCTGGAAAATGCAGCAGTAAAACCGGACATAGTCATATTAAATAAGGCAGAAAGAGAGGCAACACTGATTGAGGTGGGTGTTCCAAATAACAGTGGCTTAAACATAGCAGAGAGGGAGGAGCTGACAAAATATCGAGGCCTAATGTATGATATGAAGAGTAACTGGAACCTAAAATAGGAGCTACAGGCCTCATAAAGAAAAATTGCAAAAGGTATCTGGAAAGTATTCCTGGAAAACCAAAAGAAATCCAAATAATTGCACTTAAGGGAACGGCCAAAATCCTTAAAAAAGCACTCAGTTGGAGCCTCTAAATAGCATGTAATAGTCTGGCATTTGGGAGAATGCCCCGTCCCTATGCTAATGAAAACAGAAATAAGAATTTTTTTAAAATATGTATACAAGAGGGTAAAACGATCATATATCTTAGACAATGCTACTGACTTAATAAATTCCGCCTATTATATAAGGCTCAAAACATTTAAATACCGTCCCTGATTGTCTAGAGAGACACTACCTTAACACAAATCATTGAAATAAACAACGATAAAAATTACTATAGTATGTCGACTAATGTTTACATTACATCGCTCTTAAATACCGTTACTCATTTTGTAAAAAAAACACACCGTAGACACAGAAAACTCAGCAATGATTTTCGCCCGACGACGACAGTAGTCTCGATAAGAGACATTAGACAAATCTTTTAGGATATAAGTTCACTAGAAATTTAAGTGAATGTGAATTTATTTATCAGAAAACTTACGGGTAAATTACATATTAGCCCGTATAGAATATATCGCAGAGCTCCTATAGCATTATGTGCGATGTGAGGAATGCTTTCTATTAAAGAGGTCAATCTATAGGGTGTAGGTTGTTTGGGTTGCTTGTGTTTGTATTGAAAATTATGATGTTGATTAGACCTATTTTGGGAAAAAGTCGGGTAACATATAATAGAAATATATCGAGAGTCGTACACAATCCAAACGGTGACTTGGATGACATCTCCTCTCGTCTCGTAACGATAGTTGCCTTTCTTTCATGCCCGTGGAGCATCTTATTCACGAAGTAAAAGTGCCCAGACCATGTTTCTAACTTTTACGCAGGGAAATAAGATCTATCGCCTAGGGAAATTTAGTTATTCTTACTTTTACAGTCCGATTAATACATTTGTATTAAGATTACCAACATCTTAATGTTCATCTATCTATATTAAGAAATGAAAAAGTGTTTGTTTTGTGTTTACAGCAATGATATCTTTGTTATTAAAAACAGTATTGTTTCAAGTATTGCGAAGCAATAGAGAGATTGTGAAGTTGTCTAGTATATACATATTAATATATACACAAACCCACACACACGCACATATATATATATATATATATATAAATGTATTTATATATATACACACATTTTAAATGAATTCATTGATTAACCAATTCCAAGAGATACACAATAAATAAAGAAAATGAATAAGTAAATAAATAAATTAAGGCAGTGTGTCCGTACCGAATTCTTTAATGGGTTACTTAAAAAAAAACAAAGACTTAAGACTTTGTCGTATTCAAAGCTAATTGGAGTTTTTATCGTCTTTTCACTCATCTCAAAGGTTATATTAGTCAATTAAGTTCTGTGTTGGCATCGATACTTGATGAATTATTATATTTTTCATTCGGCTTACAATTTTGCATTTATGCGCAGTTGGTTAAGTGAAGAGGACAAAGAAGTGCCATCGAGTCTCGATCAATTTTCATTGATCACACTAATTAATATATTTAGGATAACAATAATAATAATAGTAATGCTACTACTACTATTACTACTACTTCTACTGCTGATAATAATAATAATAATAATAATAATAATAATAATAATAATAATAGTAATAATAAAAATAATAGTAATAAAACAACAATAGTAATAATAATTATAAGAAGAAGAAAAGAAGAAGAAGAAGGAGAGAAAAATGGAACATAATTAGAGGGAAATGAAAAATCAGAACAAAACATGTAGAAATAATATTACACGAGCCCAAGGTTGTTGAAACTGCTGGAAATCTCATACCCTCCACCAGTAAACAATTGCAAACACGCATGTAATGGCACCAGCCTCAGTTGTCACCTCACAAAATGAAGGGCCAAGGAGAATGGAAACACCGAGGAAGGATAGCAGTGGAATGTTTCGAATAATATTGGGAGCTTAGTGGAAGTTTACTGCCACGTGTATCCCAAGGATGATAAACGGATGTTACTAGCGAGAAATACATGATAAATGGCCGCAATAATTACGGAAAGATACAGAGAGAATTTTCTGCAAATCTCGGGAGACTTCTTGTCAATTAAATTCCAGGGAATACCAGTGATCATACCAGTGATCATTGAGCAATCACTGATAAATGCTTGTGTGAGTAAATACTACTACTACTACTACTACTACTATTAATATTAATACTAATGCTAATACTAATACTGCAACTAATACTACTTCTACTACTATTATTACAAATACTAATATAAATATGCAAGTCGATTGTATCTACCTAGAAAGAAATATGGTCGATGTTTACTTCGTGTTGAAGATGTCGTCAATACAGAAAAATGGTTTCTATCGAAATATATTTCTAAAAGTAATGAGATTCTTTTTCGTGAAATGAAAATAGATGGAATAATAAAAACCGTTGTTAATTGAGTAAAAAGGCTGCCAGAGAGAGATAGAGATAGATAGATAGATAGATAGATAGATAGAGAGAGAGAGATAGAGAGAGAGAGAGAAAGAGAGAGAGAGGCGAAAACATTTTTAGAAAAAAAAACACATTGTGGGTTCTTTAAAAATTACTGAATTCAGAGATAATGACAACATGATTTGGTTAGTAATGGGTGATCTCAAATGATTTGCTGGGAACACCTTAATTGCAGCACAGGAACTAGCGAGTAGCACTAGTTCGATCGAACACTACATTAAAAAAGAATGCAGAATCACCGATGTGCAGATTTTCCAATGAAATGGAAGACACTTTAGCGAATATTGTAACTGAGTGCCTTATGCAAACACAACATCAATATAAAAAATGGAGACACGGCAAAGTCGCTGAAGAACTACACTGGAATATATGCAAACTTCATTAATTAGACCCCGATGGGAATTGGTATGAGCATAAGCTAAAAGTGGTACAGGAGAACGACAATGTAAAACATATTTGGGGCATGCGCATACAAACTGCTAAATATATTGAACATTCCAAACCTACTTAATCTTTCTAAAGAAAAACAAGAGAAGTTGCTTAATCATTGATATAGCCTGCCCCTTCGATACGAGAGTGCAGGAGAAAGAACATGAAAAAATCAATTAATGTCAGGATCTTAAATGGAAATTAGTTAGACTATGGAAATGTTAAGAAGCCAAGGTGGTTTCCGTTATAATTGGATCGCTTGGGACCATAACGAAAAGCCACCGTGAATGGATTAAAACGATTGACGAGAACATTTCTTTTCCAATTCTGCAAAAGGCTTGAGTGTTAGTAACGGGAAAAAGTGTTAAGGTACATCAAAAAGTTATACTATGAAACAATAATAATAATAATAAATAAAAAATAAAAAATAATTATTACAATAATGATAATATAATAATTAGAAGAAGAATAAAAAGAAAAGGAAGAAGAAGAAGAAGAAAAAGAAGAAGAAAAGGAAGAAGAATTCTTTGTTATAAAAGGGAATATTGATACGATACAATATCCGGCAATGAACAAAACAGCGGGAATCTTAAGGAAACTCTTCGAAAGCAGAAACCAAGCCACATAACCAATGAATGCCAATAAGATTAATAGAAATAAAACAATAAAGATTTTTTTTAAATCACGGAATCCCAAGAGAATTGAAACTGTCATAAATGTCATCAACTACTTCTTCCAAAAATCCCAAACTCCAACATGTATTGACAACTGCCTCGGCTGAATCAACTCAAAATGTTTGTGAAATGTCAAGGAGCGTGGGAAGTATGTTGAAAAAGATGACTAACTAGACCTTCACTGGAATAATGCGGAGAGTATTGGGGCCTTTGGAAGGTACATTGCAAATCGAACATGAGAGACAACACAATGGTCGCTGTCAGCGATAAATAAATGATGAACTGCTGTTGTGATAACGTATAGTGTAAAGTGTTAGTGGGATAATTCTGTTCTTTTATTATAATTATTCTCTGTTTCATAGATATACACAAACGCCTACATTCTCTTGCTATCGGTGAAGATACTGGTAGTGTCGATGATTTATCCTTTAGTACTGACCACGATTGCAAGGTCTGCTGATCGGAGTTGAAACTCAAACTTTTGATTAAATATGTTTTCAGTTCTAACCTCACTGAACGGAATAAGTACGGGAAAAAGCATATATTGTAGATTTCTTTTATATATATATATATATATATATATATATATATATATATAAATATATATTTATATATATATATGTATATATATATGTATCTATATATATATTTATATATTTATTTATATATATATGTATTTATATATATATATATTTATATATATATATATATATTTATATCTATATATATTTATTTATATATATATATATATGTATTTATATATATATATATATTTATATATATATATATATATATATTTATATATATATATGTATTTATATATATATATATATTTATTTATATATGTATATATATATATTTATATATGTATATATATACATTATTTATACATATATATATATTTATATATATACAAATATATATATATATATTTATATATATATATATATATTATCCATTATGGTAGATTATCTGCACAGACGGAATTTTCGTTTGGTGTTTATTATTTTTGACAAAGTGAAGTTTCCTTTTTCCCGAAATATGCAATTTTTCTTGTTTAATAATCATCCAGACAACACACAAACAGCTAACACCACACTTGCTGTTATGTAAGATTTTAAGAAAAATAAATAGTAAGTCCGATTTCGATTTCGATTTATTATTATTGCTACTTCCAGCTTACATCCTACCTGGCACTTTGCATTGACCTCAGCCTTTTTAAGAACATACTACTACTATTCCAAGCAATGCTTCAACCAAACTACTATTCGCTATTATATATATATATATATATACATATATATTTGTACATATATATGTATGTATGTATGTATGTATGTAAATATATATAACCTTAAATATATATATATTTGTAAATATATATATATATATATATGTATGTATGTGTGTGTGTAAGTGTGTATGTATGTATGTATGTATGTATGTATAACCGTAAAACTAACTTTTCAGAATAGAAACAGAACCGGATCAAGACAGCAAATTCTATACACACAATGTAATCGATATCTTTGAGATAGTTTTGAAACCAATTTTCAGATAGATACTTATATTATACAATTACATGTGTTGTATCTACTTGCGCAATACTTCAGTAGAACTCAGTAGTGGTAAAAAATATTGATGGCAAGTGAGCTACACAAAACCGTTTCCTTTTATTCCATCTACGGTAATCGTCAGGAGAACAACTAGCCTTGCGATTTTTATTGATGGGGTAAAACACAACCACTTGCCATGAATATATATATATATATATATATATATATATATATATATATATATATATGTCTATGTATATGTACATGTGTGTATGCGCGCGTGTGTAAAGACGTAAATGGCTTAAACTAAATCGACCGCTCATTTAGCTTTGTAAAGAAACGCTTGATTGATGATTGGGTGTGCGACTGCAGTTTTCGATCAATTCGTTTTAAATTAAACAATGAATGATGACTATACATTTTGAAAAGAAACTGCCCGATAAACCCCGAGCTTGGGATTGGCGTTTCTGAATAGCTTCATAACGGCAAGCTTTGTTTGGGATAAACAAAGCATGACACGTTTTCTGATTATATTGTCTTCTTTTCGTTCTTCCTGATTATATTTAATTGATTTGCAGGTTTATAGGTGCGTTCTTTTATTGCATCAGATCTTTTGTGTTCAATTACAGTGAAGACTTATAGAATGACACAACAGAATCAGTCATTATGGGGACACAAGTTTTACTGTCGAAAGAAGTCAAACAATTGCCATTATGAATTATATTGAAATTTCAAAATCATGTAAACTTCGCAAAATAAAGAAATATGTGTTGTTAAGAATAATGAACGCAATTTTTAAAAAGTATTGCAGATGACTAATATAGAGAGACGTTGAACAATAACCCCCATTATGATATCTAAACCGAAATTCCAAATTTCTAGATGTCGTAAATATATGCGAATTGGGAACACCCTAAATTAGACTACTTGTGATCTCTCTCTCTCTCTCTCTCTCTCTCTCTCTCTCTCTCTATATATATATATATATATATATATATATATATATATATATATATATATATATATCTTTCTCTACACACACGGATTAAATAATATTGGTTATAGTCTATTTCGTTTTTAATGGACTGTTCGAATCTATTTTTTTTCTTAATTACGATCAATTATTAATAAACGGGAGAGAGAGATAGAGAGAGTTATGCAAGCGAAAGTGATAGATACTGTATGATATAAGAGCGAAGTTTTAAACAACATACAGTGACGAGGAGAGTGAAAAATAGACATTCATGAAGATATCTTTCACTTTGTGAGTAAAATGAACATTCCGACTGATTAGAAGACTTTTAAAAAAAAATTACAAGATTCAAAGAACTGAAAAAAATATTTTAGCACATGATTTTGTGGTTAAAATATGTACGAAAAAGCTTAAGGGGTGAAAGACTGATTAACTCAACTTTGGTGGTATTATTATTATTATTATTATTATTATTATTATTATTATTATTATTATTATTATTATTATTATTATTATTATTACTATTATTATTATTATTACTATTATTATTATTATTATTATTATTATTAAAAAATATTTGCTATTGACTAATATTGGTTTTATTTTTTGCACTCTTCTATTTATTTCGGTTAAGTGCTGTCACTATTTCACATCATTGACGACTCTGAAATCTACTCTGTGCGAATTGCAACCCATCTATGACTAAGTTATATTTTGGATGTCATATGAATTTTCAGAGCTATTGTTCTCTATTTTAAAATTATCAAAAAATAAGTTCTCACTTTTAGTTAATAGGGTTGATTAATATAATATGTAATGTAATTTGCTTCATTTCTTGAAATGTATTAAGTAAATGAATAAATGAATGCGTAAAAATATATGAGTATGTACACAAAAGCCAAAATTGTTTCCATTTAATGAAAGAAAAGCCTAACATAAAATTAGGACTAAACTTTAAAGAATGGATATAAATGCATGCTAATAATTCGCGGCAAATATGTGCGTTTTCCACGTCCGTATGTTTATATTTGCAGTGATACATATCTTCGGGTTACAAACGTCTTTTACTACATCTATGGTGTGGCAATATATTCCGGGACACGGCCAGTATGAAAGTGGTACCATGTGAAAAACCATTCGCTTAAAAGCTGTATAGTCTAGTCAAAATGTGGCTGAACCTCAAACAAATTGGTTACAAAGGTTTGTAACTTGTATATTGGGCATGAATAACCTCTCTTTCAGATAAGCAAAAGTGTACATGAATTAGCCTTACACAAAGGGGTTAACTGGCGCCATCTTTAAAATCCAACTTAACAATATTACAATTTCGACACATACAATTTCTGACATTTCCTGACAAGTATGTCTATTATTTCTGACAATTACTAACAAAAATAAACGTTTTGTTCTGACTAAAAACCTTTAATAAATTAGGAATAAAAAGAATATTTTTTTGCATGTAAAGCCACACATGACCTATATCAAGCCACCTTGACATTTTCTTAGTGTTTTAAATTGTAATGATATGTAGCTCTATCCTTAATAATAAACTAACACCAGAAAATGACTAAGCCCTGTCATTGTTTTCATGTTTTTTTTATTATTTCTTATACTCATATGAATAAAAAAGGAACAACCACAGACTAAGTCACCTTTTTCAAGGCAACAATTGTCATATTAATTCCTGACATTTCATGAAAACAATAGGTACACAATAAGTACAATTTAGAATAAGGGTTTAGTCAATTGGTCGAATTCTGGGGCAAGGCTCTTGTATAACCATCACATAACAAGTTCATGAACGGACCAAAGAACATTTCTTGTCAAAGACTAGTTAAAGGTGACTTCATGATCATCACGATCTGGCTGTGGTGAGTTGTTACAGTGGACGCCTTTGCAATTACACACAATTTTGAACAGTCAATGTTATGTTTTCTGCAACTGTATTTTGCTGTAGTACACCCTGAAGTACAGTTAACCTTTAATTATAGCCAACAAATTTACGGGAACAGCTGACAAATCAGTCTTGATTGGTTGTAATTTACCACCTGAAAGTTTCAATCCCCACTCGTGAGGATTTAGCTAGTTTCTACATTTCAATTCCCGAATTTAGAAGGAAACTGGAAGGCTGTGGAATTTTACAGCGGCTCTTGTTGGTGGCAATGATTTGGCTTCAACATACTTTGAGCTTTTTACAACCTGTACCTTCAAGCGCCTCAGTCGAAGATGATTGATGTTTTCCCAAACATTAGCATTGTACAGACACACTAACGCCTTCTCCGCAGCTTGCCTTTCCTTATCTGCACTGCTATACTTGCCACACACTTCTGCCAGTTAGAGAAAGTTTCTATTGTTCATCAACTTTCGAAAGGGATGTTGCCTTCCCAATTCCATAAACACTGGATGTAGAATTACAACCCTGTAGAGCATGATGTAAAATAATGTTGGAACAGACCACTTCTCCCAAAGATTTTGTCATCTCTTTGATGTTCAAGACTTTGACACTTTTTTCACTATCCTTTGGCTGTGGTGTAAAGAAGATGGTGTAACCATCATCTCTATTAGCATGATAACATAGAAGGATCAATAGGTGAGTGTAATCTTCTATCAAAATAGTTTCTCCTGCATGTGCCAGTTCTACAGCAGTCTTCACAATTAATACGTCAGCGTCTCCAGATGCATAGTCTACTTTACAACCTGCTTTCTCCAAACTCTTTCCCAGCAAGTTGATGAACAATTGTTTGCTTTTTTGATTAGCTAGGAAACCATTCTTTTTTAATTTGAAAATCAGTAAAAAGGTTAGTGACACATAAACACAACAGAGCCCCTTGCTTGTCAGTGAGTTGCGTCTTTAATGGATGGACCACTTTCATACCCATCACAGACAATGCATGCTTTTCCATATCTTGTTGTGGCATATCTGCCGTATTAGGCACATATATCATGAAATGTGTCACTTTTCTCGTCATGGGAGGCGTTAAAGTAGTGCTCCACCGTCTAAGAGATATTGTGGATCTAAAGACTGTAGACCTGATTGTACAGTGGAAGTAAGTTTCAATATTACATCTGCCAAAGACGTGTTTTGGTCTCTCGCGGTAGTCTGAAAGAATTTAAAAAATGTGCAAGATGGTAACCACAAAGCTCATGCTGGTAATGTTTTTGCTGCTGCTGAGTTGAGGGTTCATTGATAGCACACACAGTCTCTGGAATAGGAATTGTGGATCAGTCTCAACTGCTTCATCTTTGCCGAGTAGGACTTTTGACTCAAGTGTAATTGCCTAATCCTTCCTTTTAAAGGTGTACTCGTGGACATTTTCTCCAACCATTGAAGCTATGATTGCCTATCTTATGGAGTTTGCTCTGTCCACATTCACTTTTTTGTCTCCAGTTACTTAACTTGAAATGCTGTGAACGGACGGATCTTCCGTGAAAGGGTCATATGCCTTGAGAAACGCAAGGAGTTTCCATGTATACCTCACATCTCGCTCTTTTCTTGCTGAAGTAGCCACCTGGTGCTGGTCACTAACGAATGCCTACAAGTTCTGGCATTATAAATTTGATTTCAGCGCATGCTAGAATTGATAGCGTCCATACCAATCGTTGAATTTCGTCCATTACTCTGTCATGATTAAGACCTCCAGACGTCTTTATGCTTCTTATTAGCATCTGCTAAATAACCAGATTCGTTGACAAGCTATCCCAGTAGCGATTACTCCGGCTAATCAAACGGAATTCTTCAAAACTCTTTTGGTACACTTCTGGATGGCTTTTCGGCAGCCCTTCATTTGCTGGAAGTACACGTAGGCTGACTTAGCATGTAGGATGTGTCCTGTTGCAGCGAATATTGACAGCATTTACCTTACAGCGTCAAGGTGAAATTCCCAGTTTCCGGTGCGATCTGCCTTGATAAACAATTGTAGGATCTTCACCATAACAAGGTATTAAATCCACAATGTTGCTGTTCGCTGGTCAATTATCGCATCCTTCACATAGTTGATTCTCTGGGCAATCCTAGTCATAGACTCTGATGACAGAACATTATTCAATGTCTTAGTCCCATCAAGGAGACATTTTAATAACCCCTAAGCTTCCTACAGGTCTTCATTTTGAGGAAATTACATTTCTCCATCAGTGTTAGGGTAATCATCCTCAGTGACATGTGAAACTAGCAAATCATAGACTTTCACTAACAAAATATCATTCAGAGCAGTATCAACTAAGAAGTGAACACGAATTGCTCTTGCAATTGCTTTGTTACTTAGCATGTGCTTGACTGTGGTTTCAGCATACCCAAGTTCAAAAAGTTCTTGCAATCCAGAACCTGTTAGCCAATGACAAATTGACCCCGGAAAGCTGATCTGTGTATGGAGCCCACCAAGTCGCAAGACAAATAAGTTCAGGGGACTGGAAGTAGGCTGTGACTCGACTATCATCATTGCTTTGCACCAAAGTAGTTATGTAGAATCTTAGAAATGGATGTAATGTGGTTGTTCCTGGCTAAATCACTAATGTAACATAACGTTGAGTACACGCAGGTTTGGTTACCAGGGTCCATGTTAATTATTGGCAAAAAACTGTAGCGGATTTCCCTAGGATATGTTATTTTCTGCACTGACTGCATAAGGCCTGACCATGCGGGTCTGGACGGATGTGAAATTAGTTAAACCTCCCAAATGATATCAACATTAGCAGTGGACTCGACAACTTTCTTGGGCTGAGGATCTTTAAATGTCACTGGTGGTTTTTTGGTGCGCTGTGAATCTAGGTACTTCATGTTGATCTTTCAATCCCTTATTATATCTCCTAAAAGGACCTGAATCTTTGGAACTGGGTTTATTTAACTTTCCCGGGTGTAAAAGATGCTATCATATTCATACCGTAGAATGTGTGAAATTCATTAATACTCCTTACATAATGGTCCACATTATCAGCTACGAACTGAACCAATTCAGTTTGAACAGAGGATAGAGTGTCAGCGCCCAAAAAAGAGCAGCACTTCTTTCTAATATTTGGACTTCCGAGTAAGATGAAGAGAAACCATGAATATTCAGAGTGTCAATTAAGAACCTCGATCACAATTGGTCATGCAATTCCACTGCTAAACGAAACTGCAAAGGTACAAGGAGAACTCCGGATCTTGCAGCCTGCATTATCGCTTAACCAACTGATGAAAGTTTCAAATCATTGTCTTTGCCTGCAAATAACTCCTGAGAAATATGAGAGAATGTATGATTCAAAGCCAGTGTCCGCGAGAGTTTCCTCTATTTCCTTTAATAGTGGATTCCCTACCATCATTTTTCAGACTGTTTCACACATTTTTAACACTCTGTCTTTAAACTCAACAAGTGCTACATGGGACACATCAGCACTTCTTTTCTTTCGATCAGATTTTTCTCCGGAACCAGAATAAAGTCAATGTTCATTAAAGTTTTACACACACCAATAACGGTATGCAAAGGATAGTATTTCATCATGGGTGGACCTGTTTTTACGGTCAATTTCTATGTATTTGCGGTTGATCCAACGCTGCTTGCATTTCTTGTGAATACGTTGTTCAATCTGAATTATGATCTTCTCTCCACTTTGTTCAGAAGTTCTGTTAATGGCATCGATGCCCTTCAAGCTGACGATGACTTTTTATTCATTACTGGACAGTTCATTGTTGCAAATAGCATCCTTGTCAGCATCCATAATTATCGGTACTTCACTTTGGCCAACCTGAAATTAAAATATGACAGAATATTAAAGAGACAATACTAAGGCATAAGACGTAATAATTATATGTAACTTTATGAAAACTGTTGGTTTTATCCAATTCCACATTGCTACATTTGGTATTTTTGAAGATGAATTTACAGAAATTGAGTTGAGAGGGGGGCTAGAATCGGCGACAATCTTTAAAGATTGCGTCCGTTGACACCGTTCTGCAAGGCTTATCTTGGTTAACATTTTTATCTGAAAGAGCGGTTATTAATACTCAATATCGAAGTTAAAAACTTTTGTTTGATGTTAAGCCAAAGAATCAGCTAGATTGACTGGACTATCACTCAATGTTCATCTTCGTACTAGCCGTTTAACATTAGGTCCGTGCTTAGGACGGCCAATGGCGTTTTCATTGATTTGAATGACGGTACGTCTCCTCAGTATTTACATAATTTAAACTGTTGTTTCAATCTGGTTTTGTAATTCTTTTCTTCAACTTGGTAATCTGCTCAGACCTTCAAAAACAATTTTTACTGTGTTATCAAATGATGTTGATGCCGTAACAGCATTTATTTGGCCAAAGTATGGGGTATCAGATACTATGAATTTTCTTATGTATTAACCCTGGCAGTGTCAGTTGTATTCGTTCGTTTTAGTGCTTCATTTATATTACTATTCATAATTATGAATTTTCTATTTTATTCCGACTTACTCCTGGTTGATAAGAGTCACCTGACTATGTAGATATGGTTTCTGTACGCGAACATTTTCCTAGACGATCCTTTTTTTAATTCATAAAAAATGATCCTAATGCTCATACTGTTATTGATATTACAGTATTTTCTTGTGTTCTATATCCCCATTTGCTTTCTGACATGTAGTTACTGCATCTCCAGCTTCACATGGGACGACGAAATCTACTAATTAGCAGGAATTTCACCTTTGTGTTCACAAATTTTGTTTCCGCTCTTTTTGCTTTGATGAGTTCATCTGTTTCTATTTTCATGTTTTTTTATAATTATACTGGAACTTAAGCGCGCAAGGTAAATATATAAGAACACTCACTGATATTGAAATTTCCACCCGCAGATGCCTGCGAAATGTGACGTCAATGAGTCATCTGCAATTTGCAACCGGTGTCAAGATTAAAATTTCCCCTTGCTTACAGAAAACAAATTACCTTTCCACAGTCTATTAAACATTTATTCTGTTTTTTGTTGTGGTAAAACAAATATATTAGAAAATCATTTCTTTTGCATTCATATCGTGCAACTTAAATCAGTTTTTTTTAATAAATTGATTAGAAATACAACAGACGGTATTTTACAATTAAACAAGCAATAAAAGTGTTATTTTCAATGTTTTTAAGTAATAAAATCTGTGTTTTTATAAACAGTATTTATTTTTTTTTGGGGGGGGGGGGCTTTACCATTCAACAAACGTTTTTTTTTTTCACTTTTTAAATTACTGAATTAATTTGTTTTTCAGATTAACAATTTATGATTTAATTTTTTACACCTCATAGTTCTGCCGTATCTCAATTGGTTCAATAATAATTATATCAAGTTGCTGGAAAAATTACCTTAATTGGTGTCCCTTATTGAATGTATGCTTGCACAAACTAAAATAATATTCATTGTTTGTCAAACTGCAAATGTTTTATATGAGAAATATTTCTGTTTATAACAACACATATGTTATAAGTACAAAATAAACAATGCCAAAAACGCACCGACGAATTGTAATTTGTTTTCTCTAAACTAAGGGATATGAGGTGTTTGTGGATTCGCTTGAAAAGGGAATTTAGCAAATAATGTCAATAATAGATAGGATTTTAAGGATAGCTTACCCAAATAAACACTTACAATATTTGGAAAAACACTTTTTACTGTTTTTTTTAACTTGTAAATTATTGTATGTCATATTTCAAATCCATATATAGAAAACATTGATTTTATTTTCACAATGACAATAAAATAAGAGCAACATTATGATACATTTTTTTTACTGATACAAATAAAATACATTAGTAAATAGTCTATTTAATATCCATTTCTACAAAAGCACTGATTTTATTTTCACAATGAAAATAAAATAAGAACAACATTATGATACATTTTTTTACTGCAAACAAATAAAAGACATTAGTAAATAGTCTATTTAATATCCATTTCTACAAAAGCACTGATTTTATTTTCACAATGAAAATAAAATAAGAACAACATTATGATACATTTTTCTTACTGCAAACAAATAAAAGACATTAGTAAATAGTCTATTTAATATCCATTTATAAAAAAGCACTGATTTTATTTTCACAATGAAAAATAAAATAAGAACAAAATTATGATACATTTATTTTACTGCAAACAAATAAAAGACATTAGTAAATAGTCTATTTAATATCCATTTATAAAAAAGCACTGATTTTATTTTCACAATAAAAATAAAATAAGAACAATATTATGATACATTTATTTTACTGCAAACAAATAAAAGATATTAGTAAATAGTCTATTTAATATCCATTTATAAAAAAGCACTGATTTTATTTTCACAATGAAAAATAAAATAAGAACAAAATTATGATACATTTTCTTACTGCAAACAAATAAAAGACATTAGTAAATAGTCTATTTAATATCCATTTCTACAAAAGCACTGATTTTATTTTCACAATGAAAATAAAATAAGAACAAAATTATGATACATTTTTTTTACTGCAAACAAATAAAATACATTAGTAAATAGTCTGTTTAATATCCATTTCTACAAAAGCACTGATTTTATTTTCACAATGAAAATAAAATAAGAACAAAATTATGATACATTTTTTTTACTGCAAACAAATAAAATACATTAGTAAATAGTCTGTTTAATATCCATTTATAAAAAAGCACTGATTTTATTTTCACAATGAAAATAAAATAAGAACAAAATTATGATACATTTTTTTACTGCAAACAAATAAAATACATTAGTAAATAGTCTGTTTAATATCCATTTATAAAAAAGCACTGATTTTATTTTCACAATGAAAATAAAATAAGAACAAAATTATGATACATTTTCTTACTGCAAACAAATAAAATACATTAGTAAATAGTCTGTTTAATATCCATTTATAAAAAAGCACTGATTTTATTTTCACAATGAAAATAAAATAAGAACAAAATTATGATACATTTATTTTACTGCAAACAAATAAAAGACATTAGTAAATAGTCTATTTAATATTCATTTCTACAAAAGCACTGATTTTATTTTCACAATGAAAATAAAATAAGAACAAAATTATGATACATTTTTTTTACTGCAAACAAATAAAATACATTAGTAAATAGTCTGTTTAATATCCATTTATAAAAAAGCACTGATTTTATTTTCACAATGAAAATAAAATAAGAACAAAATTATGATACATTTTTTTTACTGCAAACAAATAAAATACATTAGTAAATAGTCTGTTTAATATCCATTTATAAAAAAGCACTGATTTTATTTTCACAATGAAAATAAAATAAGAACAAAATTATAATACATTTTTTTACTGCAAACAAATAAAAGATATTAGTAAATAGTCTGTTTAATATCCATTTATAAAAAAGCACTGATTTTATTTTCACAATGAAAATAAAATAAGAACAAAATTATGATACATTTTTTTACTGCAAACAAATAAAAGACATTAGTAAATAGTCTATTTAATATCCATTTATAAAAAAGCACTGATTTTATTTTCACAATGAAAATAAAATAAGAACAAAATTATGATACATTTTTTTTACTGAGACAATTAAAATACATTAGTAAATAGTCTGTTTAATATCCATTTATAAAAAAGCACTGATTTTATTTTCACAATGAAAATAAAATTAGAACAAAATTATGATACATTTTTATACTGCAAACAAATAAAAGATATTAGTAAATAGTCTGTTTAATATCCATTTATAAAAAAGCACTGATATTATTTTCACAATGAAAATAAAATAAGAACAAAATTATGATACATTTTCTTACTGCAAACAAATAAACGACATTAGTAAATAGTCTATTTAATATCCATTTGTACAAAAGCACTGATTTTATTTTCACAATGAAAATAAAATAAGAAAAAAATGTTCTATATTATTTTTTACCGTAAAAAAACGAAAACAATTGTTAAATAGACCATTTCAAATGTATTTCTGTAAAAACATTTATTTTATTTTCACAATAAAAATGTAGAAAATAAATATTTTCTAATTTATTATTTTTTATTCCCACAAAATATAACTACGAAATAGACCGAGGAATAGTAATTTTTTTCCGTATACTTGGTGAATTTTTTTTTATCTTAGCACCGGATGCAAATTGCAGACACTCACTCACGTCACATTTTGCATTAAAAAATTTTTTATAGCATTAAGGGGAACAGATTTCCTTGAAATGACGCTTGTCTGTCACGAGCTATAAACCCAACATAGTGCATACACTGCGGTGAATGTTTTATTTTTACTGGTAACTAATCAGCCTGGAGATCAGTTAAATTCTATGATTTCACGAACATGGATTTGCCAACGTGATTTAGTGTGACGTAACTGTTTAATTACTGTTGTAGACCCGTGCTAGGGGTCACAAAGATAACAACCACAAATTGTGACAGGTTAAAATATACAATGTATTTATTCATAGCAATACAGTAACGCCACTAAATGTGGTAGGAGATGACCGGATTCCTACCATGCGGTAAAACATAAATAGGAATGTCCTCGATATTTAACACCTACCCACATTAGGAGTATGTGACACAAGGTCGGAAAGTGGGATTTGAAAAGCCAGCGCCCGAGAACGTGAGCGCTTTAGCCATTAAAAATTGCCTGGACAGCCCCGTCGGCATTCCCCGGTAGGGGCGCCTCAGGCAGTAAGCTATCAACTTACTCCTCCCCAAAGAGGAGAGGCAAAGCCTGGGAGGGTGGACCTCCTAGAACTGCACAGGACAGACCCATAGACCGGCGGAATCATGCCCCGAAGGCCAAGACAACACCGGTCTATAGGGTGTAGTATCCATCGGAACAGATACCACACGTGGACACTCACAAAATAGGAGTGTGCTCTGTTTGAGTCTTTGCAACCATGGTATTTATTATAGATGGTTGCTTCCATTAGTTCTTCAATAGGGGTGATGTGTACCCCACAACAATTACTGTTATAAAATCATATCTACAATGAGAAAGGAGTGGCGCACTCAAATGCCTACGGGTATGTAAAGGAATAGTAGCATTTCTTAGGTGGTCTATTGTGACATCCTCTATTTGTCTCTATGCATCATCCCACTGTGTTATACGCGAAATACAGTTTTTCCTATAGTGAATGACCGTCCGTGCGTGGAACAGAGTCTCCTTTTTTACGAGGTTAGCCTGTTAATATGCATGGGCATAGCCATGACCCCGCGGATCTAGAGGAGGAAACCATTTGTTTTTACGAGTAATTTTGATTCCGGTGCCGATTATAGACAAACAGATGATTCAGCACAGGGGACATCGCAGGTGTACAGCTTCAGTGAAAGAAATAACGTAAAAGTGTAAAGATATATACCTATCATGACCAGTTGATACCTTTAGAAAATACTTCAGTTAAAATCTGCTAAACCACATATTTGATGAGACACACAAAAACAAGCATCTCCTCAAGAATGTTGCAAACTTCTGTAGATTATGCACCTGCATATACGTATGAATGGGCCGTATCGAAAGGGCGTCATGCGGGTAACGTCGGTTGCTCTATTTTCGCTCATCAGAGGAGAATTCGTGAAACTGAAATGCTATGGATCGGAGCAGCGGAATTAACCCAAAAGAATTGTTTCATCTCATATATCGATTGGTATAAGGCTACAAGCAATTTCATTTGTCCTTGTTGTACAGGCTCTTGTGATATCAATATTCATACATTTTGCTCGATTTGTAAGATCGATACGCAACATAGTGTGTATTTCCTTTTTCGCTCTTTGTTCGTTGGTCAATCCGTTTAATGTTTCCACCACCTTTCTCACCCGGTGACAGCTTTTGATCTCAAACGTTACGACACACGTGAAAAAAAAGCAATCGCTTTTTGAGATGCGTCCAAACATCTTACTGTAATGCTATGTTCTTCGGTTAGTCTCTCCTCCCATGCTTCAATATTAAATATCATATTAATCGCAGAACGAACGTCGTAACCGCTTCTACGTATTTCATTTTAGATTCAACAAAACATCCCGATGAGAGGAAGTCTCCACCAGTCGACCTGTCATACTTACGTTTGAAATAGAATATTCGGTGGTATACCAAGCTTACGTGGGATATACAGTTGGTCCCAAAAGATATAACTATTTATAATAGAGTAGCGTTGGTTATTGATGTCTTACAGGAATACCAGTTTTGTGTGGCGTAAGTATTTTACGAACACAGTTCAATAGTTTATAATGTGATTGATCTAAGCTTCTTTGCGCTTAATCAGTCTGACTGATCGCAAATTTCAGTTTTTAATGCACTTCAAATACATTTCTCAGTTAAACTCTTATTTTTTAAGCAAACACATATACATTAACAAGTTTTTTTAAAACAAAAATAAACATTGAAAAGTTAATCATTTTGCTTTAGGCATTAATACCGAATCGTTTTGGAAGAGAGGGGGTCGATGGTCATCTGATTTTGTCCAAAAATGTTAGGCTGACGCTACGCTAAGCACTCTCACCAAAATACCACATTCAATCTGTGGCTTAATCTGACTTATATGACCCCGAATTTGTTTTAAAATAATTTTATTTACAAAAAAAATTAATCGTGGTGCGTGTGACGACATTTACAAATATTTGAAAAAGAAATAAAAATATAGCTTAATAGGCCCTTTTAACTTTCTGCAAAGTATTAGGTCACACACAGTTTTTTCGAGTGCTCCTCAAGTATGTCTTTAAGTGGGGGTGGGACTAAGTGGGATGCCAAAACAAAAGAGATCCAGGTGGAACATGGGAATGGATTGTGTCCTTAAACATATAATGCAACAGTTCTGAGGTCACCGGAGAAAAAATAAATGTAGGGAGTGGATATTTTTGGAGGATATCTAGTGTCAAAAAACAAAACAGGGTCAGTCACATTGTTATTGGCTATTCTAATTGACAGTAGTGGATCCGTATGATCACCAGTGTTATGCTGTACACTTCCCGTCACCGTGCGTGTAACCCTAACCCTAACCATGGACCGTCGTGTAAGTTTAGTTTGAGCGTTCCTCCATAGAAAGTCTTTCTGAAATTGTCATTGAGTTTGGACAACTAGTTTCATCGCGATGTATATTTCTACACTCTCTAAACTTGAGGATGTCACGAAATGACCACCTTAAATTTCGAGGTTGCAAGAAGTAAGTTATAATGTAAACCACTCCAGGAAAATGATTGGCATTAACTTATGTATTAGGTATCTTAAAAAATGCCTTCTCTTTTCCTCACACTTATAGTGAAGCACTGAATTGAATCCTGTCCTTTTAAAACATCTTTATTGAATCAGGATCCAATATAAACGCACATATGTTTATCAAAAACACACGCATTTCGACTAATAAAGTCTTGTTAGAAGCCAATATAGTTCTACGTTGCGGATAGAAATTGACTCTGAGAAGGCCGTATAAATCGAAACCTCATCATATCGATATCAGTCCAAAACGGATAAATATACCAACTCTACAATGACTGTTCTATTATTAAGCTCTATCTGGTCGGCTATATACTAAAGTTCTCTCTATTACGAACACTGTAGTTATCTTAAAAGAAACGAATTAAGACCAGCACCAGTTTTACAATAGTTATACCCCTATTTTCTTTGTGCGGTTCTTTCAGTTCATGTCTTCATGTGTAGTTATATCTACCTCTATATGGCTGTATATTGATCATTTTTAGTTACTCCCATATTGTGTTTCACTCCTTCTTTATACTTAATTGATATATATATATATATATATATATATATATATATGTATATATATATATATATATATATATATATATATATATATTCTGTCCTGTTTATGTCGTGTGTTTTCCAATATGATTTCAGTTTCTGCAGTTTCGCCTGTACGCACGCATGCTGTCATTCACTTATGGGATCGGTTCAGTGAATTAGCATCGGAGCTATTCACATTTACACACACGAACATACAATTGACAATTATATAAATAATCGCCCGAACAACAAGTATACTAGAAATATGTATTTAGTATTTACAATGAATTTATAATAAAATCAATTTTGCTTCTAAATTGTTTGTGATGACGATTGGTAATTTGTATTATTTATTTGATTCGGACTACTGTTCTCATCTTTGATGTTATTATCACAACGTTTCGGCCGATGTAAGATCCAAACTTCTTAAGGTGTTTCTTGTCAAACTGGTGAATGTTTAGATAGAACTCAGAAATTGGTATGGAATTCCGAACGGAACTCTTTATTTAATCCACCCGGAGTATTCTGCTCTCGTTCCGTCAGTCATGACCGGGTAAAAGTTTTCGGCAATTCACAATTGTATTCTTAGTATCGTTTGCACTGACAATTGATCATTCAACCCCCAGAAGATTGTTACTCAGAACTGATTCTTACTTAGTACTTCCATCCGTTGCGTAGTGGTTCATTGCAGACAATTTTAATATGAATTTTAAGAGCCGTTAACCTATGTTTGTTGTAGATGTGTACTCTTACTACTTATTACTACTTACTGACTTCTATATAAGTGTTGTAGTGTTCGACAAGACGCACTCGAAAAAGGTCAGAGGTTACATAGGTCGTAACGTGAAAATAATGACATCAAAGCTAAGAACAGTTGGTCGAATAATCTGAATAATACAAAAAAGCATTGCCTTTTATTATTTACCTAAAAAAAAACAGCATAAAATTAAACGTGCCTTAAAACATTGAAGGCAAAGCGATCAATAAATATGACGAAACACAATGTGTTTTGAAGTTAATAAGAGAAACATAATCGGTATGCCCTAAAATGACTAACTGAAACACCCACGCAATTGTTTATAGATTTAGTATTGAATAAACAAAAAAGGGTTTATAAGCCGTAGACTTAACAAAAACTATCAATTATTCTTCAATAAAATGTATTGTTTTGTACAGAGTGAGCAAGAATGTATTGTACCCATCGAATAGGAAATACAATTCACAATCTTGTCTGTAATCCAACCATATCTTGTATAAATAAACTTCAATACTTGCCTGACGTCTCCACCAAGTGTCAACCATGAATTTCTAACAGTCGTTGTTTCATCGCTGGTGTATAATGTGGGGACAAATAGTTTCACACTTACAAGACCTGTAAACTTCGAT
>OY744541.1:42572862-42602862 GCA_963556195.1 Sepiola atlantica | reverse complement strand
TTTTTTCTCAGTAGCCCCTTACATCTACAGTGGTGGCCTGCCTTGTTTGGAGTGAATCATGTTAAAACAAAATAATAACAGAACCTCCGTTTTGAAACGATTTTTACAAAATCAGACATTTAAGCGAGGCTTAATGGTACGATCCCTTGATTAAAAATCAACGTATAAGCGGATTTTTAAAAAAAAATTACGAGTAGCTTGATTAACCAAAACTGGATACTTCTTACGGATGCATAAATATATAGTTTATTAATAAATAAGCATATTCCGCTTTTGTATTGTTACGATCGATCACTTTAATGTTTGTTTCAGTTGATACGAGATACACGCTATATCTAAATGAAAAATACGAGTTATTTTTTTATTTTTCATACATGTCTTACCCTTAAATCAGCTCGCTGTTATTTAAATAAATTAAAACAAATACTGTTTTGAAATTCTATACATGCAGTAACACGCAATAACAAAATATAGCTATTTATATACATATAAGAGTTATTTAAACAATTTAGAATAACTAATTGTATGGCGTTAATCATCATTAAGGTTACTGTCTTATATATATATATATATATATATATATATATATATATATATATGTGTGTGTGTGTGTGTCTGTGTGTCTGTGTTCTTTTGAAAATAATTTGAGGAAAACACTCTAAAGCTCTACGGACTACAATCTTGTCATGAGAAACCGATAGTATAATACATCAAATATATGTAGCTATCGGTTTTCCGCAAATCATTTTGAAAAGCATATATAAATGATGTACCTCCAAACATTTGTTAATATATATATATATATATATATATATATATATATATATATATATATATATATATATATATATATATAAGTAAATTACGTGTACAACAGAATGGTAGGATTAATTTTAGAGGAAGCATTATTAAAATCAATGAAACAGACGAGTGGGGAAAAAAAAAAAAAAAGGAAAATTGTTAAAATTACCTTAAGGCCTTGTCGTCTGACCCTCTGAGAGGAAACGTCAGAATGGTAAATTAAAAACTAAAAGTCGAATGAGAAATGAAGGGGGGGGAAAAAAAAATAAAACTTATTTCAGTTGGAGGAAACGAATGAGAAGGGGAAAAAAAAAAAAAAAAAAAATTAAATCTCTCAACGTTATGGTGGCTTTGAATCATTAAAGATCTTCAACTGATGTTTCAAAATCTTTTGTCTACACAGGCTAGGTCGATAGTTGTTAATGACTAACGCCTCAAGAATATTGAGATGGTAGTTCGACCTGGCACTGTGTAAAACAGAAAACCACCCATCGGAATACCTGTCAGAACAACTATTTGTACTAACGAGGTGATTACCGATGGCTGATTCCTGTGCCTGGAAGTTCCCGGATGATCTCGAAACCTTGTGTAGGCGAATATCACGTGGTATGTGTTGGGATATTCTAAATTCTAATCTTTGGGATGTCTTGCCAACGTAGTCAGCTCCACACTGACACATGAATTTATAAACTACAGAATTATTTTGAATGGCTGGCAAAACATCCTTACGAAAAGAAGAGAAAAAGGTTCGAGTCGTGTAAACTACCCTCAACATGGTTGCCGGAAAACAACGTTGAGTAGAAGAAGAAATCCTTTTAACAATGTCAAGGCCGTCAGAACCCAACCAAGGGAGTTTCAAGTAAATAGGGCAACGTGACGGGCCAATAAATTTACCACCATTAAATAAAGCAACTTTACGTGCAATGGTGCCTTTTATAGTATTGATGGGATATCCATTGGCAAGAAAAATATTAGTAATCTCACCAAGTTCTGCATCGAGTCGTGTTGGTGAACAAATCATAAGAGCTCTATGAGTGAGAGTACCAATAAGATTTATTTTTCTTGCTCTTGGGGCGAAGGAAAACCAATTTAGATAAAGGCCTGTAAATGTTGGTTTTCTATACACACAGGTTTCAAATGATAAACCAGAATTAGACACTAAAACATCGAGGAATGGTAAGGAACCACAATCCTCGACTTCCATAGTGAATTGCAACGATGGATGCAAGTCACAAAGAAGAAGAAGAAACTGTTCAGCATCACTCCGAGAGGGAAAACAAGCAAAAGTGTCATCAACGTAACGTGTGTAGAAAGCCGGCTTGGTCACTTTGGAAAATAATTGGTTTTCCAAAAATCCAACGAAAATGTTGGCTAACGATGGACCAAGAGGGCTGCCCATGGATATACCATCAATTTGCCGATACATTATATTATTGAAACTGAAGGAAACTGTGGAGACTTTAAGGGGCCGCGGTAAAGATAATCTGCACATATACCAATGGTTTCATCCAAAGGTACATTGGTAAACAGACTACTAATGTCAAAGGAAGCCAAGAACTCGGTGTCCTTTGAGAGAGATAATTTGTGTATAGAAGACAAAAATTGGAAGGAATCAGAGATACAATAGTCCGAATAAAAAGTAAGTACGGGCTTAAGAATATCAACTAACCATTTACCAAGTGCATGTTGTGCAGAACCCAACATTGATAGAATAGGCCGTAAAGGAACGTTAGGTTTATGAACCTTTGGTAAGCCGTACATTCTAGGCTTTTGAGAGCCGATAGGTCGTATTCCTTCATATATCTCTTTAGAAATAAACTTGCTTTTATAAAGTTGAAGAAGCCTTTTCTGGATTTTTATTTCCATACGAAAAGTGTCATCGTGGCTTAAACCACCCATCTTGAAAAAATTATTTTTATCATCCAAAATGTTACACATTTTGGAGATATAATCTACTTGGTTCAGGATTACAACGCCTGAACCCTTGTCTGGACGAGTGATATAAATATCAGAGTTCGACTTAAGTAATTTCGCAGTTTCAAAATGATTTTTCTGCCAAATACAATCGCTAGATTTAGTACGTATAGCAGAAAACCTCCGACCTAATTCACCCAACTGGATTTTAACGCTAGTTAATTCATCAGTGGAAATAGGCGAATGTCTTTTTAGTTGAGAATATAATTTTTTTTTTTTTTCCTCACTCGTCTGTTTCATTGATTTTAATAATGCTTCCTCTAAAATATATATATATATATATATATATATATATATGTGTGTGTGTGTGTGTGTGTGTGTGTGTGTGTGTGTGTGTAATAGTTTCTTCGATTTTAACAGTACTACATGCAAGTGTGTTAATAAAGAAGTGAAATATTACCAAAAGGCTTTCTTAAAAAATGATGTCTATAAAGGAGGTAATTTTTAACATTACAATAAATTCATATTAAAGATATGTAAAGTAGTGAATATTGCCACTCTGATGAGTCGTAAAGTGATGAAACACGTGTGAGTGTACGATTATATTAAAATTCTAGATGTCGCTACCCATATGTTAAACATAAATTTGGTGATGGGCAAAACGATTTCCACCTTGAATTTAGGTAAAATGTTTTTTTTCATATAAATAGTTTAATTCGTTCAAAATATATCAAGTAAAATAATTATTTAATTACACCTATAAAAGCGATGCATTCCATCAACTTTGACTGTAGGTCAAGCTAGGTTGATGAATTATAAGACATCGAATACGTGTCTGTGAATATTTTATTAAATATATATATATATATATATATATATATATATATATATATTTAATTTTTTTAATTTATAAATACAGATTTTAATCAGACATATTGACCGGCGGTTTCTGACAGGGAAAAGGTTGGATCCCTAAACCCCGTCTTCGTCAGCACTGCCTGAAATGGTAAATAATCAAGGCAGTGCTGACGAAGACAAGGTTTGGGGATCTATCCTTTTTCCTGTCAGAAAAGGCCGGTCCATATGTCTTATTAAAATCTGTATTTATAAATAAAAACATATTATGCTCTTAATTTAATTTAATAGAGACCTCTGCTGGAATTTCCCATTTATTCTTCTTTTTTGAGTATACCTTTATACTTTTATATATATATATATATATATATATATATATATATATATATATATATATATATATATATATATATATATGCATACATACCTATATATGTGTGTATATATATATATACTTATACTCACAATGTTCACTAGACACTGTCCTCGAGTGTCTAAGGTCTTTTTGTACAGGGAGTTGTCAGGACAACCTGGCATGAGAATACTTACCCCTAAAAGTAAACCCTAACCGAATATTCAAAATAACATTGTACCCGAAGTCCAAATCACATATGTACGGTATAGCTGCATACTGGCTTATACGAGGAATGGTGCAACATCTCCAAGTGATGATACTTTTGTTTAACAGCACTCAGCTAGATACTGAACTAGTATTAAACATTATTAACTTTGGAATTCTAAAAGACCAACAGACCACAATAAAGATATACTATAACATATTAAACGGATCAATTAGAGAGAAGAAATGTAATACTCACAACTTCTTTACTAACTCAAGGTTTGAGAGGTAAAATAGAACTCTAATGGAATATTCGTCTACCTGTGTCTCTCATATCGATATCAGGTGTTAATTCCCAGAATTACTGAGAACCCCGACTGAAGTAATCTGAAACAATAAAGGGATATACTGGGTAATTCTTAAGTTACTTAACTATTTAAAAAGATTACCATATGAAGCACAACCTCCTATGAACTTTTGATGATTGTTATCTTACTCTCTAATTACTGCTATTTGTTATTTTAAATGTGTTCGTTTATATATTTGTTTCTATATATATTTATTTTTATTCATTTAAATTTGTGTAAATCATCATATGTGCTTATTTTTCAGGCAGTATGTCATTTACAATTGAAGAGCGAATTTTTATTGTTATTCATATGGCCAAATTTTATGAATCTCCCACACTTGTTTAAAGACAATGACGACCTCAAATCAAACATCACTGCCGAGTTTGTTGAAATTAATCAATCAAATATACTACAAAGAGTAGTAAATTCCTTGCAAAAAAGAATAGAGCTATGCATGCAGAACGAAGGTGGAAATTTTGAGAATTTGCTGAAATTGTAAACTCCCATGAATTAATTTATTGAATATACTTTCTGTTTTGTATTACCGTATTTTTTAACTTTAGAATTTCAAAAATAAATAGCTAAGTGACTTATGAATCACCCTATATATATATATATATATATATATATATATATATATATATATATATATATATATATATATATATATATATATATTCTCTTTAACGAATGGTATAGTTTATCCGATTCCCACTTTAACAATATCGCTAACCTCTGTAGCGTCTCACGATAAACTTTTAAAAGTGCAAATGAATATAACGCGTTCGAGGATGGCCCTAATTTGTGTGTTACTTAGCAGGACTCTCATGAGGACGATTACGCTGTTTGCTAAGCTTGGTTTCTTGTACGTTTATCTTTCGTTCCAGTGCAACAACGTTGGAATCCGCAAGGCTTAATGTGATTTAAGCTTTCGCTGTCACTAATAACGGACATTGCACCGTGTTTATCGTTATATTCATATTAATTACGCTCTGTTACTTGCAGATGAAGCTGGGAGTTAAAACGTTGGACTCAATTTAAACTACAACGTTTACGCCTGTTTGGTCTAGCAAGAAACGGCAGACTAACAAAGTTTGGTATAATATCTACAGTAGCGGATTTTTGAACCGGCAAGGCCCAGATTTCAAATTATGTTGAATTAATTGTTTTTGTTGAATGTGGAAACTTTTTATAAAGGGGCCGAACGACATAATCTGACCATTTCGAAAATACAAGATGTTCTAGTGTATTTTCCACTTAATCGAACTGCATTTGCACAAACTAATTCTAAAACCGGAAAGATGCAGTTCCGATGTTCGATCCGTTAACATGATTTGACTTTATGTTTTCCGTCGAGTTTGTTTATTTTTTGTGTACAGCAAAACATTTACATCGCTTGATCAAGCGTCACCAAATTCTGTCAAAATATCAGTCATATTCGGGGTTAGAAGTTATTCAATTTTACAGATATCTCAGTTAAATATAAAGCTCATTGTCACGCAAAAGGATAAAGTCATTATTTTGGCTATAACTTCAGTTCCGTTCATCGTAAAAGTGCTATTTGGCTTCATAGTAGCCACTGAAGTCTCGTATATTATATTCTCTAGATCTTTTTTTTATTTTGACCGAAAGCATTTACCTAAAAAAGTTCAGTCATGCTCGAAATTTTGAGAAATTTCAACCTCCGATTTTTCAAAATTTGATATCTGTATCTGACGCATTTTATAACGTCACCGATGCACAGCATTTCAACCTGCGCACAAAATGTCTCTATGCATACCCTCGAGGATACTTTATACACTATGGAAAACTGGGTTCCCTATAAGAATTGGACCTATCCTTACGTCGTCTGACGCAACTATGCACTCTCTGATTGACTTATTTTCTTGTGTTTATTACCGGGTGCAGTGTCATGTGAAAATCAGAAAATATTCTACGTAAAATCATATGCATTATTATCGAATTCTAAGTGGACAAGATACTAAGAAACTCCAAAGAGTTAGTTGGCACTATGCATCAAAGTAATTTCATGACATACCAAGAGCATCACTTAATCGTCTTTTTGCTAGTTTTTTTTTTTATTACGTTCGCTGTTTGTCAGTTTCGTATTTCATTCTTTTTTTATGGCATTCTTCATGACATTATTTGATAACTACGTAATATATCAAAATGTTTATTTATTAATTATATATAGCATCACCGGCTTGCAAGTTGCATCAAAGTTTTTAATGGCATTATATAGTAATTTTCTTTTACTGATACTAACGAGTAAAAGCCTAATACACTTTGAACCAGTACTGCTTCGCGTGAAGATCTGATAAAGTTTGCTAAATATAACGTTTGCATTAGTTAGTCTAATTGTATTACAAGACACACATATGTAGACAATTGTTTATTATCATTGATTCTTTTTATTTATTTATTATGCCTCCGCTACCATTAAAATTTCATAAATTAAACATAATCTAATGTATATTTTTTGTCATCGATAAATTTGTCGTACAGAATTAATATGTTATTCTGGTTCGTCAATTTCCTTGTGAATCTTTGAAGCATGCTGGTGAGAATACAATGTAATTCGATTTGACGCCTTTCGAAAATGAATTTGTCCGGGTCGGAATTATTCTCAAATAGCTACCATCTTCAAGATGGGCGTAACAGTCCATTCATCCAGCGATAGTTAGTTTATTTTGATTGCAACAACCCATAATGTTTTTTGAAGCAAGATAAACCGGTATAGCTTAAAAAATAATAGCAAGCAAACTTGCAAGTAAACACACTAACGGTGAACACTGGGGAGGGGGGTAAAACTTTTGAATCAGATAAACTAAACGATTCCATAAATGTACATATATATATATATATATATATATATATATATATATATATGTATGTATGTATGTATATATATATATATATATATATGTATATATATGTATATATATGTATATATATGTATATATGTATGTATGTATGTATATATATGTATATATACATATGTATGCATATATATGTGTATATATATGTATGTATATATATATACATATATGTATGTATATATGTATGTATATATATACATATGTATGCATATATATGTGTATATATATGTATGCATATATATATACATATATATATATATGTATGTATATATATTTATACATATGTATGTATATATATATATGTATACATAGACATACATACATATATACATATGTGTATATATGTATGTATATATATACATGTATATATAGACATACATACATATATACATATGTATATGTATATATATATATATATATATATATATATAGTAAGCAATGAAAATATATATTGCAATCAAGCTACACAGAGGCTCCCGTGTTTCATCCCAGGGGGGAATCGTCAGGCTAAATGCCTGATGATTCCCCCCGGGGATGAAACCCGGGAGCCTCTGTGTAGCCTGATTGCCATATATATTTTCATTGCTTACTACGTAGCTCTACTTACGTATCGAGCACTGTTGAAGTAAATACTGAAAACTGACACATAAAAAAGTATATCTCCTTATAATATTTTATGTGGATACATGAAGTACTTCTATATATATATATATATATATATATATATATATATATATATATATATATATATATATATATAAATCCTTTCAAATAAATCGTATATTTTGTCTGATTCAATGCTAACAATCGCCTAACTTTTCTTAGTGTAATCTTAAAAAGCCCAAATGTCTAACAGTTTTTGATTATCACTAGAAATACACAGAAACATTGGAAGAGGTGATTTATACGCACAGTTATCTTCTATATTAATGCCATATACACATCATATGGTCTATTGGTACAAACGTGCACCCTTTAGCTCTTTTCCACGATACGCTTTAAAGCCATTGTATAACAACTTTATTTAAATTGCGCAGAAGGTAGACGATATACTAAATCAAAATTGGGATACAGTAACAGGTATTCGATGTCTGTTGGGTTCCTTTTTCGAAATGCATCCGGTCGTTTGTTGATTTTAAGCGAAGAAAACATTTTCGCTCTAAAATACATATTTTTATATAGAGTTTTCCAGAGAAAATTTCAAATCAGTTCTTTTATAACATGTTTTTTTCTAGAATACTACTAAAGCTAACGTTAAACTTTTTTTCGTCTCATATTGTTACGCATCATATGTTCGATTCGCGTCTTCATATGTACCTGTAAATAGCTGTGTAATACTAACGTTTTGTAGTTTTGAACGTATTTAGTTCATAACAAGTAAACATGCGACTTACAAATAAAACGAAGCAATCCATTTTTGAAATAAAATTCATATCAAACATTAAATACAAATAAATTAAAAAAACAGCAAATTTACAGCAAACTCAAATGTTTGCAATTAATGTTACACCGGATGAAATTGCTGATGCGAGTTTTGTTTACACTCGATAACAGTGCGACGTGAATATGTCAATTTAATTACGACTCAGAAAAAAGGTGTGACATTTGCAACTTATTTTCATGTATATGAAGAGATGTGTGTAGAAATCTGTGTCAAAAAGCCAGATAGGACAGAGTTGAAAATGTGTTAAGTAAATCAGATTCCGGTAAATGTGAAAAATATTGTAACTATATGATTCCTTTATGATTTTATCATTAAAATATATCAAAAGACTATATATATATATATATATATATATATATATATATATATATATATATATATATACAGGGTGGGCCAAAATAAGGGTCCTATCTTTAAATTTGAATAACTTGAATTTGAATAACTTCCACAAAATAAAAGTTAAACTCACCAAACTTTATGTGTGTGTAGACTGACCCTTCCGAGATTTTTTTAAATAAACAAAACAAATTTTAGCCGAAAAACACTTCTTAAAACTTACAAAAACTAAAGTATTGTTTTTTACACTGTTTTTAGTTTTTTAAGCAAAAATAATGTTTTCTAAATCAGGGTACGTTCCTTAGGGCTAATACGGCTCATGCTTGCTTCGGAAGGGGTCCTTTACTTATTCTAAAAAAAAAAATTTTTTAAATCAATAAATAAAAAAGTTATGAATTTTTAAAAATAGGACCCTTATTTTTGCCCACCCTGTATATGAATTATCGACGGAGAAATATCAGTGTTTTTATACTATATATGTTTGTTATACTAATGTAAGCTGCAAGTCACTCAAATGTTAATGAGATTGTAAGCTGATAATGCAGCAGACTTTACAAAAATTTAAAACGGAATGTAAAATGGTCAAATTTGATTATTTAATAGGGCGGCTCGATAAGAATTTGCCGATATTAGATTTAAAACTACCAGATTGTATTCAGGTGGTAAGCAGCCCAGTGATATATATTCCACAAATGGAAAGTTCTTGAAAATAAACTTATTTCATGAAAGTTCTGTGTAGTTTTAGGTACACATAAGGACATCAGAAAATTATTTATAGTAGTTGTAGCTACACCAATTTTCTCTGTGGATGTTTTACAGGGAGAACTAGAGATATAGTTCAGTCTAGCACTAAACATGACTATAACGTGAAGGTGGATACACATGAGAAAGCTCTGCACTATAAGAAACAAGCTGAAGGGAAGAGAAGCTTGTTTGACATTGATTAAATAGCCATTGTGATTGTACGTCAGTGTATTATCTTTACATAATACATGCATTTAACTGTAATGGCGTGTTTATTCTTTCATATGTGTAAAATGAAGACCTAATACTATATGGAAACGTAATCTAATTAACATTATTTATCATGATTTCGCTTGAATATGAACGTATTTTCCTTTTATATATATATATATATATATATATATATATATAATAAGTGATAGAAAATATATTTATGGCAATTAAGCTACACAGAGGCTTCTGCGTTTCATCCCCGTAGGAAATCGTCAGGCTAACATGCATCCAGTTTGTGTTTCCTGTTTTTAATATATACACGTGGTTTTTAGTCTAGCTAGTTAACATGAATTAGAAATGTATACATATATATATACATATATATATATATATATATATATATTTATATTATTTTCGATATACATAATTGTAAAGTATATCATTATTTCTGCGCTTATATTAAAAAATATAGATAAATACATATCATTTGCTATAATGCGATACATTTTACTAAAACGATTGAATGCTTGCAATTATAATTACAAAATCTATCTATGTGCAGGATTATCGCTAGATAGTCATGCTAAACGTTTTTCTGACTGTCAGTATAGATTTAGACAAGCACGATCTACTGCGAATATCTTAACGATCATCTCTGAACGCCTATATCATACGCTGGATAAGGCAGGTGGAGCTAGGTCAGTAGGATATATCCAAGGCTTTTTACAAGGTATGACATAAAGGGTTCCTCCTGAAAATTGACTCATATGGTATTACTGGGCGAATATTTAATATAATTAGATCCGTCCTAACCAAAATTAAAATCCAGATTGTCATCGATGGCCTTTAATCTAAGCAACATGACATAAATGCAGGTACACCCAAGGAATCCATCCTTTGATTTTCATTGTTCCCAATTTTCATAAACAACCTCCCTGATGACATTGTGTCTGAGCTAGGTATATTTGCTGACGACACCAAGCCGTACTCTCGTAATGTGGTCAACACTGACGCGTTATATCTAAGGCAATTGCTGAATTCTTATAAAGTGACATCCAGGTTGTAGTAGATTGGGGGCAGAAATGGTTGGTATCTTTTAATGCTGCAATAACAAAGCTCTTTTCCTTCAACAACTACAAAACACCTCTTCAACCACCCAACCTAAGAGTTCAACAGTCAAACTACTCGGCCTAAACTCGTAATATGAATTGGAACAACTACATTTAAGCCATTGCCGAGGTTGCTGCAAGGAAAATGGGCTCCCGCTACCATGCTAGTAAACTCCTTACACCTGACATTATCCTGCATCTCTACAGAGCCACAACCACCCATGTATGGATTATTGTTGTCACATCTGGGATGGTGTATCATCCACTAGTCTCTCTCTCTTAGACAAGATAAAAAAAGAGTCAACAACTTAATAAGTCTCTCACTCTCCAGTAAGCTCGAACCCCTGTCCCATCGCCGCAATGTTGCATCCTTGTGCTCGTTTTACAAGTACTTCAATGAATTATGCTCCGATGAACTGGCTGCTCTGGTGCCCTGTCGACGAAAACATACTAGAACAACTCGACAATTAGCAAACTCCCATCCATTAACTGTGGAGGTACCCAGATTCCGGAGAGTCTTTCACTCCAACAGCTTCTTTCTTCGTGCTGCCGGCCTCTGGAACTACCTACCTGCTCCCTTTTTCCCAGACATCTCGCTTCACAACTTAGTATGCCACCCAAAACCTACACCCTAATTCTCAGTAAACCCTTACGTCTACAGTGACCACTTTACTAGTTTGTGGTGAAATATGTTTTTAAAAAATCATATACATAAATATATATTTATATATATATATATATATATATATATATATATGTATATATATATATATGTATATATATATGTATATATATATATATATGCATATATATATATATGTATATATATATGTATATATATATATATGTATATATATATATATATATGTATATATATATGTATATATATATATATATATATGTATATATATATATATATATATGTATATATATATATATATATATATATATATATATATATATATATATATATATATATATATATATATATATATATATATAAAGTAAGCAACATAAACTTATGAACTTTCTCCGATTGTTCATACCACTAAGAGTTCGGCTGGGCAGCATTCTGGCAAATTAAGGCTGACTTAAAGCTTAGGCGCTTTTTTATCGGAATGGGGTATGGTCTTTCTTGATCAGAGAATATACACACTTCCGAGCATTACCTCTTCCTTTGCGACGAGGTTTATTTATTGCCGATCGTCAGATTCGCCCCTGCTGTTGAATGCTGTAGAATAACGGGGTTTTCATTCTCCGATTATTTTGTACAGGCTTGTAGGCCCACTCGGCTATTTATGTAGCTTCCAGAATGCTTTCACCGGTGCAACTAACTTCACGGCTTTCTGGCACAGACAACTCATTCATACCTATTTTAAGTTTCTTAAAATGGGTATATACATATGTGTGTATATATATATGTATATATATATATATATATATATATATACATATATATATATCTTTATATATATGTCTTTATATATATGCATATATATATATATACATCTTTATATATATATGTCTTTATATATATATGCATATATATATATATCTTTATATATATGTCTTTATATATATGCATATATACATATCTTTATATATATGTCTTTATATATATGCATATATATATATATATCTTTATATATATGTCTTTATATATATATATGCATATATATACATATATATATATATATATCTTTATATATATATATATGCATATATATATATATATATATATATATATATATATATATACATATATATATACATATCTTTATATATAAGTTTTGTTAAGCTACCACAAAGGGTTATATAGTAGTTCAATAGTGTGTAATACGAATAGAATTCTTAATTTATCATGCTATAATCTTAAACTATAACAACATTTTTGTTTGCAAAAAATTGTTTTTTACTTATTTTGTAAATATATACATTTATGGTATACACATCTTTTAACCATTCACGAAAAGGATTCATAGGTATATAACACACCACAATCGGGCTGAAAATAGCAAATAAAAATTCACGTTTACATTCCAGTTTTTATTCTTTTCATCACTTTTATGAATAAGGAAACGCCCCATAGACTCTTCCTTTTTTGCAGTTAAGAGTTCATAATATATTATATTCATCAAATTTGTTTATTTTCTTTCTGTTAAAATGGCTATAGTTAACTTACAAAAACTCAAGCGACAAAATTCACATATAAGAGAATAACTACGGTTATTCACCCATTTTCCCATTTTTCCATTTTTTCTTTAGTTTAACTTCTTTTTTCATTTTTATCTTTCTTTTAAGTAGCACACATTTATTTAATCGCAACATATATATATATATATATATATATATATATATATATATATATATATATATATATATATATATATATATATAAGTACAGGTTTGTAATCCGAGGTTGTAGCAATGCGATGTAGGTGCCGGAAAGTGGAGAGGGTGAACAGAAACAAACGAGGAGAGAAAACGAGAGTGGAATCTCAAAAAAATTATTAATATTTCACGTAAAAACTGATTAAATACCAGGACAGTAAATACTGTCAGGTAAATTATAAGTTCCGGCACAAGGTAATCTTACATTTTCGAAAGAAAAACTTTCATTATCAAAAGACAACAATTAAAGACCGAAAGGGTCGAAACACAGGAAAACACCGGAATCAAACTGTTAAAACACTGCCGCAGAGTATTGGGAGTAGGAACGCAGAAAATGTAAAAATTTAATTATATAATTATTCAGCTAAAGTTAACATCTTATTAACATTTGTTTATTTATATACTAATTATTATAATGCAGTTTTTACGTGAAATATTAATAATAATCGTTTTGAGATTCCACTCTCGTATTCTCTACTCGTTTGTTTCCACCTTCCGGCACTTACATCGCATTGCTACATCCTTGGATTACAAACCTGCACTTATATTTACCAGCAATGCTTCAAGCAAACTACAATCTCCTTTTATATATATATATATATATATGTATATATATATATATATATATATATGTGTATATTTATGTATATATATATACATATATTTATGTATATATATATATATATATATATATATATATACATATATATATATATATATATATATATATATATATATATGTGTGTGTGTGTGTGTGTGTGTATCTGTTCTGATGTTAGGATACTATTTTGAATAATATAACTTTTTTCTCTGGATGGTAGTGTTGCGTCTTTTGTGTTGTCATGAAACCATTCTTTAATACATCATCACTTCATTTGGGAATTGTAGTTTAGTATATGTACGTTCGACATGATACCATTATTTCAGGCATTACTTACTGCTTTTTCTGGGTGTCAGTGTAGTAGCTGTTCTCCTTTCATGACACCATCCTTCTAGGTATTGCCATCTTCCGTTTTTGGAGGAAGTAATGATATATTTGCAAAAACATGCGATCTGGAGTCGCATACTTTTGTTAGTATTTAAATCGAATGTGTTGCCAGAAAGTAAACAACGTTTCTTTTAGTCTGGAGATCTTTTAAAGCTGAGTCGGAAACCGTAAAATAAACGAGCATCGACAGGCAAGTTCCACATATAATCGCAGCAGGTCTATTAGAAATGTTGTTTTTCGATTCGCGTAGGTCACATGAGCTTGCGATGAATTTCAAATGAATTTTTCCGAATCTATAACACGGTTGACCATATATGTTATTTCATCCTTACTTTTTTTTTACTAATGAGTAACCACTTATGAAGGCCCGAAAACACTCGAGCGATATGGGTTTATTAGATAGAGAGATTGACGAATCTTAAGAGTAACAGTTGAATGATGATAAATACGACGTGAGGATTGAATATATCAAGATACTAGTCAATCTAGGCAACACTATTTTGCCTATTCTTTCAGAAACATCGCGCATGAATGTGAAGACTAAAAGACACACAAGAGTAAAAGACATGTTTACAAGTTTCGTCTCATTAAAGCGTTTGTCAGTAAGATATTATCCTTAGATGATACGCTAACGCAACTGTATGCTCTTACGCACGTTATCACGCTCCACGATGGTGATGTGTTATCGAAACGGACTGATACCCTAGATGTGTCAAGTTTTTAATTCAGTTCGTTCCAGAGAAACACTTTCACTCAGGATGTTGGCAGCATCCACGTGCTTTTAGCACCATATTTTCTCTAGAAAAGAATTCCAAATAGAAAGGTATCAGGGAAGCCAATGACAACAATAGAATCATATGATTTATATGAACAAATGAATGAATGCACCCTTATGAAAAGATACACTGCAAAAAATGTATTCTTTTTAATGCATCGATTGTCGCTTAGTATCAAATGTGAACATCGAAATTAAATGCACTTTTTTCAAAGTATAGTTTCTGTTCTGTCCACAGATAGAACAATAATGATTTCGTGCATCACGTCCATAAAGTAAGACTATGTCATAAATTCCTGCAAGTGTTTTCAAGATATACCCTTTCATAACAAGGTATATTTGAAACTGCATTACCCAGTATACTTAGATAAGTATGCTTAATTTGGCCAAAGGTGGTACAATTATATCGTAGGCTCTTCCTTTTTGCCGGATGCCCATAGAATGGGAATATTTCACGCACGGTAGCAACATACAACATATTAAATATGCAACTGTCATGCTAGTCTACATAATAATGTTTCAAGCCTCTTCATTTTAGTGCATACGTTATCGCATTTAACAGACATTACACCATTTTTACTAATGAGTAACCACTTGTGCTTAGTGGTTCATTAGATAGATAGATAGATTAACTGTGTAATTATCAATGTTACGAGAGGATCGAGAATCTTAACATGCCACCCACGCAAAAAATAGTTGTCAGAAAAAGTGATCATTGACTGTGGGGACTAAAATGCACAATAGGTGACAAGCGGAAGTTAAGAGGATTCCTATAGTAAATTCAAAATCCTTTTTATACTCTCCCTGTACTTTGGTAGGTTCGATCTTTCATAGCCCCAGCCTCTAAAAATATTCTGACGAGCTCACACAATGCTAATTCCTACTTTAATTTTAACTCTTCCGTTTCAATTAGAACTGTTGATAACTTACGTCCTGTCTTTGCCTTCCCCAATTCACTGCGATATAAAATATCACTCTGCCACACTACTGTCCTTAGAGCTGATCTTCGAATCTTAAACACGGTTGACCATACATACTAGTTCATCCTGACATTTTTCTTACTAATGAGTAACCAGTATCGAGTCTAAAACCACTCAAGGATAAGGATTAATGAGAGGGATAGATTAACAGTTCAATGATGATGAATACTCAGAGAAGAAATCTTCAGATACCAGCAACTCTATCAACACCTCTGCCAGTAACATCACGCTTAATGAGAACTAAAAGAGAAACTAAGGTGGAGCGATAGGTATGAGAATGTCGAAATTAAAACTTAAGATCCACTTTCTACTCTACGTGATTTTGACAGATCTTATGTTTTATGCCACCTTATCACTATGCTGATCTTAGGGTATTTTTTATTAAGTTGCCGGCGACCCAACTATGTGACAAACAGTCCAGCTCAAGGAGACATTTATATAAAACATCACACCTACCATGCCACAGCGTTTAAGGATCTTCTCTGAATCTAATTAACCGCTTACCATACAGGTTAGTTCATTCTGACTTTGCTTTACTAATCATCCATTCCTTAACTAGCCCAAAATCCACTCGAGCGTAATGGTTAATGAGATAGATTGACAGTTGAAGTATTATAAATATAACGAGAGGACTTAGAACCTACACATACTACCAAGTAAAAGCAGTAGCCGAACCAGTAACAACAATTGACTTTTTGTATATATGCGTCACAGCTTATCGAAGCTTAAGGACGACTCAAGGATAAGGGTAAGTGATATTAAACGACTGAGAGAATCTCCACTCCACGAAATAAATAGTTTTTAAATGATATTTAAGTAATCTATATTTTCGAACTTTTACAAAGAAATATATATATATATATATATATATTAGTTTAGATGTGTTTAAATGATTACGGCATATTTGTTTCTGCCATTTATACAAGGTTTTAGCATGTCCAATTATTTGGCACACGTACTGAGGCGTTTATATAAGTTCGTGCTAATGACTTTTGTAAAAGGTATTACTAATGACGTTTTCATAGAATATAAACAGCATTTATTCACAAAAACTCTGGAGTTGAGACGTCACATTCTATCATAAGATAAAACGGGTTTTGACACACAAGAACCTAATATTTCTTTTTATTCAAGACATGTTGATTAAAAGTTTATTCGCGTGTGTAACATGATAACACTAGAGTTTTCTAAAATCAATCCAAACAATACTTTAAAAGATAAGTTTAATAAAGTGTCACGTGTTAATCTACCAGTTGACGTATGGATCAAAATAATATATCGACATTTTTCTGAAAGGTCTGAGGAAGTGCCAGATTATAATTCTTATACCCCACACACCTTTATTTAAGATTATCGACGTTAACTGATAGTCATGGAACACAAAATAGACGAATTAAACTATGGTATATCTTTAAAACGCCTCTCTCTTTCTCTTACTCTCGCTATCACTTCTCTGTCACTGTCCATATATATTCCATCTTCTCCAGACAATAAGTATTCCTCCCAAACCGACCGAGGACAGAATAGATACTACACTTTGATCCTATCCCTAGGGGCAAAAATAGGTATTGTTTTTTTTTATTTTCAGACAAAATGTCAATGGAAAAAGTTCACAAAATTCGGTAGTATCGGAATTTTCACAAACAGCTTCCATCCACTATTTTCACTCCTTTGAATGAAACTAAACAAAATATAGTTCATATTACCAACCCTGAAGCCCGTTCTGAAATTAATAATTGTCGATAAATTAGTGTTAGTGTTCATTGGTTTATGTGTAAAATATATAAACAAATACACACAGTTAACTTTATATGAATATATATATATATATATATATATATATATATATATATATATATATATATGACATATTTGCATATCTCTTTATTCCATCAGGTATTTGTGTCTATTAAACTGGGAACATCTAATCTAGTAATAATAGGCATATGTATCTGGTCTTGTGTTAAAATATAAAATATTTGGGATAATCATTCGTCATGTAAACTATTTATTAGCATTTTTTTTCAATTCTTTTTAATATTTTCGATCGTGTATTAATGTTTACGGTCATCGAAAAAAATCTATTTATTATGGGAAAGTGTACCCAACAGTATACTATTGCTTCTATTAATAGGATATTGTACTTTTATGGTCAATTCAAGGGGATTGTTGTGTGGTGTATGTTCCTTGTTAATGATACACCCTTCCTAGGCATTGTCTCCTACTTTTGTAGGTATAGAGTAGTATCTGTTCTGTTTCCATTACACCATCCTCCCAGGCATGATCGCCTTTTTTGGAGGACTGCTTTGTACATTTTCGTTTGTCACTATACTATACTCACAGAATTACCTAATCCTAATAGGTTATACTTTAGTATGTGTTCGTTCGTCATAATGCTATTCTTGTCAGACAATCATTCCGTGTGTAGTGTTATATTGTTTCTGCGGTTATGATACACCTCTTCCAGAAATTATCGTTTCCTTTGCCTTAGAAGTTAGCGATATACCAGTAAAAATATGCAAAAATATGCAGACAGTTACTAGTTCTTATTATTATCCTCATAATATTTAGTTTTAATAATTATTATTACCTTAACAGAGGGGTTATATTTCGGTACAACGAAAATGAGCTCTTATCCACAGGCTATAAAGAGCAGCGTTGATTGTTGCTATTTCTATACAAGCTTTTCTTGAATGTGGCATTGTCGCTTAAGTGGCAGAGTACCCGCCTCGCATGCAAGTGACTTATGTTTCAAATCTTCAGTTCAGATATGTTGTACTGATGATCCTAAAGAGGAGCAGGACTCGAGGCTAGGACTTCCGGTATGTAGCGTTTATGATTTGTGTGAGGTTCGGCGTTGTCTGATTGTGGAAATAATTATATATATATATATATATATATATATATATATATATATATATATATATATATATATAGTCTAAAGAAGCTTTGAGTCATTAAAAAAAAAAAAAAAAAAAAAAAAAAAGTAAAAAAAGTAAAATGCAGTTTAAATTCCCAGACAAACCAACTAAATCCAAGATATTGCAGACTTAACATTCGTTGGAAAATTAATAAATGAAAAAATATAAGTAAAAAAAAAAAATAAATAAAAAAATAAAAAAAATAAAATAAAAAAATAAAAAAAATAAAATAAAAAATAAAAAAGGGGGGGTTAATTATCTAAGAGTGAAACAAAAACAGGAAACCTTAAGCGTCTAATATTAACACGGGGATCATCAGCTGTTTACCATGTAACTGTTTATATATATATATATATATATATATATATATATGTGTGTGTGTGTGTGTGTGTGTGTGTGTGTGTGAATTAATTCTACGATGTTTAGCGATGGTATTGGTTTTTTATAAGAAGATTCGTGAGTTGCGGTTTTTCGAGCTACGAAAAGTATTATTACAAATAGTTCTCCTTGTTACTTAAATGGCCATTAGACAAGCAATTACCGATACACATGGTTGCAATTCATCGTGACACTGTATATGTGTTTCTTTTGAAGGGGAGTCTCAGATTATGAAGTGTCTACAAAGTTTGATGGCATCTTATATTTTTTATTTTATTTATCATTATCAGCATGATGATGATGATGATGATCATCATCATCATCATGATTATCATGATCATCATGTTTAAAATACCAAATATTTGATAGCAAACGCAGTTAAATTCTCTACCGACCTATATACTTTTAACGCGTGGAAACTCTTTGTAAGAGTTTTATTACAGAATTTTATTTCAATGTATCCGTGTCTTATCGATACAGGAACACAACATTTTATTCGGTTTACTTTATACTGAAAATATAGTGAACACATTACTTACTGTACGACTAACCCTAAGTCAGAGTAGCCCCATCTCCCAGAAAACTCGTAAAACCACACGTAATCGCTTAAGTTAAGCAAAGTAAAGATATCATCACGGCAGCTATATTGTTTTTATTGTTTGTCGACATACATGATTACATTTGTTAATGAAAATCGTACGAACACTTTCCACAAATTAAAAGTATACGGGTCGGTAGAGAATGTTAATCTATTGCTTTTATTATCGTTTTTATATTTTGTTCACAATTTTTCGACTGTTAACTATTCTGATGTTTACACAAGATGGGAGATAGGCATAAATTATGTTGACGATCCGAAAATAAATCGGTTTGATGATCATGAACAAATGAGTGTAGGGTAATATCTGATTAATTTTAAAACCTTATAAAAACAATCGGTTTCAACTGGGATCAGAAAGGTCGCCATGTTAAAGTAGTCAATTATTTCAACTATTGTGAATGCCCTCCGACCAGAAAAAAATAAATAACGCTTAGATTTGTTTACATCAAGAATAAAAAGAAATGTATACGTCGGCAAAGCTATGGATAATTATTGTTTTGAATGAAGAAGAAATGTGTCTTTACAAAATAACGACATAGGAAATCCTCGCCTTTATCTGGGTTTAACATCAATTACAGACAACAGGATATAAATCTGCGAATAAACTTGAAGACTATTTTTGGTTCGTTTCGAAGCCGTACTATTATGAGATCGTTTCGGTGCCGTGATGGTTCGTACCAGCTAATAACATCGTGATTGTATTCTGTAGGCTTAATGGATACTTATATAGTCTCTCGAATACTGTCGGGTTAAAGTTCAAGATTACCGCAAAACAAATATATAACTAATGGAGATTTGAAGTCAGAACTATACCATTACGTCTATTCAGTTTGTTGTTGTACTATCTTTCAATGCTTAATTCGCAGTGATTTTCAGGGCTGATAGCTATAGTGCAGTATCTGTTCTGCTGCCATATGATACTTCCAGATATCAACATATCTTTTTCTGTGGAGGTGTGTAGTGTAGCATCTGTTATGTTGTAATAAGGCAATCCTCCCAGGAATTATATCCTACATAGTGTAAGGTGGTTCCACGATAGTATTATACGAGCATGAACAAAAGTATATACTGGTGTACTACAATCTAAAACAGTATTTCTAAGCGGAAATTTATTTAGGATTCGTTAGCTGAGTTATTGAATTGCCCACCAATAAGAATTCTAGACCCTTTGTTAGTAATTCGATACATTTTTATGTAGATTTCCATGCATGTGTATCCGGTTGAACTATAAATTGTACTCAACACACATAACGTAATCAATATTTAGCAATTGAAACTGATTAGGCAGTACGGAATTGAACACCTAACTGAAGTACAATGTGCGCCGAGGTACCTTGTTCGTTCAACCCAACATGACGACCTCTCAGCGACTTGCGTCTACCAAATGTATTGTAATATATAGGTGACTCATATATGCAAATTATAAATACACATGTTAATGCTGCTCAACCTGGTCGAGCGTAGATTGTCGCGGTGTAGCTTTGACTGACACCAATTTGTTTCCTTCTTTCTGTTTTAGCGAGTGAGACACAGTTTGGAACAAGATAGGAAGTTACACAGTATTTCTGTATTCAACTGGCTAATACTACACTATCTGATACACAATAAGATAAACCAAATGTTATTTTACAAAAAAGACAATAAACCTCTTGTTCATTTCTTATAAAGCTACTTTACTTTTCAGCTGCAGAATTCAACGATTCTTGGCCTTACAATTCGATACTACTTAATCTCGAACACAGCAAAAAGCTAATCCTAATAGACGTTTACCTCCTCGTTAAGATCGGTGATGCTAAAGACTATGGACAAGAACCTGACTTTTGTGCTCTCACCAAAGCGCAAGAGACCGTGCCCGAATAGAATGAAAACGGCGCCTTACACAAAGATTCCGCAGGGGGGCATTCAAGATAGTATCAGTTTATACCTTCAATATTTCGCTCAATAAACATATAGGTGTCTTATTTTTCAGAACATATTTAATCTAAAACCCCAAACTTCATTTGTTATAGGAGTACATTTCCCTTCTCCCTTGGCTATTTTATAAAAACTCCTGTAAAATATTCAACAGAAACTGAAAATGGGAGGATATTTGATAATTGATATCTAATATCTATTGTTACAATTCTACAAAAATCGAAGGTATCTTAATTTTCACGAACGGGTCCCACGTGATTTTACCTTTTTTATGTTAGCTCACATAACCCACGCTTGCGCCTCGTAACTGTATTCAAAAACTCATATTTTCAGAATTAATTATGTACATACAAATATATAAACACACACACAAACACACACACACACACACACACACACGCACACATATATATATATATATTAATTAATTAATCATGTTCAAATATATAAATAAAATATATTACATATTTCAGCAATGTACCGCGGTTTAATCTAAAAGGGCAGATTTAGACATCTTTACTAAAGATGTCTAAATCTGCCCTTTTGGATGAAACCGCGGTACATTACCGAAATATGTAATATACAATATCTAAATAAATTATATTAGCTCTCTTATATGATCGAGCACTTTATTTGATTTCTTTTCATATACAACCTGACTCTCTTTCTCTCTCTCTCTCATATATATATATATATATATATATATATATATATATATATATATATATATATATATATATATATATATATATATATATATATATAAACATCCGCAATGCAGAGAACCGGTTATGTTTAAATACATAACATTGCACGGTTAAATTGACAAGTTATCGGATGTTGTTCTTCCAATTAATGTATTTATGCAAGGAAAGAATAATCGAAACATTGATTGATTTTCTTGCTAACAGGGCGAATAGTAAATAGCATTAAAGTAATTAACATAGTAGACGTTTTCCATACAATTTTCAGTAACAATCGAAATGAGTGGACGTAATGCAAATGTACCAAGAAGCTTGTTTCACAAGATCTGCTCTTTGTTAAGAGAAAACGCGATCAATTGTGCTATGTGTCCTATTGATAGAAAAGAACTTGTTTGGAAATAAAATACTCACGAGTAGCATTTACTGAGCGAAACTAAAGTGATCTTTTCGTGCAAAGTTGAGAAGCCGTTTTTATTCTACATCTGCAGCCATTTTGAAACAAAAACTCTACAACGTTATGCTCCAGAAGGGCGATAGCACAAAACTTCGTTTTTTTTTTGCAAAACCACTTAGTCTGACAAATGTTTCTTTGCGGCTAAATATTGGTAGTTAAGTCCTAAAACGTTTTTACACTTGATTGAATTCAGATTTTTAAATTTTTCACACCTGCAAAGAGTGTCATGGTTGTCTTCATCAACAGCTTATCAAACGTGATTATGATTTCCACACACATTTTGAAAACTGCTGCAAATTTAACTTGCTATGTATTTCTATACTTTTATTATGTTAATTGTTTCGTATTGGTTCTAATTAAATCACGCAGGCATGTAATTGTGTGTTATTTATTTGTTCAAAAATATTTTTATCTTTGAACAAAGGAGGTGCTTGATGCCTCATGTCTGTATATTTCTGAAGGAAAAGAGTTGAAAATACCTGAAAGTTATTGAAGCAATAAGAAACAAGATTATAGTAGTTACGTTTGAATTGTTTTCACTATTAGGGAAGTTATATAAAACTACGGATTTGTAATAACAAGTCAATATTTACTGAAATTAATACTTAGTTACAAAGGTGCCTAATGCCCCGTTACACATTTGATTATTCACATATGGTTAGCAACTATCAGAAGACTGAATGTAGAAAAATGAATCCGAGCCAGTCAAAGGATATGGTCGCTGCATATGAAGCTGTCAGAATGAAGCAGATGCCTGCCAATCAAGACACCAAGTATTATAAAGTGAACTATAAATCATTGCTCAAGAGAACTTCCGACGAAATCCCTATAAACGCGCATGTTCGCAAGCAGGCAATGCTGTCTCTTGCTCATGAAAATGTGTTTGCTAGGTGCATCAAGCTGGTAGAAAGATGGGTCTGGGGATTCACATTAGAAGAGGGCAAATACACTATAATGGAGCTTATTCAGACCCAGATCATACATACCCCTTTTTGTGAATTGTTGTCCAGGGTGTCTGACTACAAGGTAGTTTACGCCGTTATCAAGACATAGTGCATCGTAAGACTGAGCACTTCAGCACTGCTCGTGCAAAGGCAGTATACCCTGAATTCATCGACCACTGGGTTGAGCTTCTGGATAAGATCGTCATAGAGGAAGAGATACAAGATAGGCCTTCCCAGATATTTAACAGATGTAACGGGTTTTGAAACGGACCCCAAAACAGGCACCGTTTTAGAAAAAAAAAAGAGATCAAAGAACGTCAATCAGAATGATTGCTCGGTAAGAGAGAAGATAACAGTAAACTGTGTATAATCTGCTAGTGGCTAGTTACTTCCACCCTATGTTGTCTACACAATGGAAAAAACCTCTAGCAGGTATGGAGACAGGATGGGCCTGGAGGTGCTGCCTATACAGTCAGTTCAAAAGGATCAATAGATGCCCTACATTTTTTACTGGTTTTCAAAATATGTTTATGAACCACACACGTGACGTCAGTGACAAGGCGAAACTTATTGTTTTTGACGGTCATGCATCACACCTCTTTTTGCCCTCGTTGTGCTGCTGCGACTTTGAGCTCACATCATACACAACCTGTAGCCACATGATTGTGTCGTGTTCAGCTCTGGTAAACTGAAGTGGCAGTACCCCTTCAAGTTCGCTGGAACCCACACAAAACCAGTCGGAAAGAAAGAGTTGCCCATGTTACTTAAGGCTCTCAGAGATAAATCCTTCACGTGTAAGATCATCAAAGCAGGATGCAGTTGCACATGCATCTGCCCTTTGGAAATTCAGCCTCGTGTCACTGCTTAAACAGATCCCTTCACATATAGTTTCACACCAGTTGCTCTAGTGTCTGAACTGCTACCACTCCAGGGCCCTCTACCTCAACTACCACTCCAGGATCCTCAACTCCAGGACCCTCATCCTCAGAAATGACTGTCTCTTGTCGCCTTCATCATCTTCATCTGATTCATTTAAATACTTCTTTTTCTAACAAATGACTCCTCACTTTCAATCTGCAGCAAGAGGGAGATCAGCTAGAATAAAGCGATTTCGATATGGGGAAAGCCTCAAAGCAGATCAAAGTATCATGGAGACATTTGTAGCAAATGAAAATAGTAAAGCATCCAGAAGGCGTGACATAGTTAAAGTAAAGGGGAAAAGTACAGGAGGCACCATTACCACCACGATCAAGAAGCCCACTGTCAACATCGAAGCATTCTGACACTAATGAAGGTTGCATATGTTGTATAGGAAATAAAATTAACTGGGTTTAATGTGACATCTGTGGTTCTTGGGATCACATACAGTGCACTAGTATTACCATTTCACTTGAAGACTTCTTCAATTAGGAATGACCGTGTAATTTTGCCACACACGAAGTGGTGCCTATTTCCCCAGGTGACTTAAATTTGTCCAAAGTTAACCTGAGTTTTTAAACAATTCAATAAATATATTTTCTTCTCTGATGAACACATGTTAACTGTTATTTGTTTAAACAGAGACATTATAAATATATTTTGCCTATGATAGTCCAAAAAAAACTTAAAAAATAGTATTTTATGAAGATTAAACACAGAGTCAATAAAGAAGGTGGTGTTCAATACCCCAGTTTACTCTATATATAGAAAAGTTTTAATAAAGAATAACATTGTAAATATTACAAGTTTATTATATAATAAGGTGTTTAAGCTAGGAATGTAATAAACTGCCTTTTAATCTATGGATTTTCAAAGAATTATACTTTTCCAAAGGACAAACAATATTAATTATTAGTGAGCATTATTTGAATATTTGCAACATAATTTCTTATTTTCTCAATATGCTTAAAGCAAAATAGTTATATGAGAGTTTCGAATATGGCCAGTAAGTCATTGTAACAATGCAAATATTGATAAAAATCCAATTAGAATGTTGCATTGAATAGCGAGGTGATTTATTCCAATGAAATCAAACACCAGAAGACAGTGACAAGTCACGATAGGATCTGATATAAACTGTTTATCTTCATATTATCTAATATATATATATATATATATATATATATATATATATATATATATATATATATATATATATATATTTATATGGGAAATGACAAAGGAAAAACCAAGAGATACTTTTATATATTCATCAACGTTTCGTCTTTATTTGTAAGACTTCCTCAGGATGATGAATTTAAGAAAAATGTCATGCAAGTGCATCGAAGTATTGGGTTGCCATGATGGGGTTATGAGAAAAAGTAGTAGGTTTTGCTACTAAGAGCGCTGGACCAAGGTCCGTACTGAGAGAAGTCAGTCAGTGGCAGAGAGTGAAATGAATGTGGATGGATGTGAGTGAAAAAGGGGAGGGGTGGGAGTGTAAGTGAATTTGGCTTACGGTGGGAGAGAGAGGAGGGGTGTTAAGGTTTTTGTTGTGGTGGGGTGTAGCATGGATTTTGAGGGGCTGGAGAAAGAGGAGGGAAGGGGGGGACTCTGTGTCTTTGGTATGTAGGTAGTATCATACTTTTAGAAAAGGATTTGAAGAAATGAAGATAATTTAAAAGTAGGCGGGGTAGGTGGGTTAGAGTGTGAAAGAAATAGTCGAAAGGGTGAGATGGGTGAGGGGGAGAGGGGAGATTTTTTTGTGGTTAGGTGTGGAATGTCAGAAATATGTGAATATTAGTGGGTTAGAAGGAATGTGTTGAAATGTGCTGTGAACATGACAATAAAGGGAAGGACAAGTGAGAGAAGGAGAAAATGATATTAATTTTGGCGAGAAATAGGTAAAATGTAGTTTTGTGTAGGCTGTGTTGATGCTTTGAAATTAATTTGAAGGCAAAAGGGATTTAAATATGTAAATATTTGTGAGGATGTCTAAATTGTGTTCATTGGTAAGGTTGTTATTTGTGGTTAAGTGGTTTAGATTCGTAGTAAATGAAAATGTAGGTGAGGAGGAGTTAGTACGTGAGTGTGTATGCGGGGACTTGTGTATACGTACAATTAAGAACGAAGAGAAAAAAGGTTAGCCATGATCTAGGTGTAGTTTTTGTTCGGTCATGGTTATTTTGCTTATTAAGCAAAAAACCACATCTTCAGGTGCGGCGAAGATAGGTAGAATCCAGAGGGTAAAAGGTCCAATAAAAGGTACGTTCGTGGATGCAACAAGGCTCAGTAAAACGTGAGGTGGAAAGTATTCGCCATTTAAAAGACTTCCTGGGCTCAAATTCATGAAATAGGTTTAAATTGGTAAAAATACAGCCAATTAATATTTAAAGGCAAGCCCGTTGAAAAACAAGACTAGTCTGAAGAATGGCAAAAACTCTTTTGGAATTTAACTTTGAATCCTCTCTTGTCACTTTTCGTGCCTTTTAACGACCTACCTATCTACATTTCACTTTCTCTGCTGGACTTTTTGTCACCGGACTTTTTTGCAATCGGACATTTGCTTCCACTCGGGCAGAGTTTTGTTTTGTGTTTTTTCCCCACAATTTTTATTTTACTTTCTCAAATTTTAAATTTTGGCCTTTGCCAACTTATCTATCCCAGCGACTTCCTCTGATGATGAGATTTTGATCTTTGATAAGCCTGGCTTAAGGAAAAAATTAACTTGAATAAATAGCCTTTTTGCGGAATATACCTTGCTATGAGCAACTGAATTGAAAACAGATTTGACGTTTGCTTTTCTAATTCCTTTTCATCCTTCTAAATATCTATCTGCTCTATCCTGGATATTGAGCTGTATACTTTTCACAATAGGTTTTACCTTTCCTAAAAGTTCGCTTTTAGTTCACCACTTTATATATATAAATATATATATGTATAAATAAATATATATATATATATATATATATATATATATATATAGATAGATAGATAGATAGATAGATATACACGAAAAGAGAGAGAAACACACACTCACATATGTATTTATATATATATATATATATATATATATAATAAATATGTGTTATTGTTTATTTTCTCTGTCCGTATACGCTTCGTCCTTAAATAATCGGGACTCATCAGCATCATCAGCATAGAGAGATGACTATTCACTACCGGTCATGCGATTCAGAACCCCGGATCACAAGTATTTCACAACTCAAATTGTACGCCTTAACCACACGGCCAATTTTAAATAGCGAATAAACTGTGATAATTTTAATACTTTATCGGCGGCTTAACGTCTGAGAGCGTTCTACTTTTTTAATGAAAGGAACGATGCATGTAAAGCTAGTGACGTAATGCTGTGTTTATACTACGATTACAGTGCTCTACTTTTTCCAAGAGCGACAGATAATAATAAATATTTGTTATTGTGTATTATCTATGTACGTATATGATATAGCAAAGAATGTTATTCATATGTTTCTGCTAAAATTCAAGAAGAAATCACGTGAATGAAAAGGAAAATATACAAAATATGTGGGTCTTAAACGTGCTTATTAAAGATCCAACACAATGTAGACATTATCTTTTTCACGTACACATATTTGCTGAGACAAATTCGTGACTAAATCACTTGTCTTCTTTCCTTGCATGGTATATATATATATATATATATATATATATATATATATATATATATATATATATAAGTATACATTTTTATTTATACAAACATTATTGGTTACATATGTGCATACATGTTTCGGTAGCACTTTTCCAAGAAAGTCAACCTCATCAGACCAAGAATTTTTCAGGAATGGTCTTGGTCTGATGAGGTTGACTTTCTTGGAAAAGTGCAACCGAAACATGTATGCACATATGTAACCAATAATGTTTGTATAAATAAAAATTTATAGTTATAAACAGCTCTACTTGGTATTGAGCACTTTTTATAAACGCTTGAGTTTCTGCGGATTTACATTTACAGAAACTAATACAATACATGTACGATATATATATATATATATATATATATATATATATATATATTAAAACAATAGGTAAGGTAAATCAAAATACCTTTAAAAGCATGTTAAGATGCGATGATATTTTATTAAAAAAGAAAAATCGAAACCGATTTTTTTTTATATAACTTTCATTTTTTTTTTTTAGTTCATATCACAGATATATTTCGCGGAGTACAATCGGCCTCTTCGGTGTAGTTAGTAGATCCGATGTTAATGGTCTGCCGGTCTCAGATGGTGTAGCCGGCTCATGAGGTTTTTTTCCGGTACGAAATCACGCCAGCACGTCGATATGTATTTATATTAGGAGTTCATACCTTTTTTAAAGCTTCCAAATAAATTTGAAAAACAAGGGGTAAGGTAAATCAAAATACCTTTAAAAGCATGTTAAAATGCGATGATGTTTTTTTAAAGTTTATATTACAGATGAGCCAGCTACACATCTGAGACCGGCCAACCATTAACATCGGATCTACTAACTACACCGAAGAGGCCGATTGTACTCGGCGAAATATATCTGTAATATAAACTTGTTAACAAGTACTTGTTTTATATTTTTAATTCAATGAATACTATTATTTCAGAGGAGGAGATTAATTTGGCACGGTTTAACAGATTTTTAACAATAGCTATTTTGTAACGATAAGGACACTCGCTCTTGAAATTTAAAAGACTAGAACTTAAGCGCGTTAGGTTTTTTTTAAGTGGACGTGTAAAACGATTGATTAGAGACGTCAGTAAGAACATCTAGGAATAGGATCATATTATTAACGTTCAGTTCTATGGTTAATTTA
>OY744541.1:42562862-42567862 GCA_963556195.1 Sepiola atlantica | reverse complement strand
GTTTAGGTATCTGAATTTTCACGAAGGGCTTTAACTCCCTCTTTGTCTCCTTTGAATTAAAACAAATGAAATATATTCCATATAACCCAATAATTTTACCCGTTATTAAATCCTGATGCGTCTTGCTTAAGATAACTGTGTGATAAGCTATTCATGAAGATAGGCATTGCCCTCACAAAGATCAAGTAACAGTCTTCAGAGAATTCTGCGGAAAATCTGAGTTAAATCAAAAAGATAAAAGAATCATTTATGATAATCATTTCCAAGAAACATTTCTTGCATTCGAATTATTTACTTTATAGAAAAAAGTATATATCGACGCATCGAATTGAGTACTCCCATCCCTCTCATTTCTTCTATTTCTTTCCTATCTCAAAGAGCTTCGTATCATCGCCCAAGGGAATTGAATTATTTTTTATATCCATTTATTTCTTATTTAGAAGATAAATAAATGTGTATCGAAATCACCAAAATATTAATATTTATCTATTTCATGCATAAATGCGAAAATGTTTTTCTCGTGTTTACAAGACACTCATGAATGAAGTTCTTTAAACTTAGGCATGAAGCCCTAATCCGTTTTTGAGGAAATTGATAGGAGGCGATGGTGATACAAATTTGACAATACATCTTTGTTTGTGGATAGTCATACCCTATTTTCCACAATAACATAATCTACGCTATACACTCTCACCAAAATACCGCATGCACTCTATGATTTAATCCTTACTCACTTTGCGAAGCAATAGCGAGTTGGAACACTATTTTTCTGCTAGTGAAAATGAATTCTGTGCGTATTTTAGGGGGAGCAGAATCCACTGTTTAAGACAATGACGTGTAGTTATACACCCTTACCATCCAGACTTGGGGTTAGTGTTAAAATATATTAGTTGACTGTCCTAATAAGTTAGAATTATCCTACAAAATAGAAAAGCATTTTAATAGAAGTGTATAATTTAGCTGAGGGTCTTAATTTTCAAATTTAACAAAGTGTGTTGCTAAGTTTTAAATTACAAATAAGAAATACATTTATATTAAAAAAAATCGTCATTAAGTTTTTATTTTCATTTTTCTGTCTTCTAAATGAATGTATTCGAAAGTTTATTTCGTGTATCACTACCGTTAAGACCATCAACACAGGTTACTGTCATTTAAATCAATAATACACCAGAATATATTAAATACGATATATATAGTACTGATGAAAGACAGTTACATAGAAATCAGGAATCTTAATTTGCATACTTATTTTGTCAAAAGTCTATGACAAATTAATGCTTTGAGTTATTGATTTAAAATTATATTCTACCTATATCTCTCATGTATATACAATAGTTTCGTCGATATAAACACTAATTTAATTAAAAAACAGGATGAATGCATTATTTACGTTATTTAAATGCAACTTATTTACTTTATAGAAAAAATATATCGACGCATTGAGGTGGTTGTTTCCTCCTCATTGCCCCTCTCTCTATCTCTCTCTCTCTCTCTCTCTCTCTCTCTCGCTTGCGACGCCAAAGACAACTTTTCTTTTTTATTGTTTTTAAAGAGCTTCGCATCACGCACAAGGGAATTGAATTATTTTTGTATCCATCTATTTTTTATTAAAATGATAAACAAATTTGTATCAAAATTACTAAAATATTAATATTTATCTATTGCATGAATAAATGAAAAAGTATTTGCATCCTGTTTACAAACAGTTATGAATGAAATTATTTAAGCTTAGACATGAAGCGATACTCGTTTAAGGCGAGGAGCGATGGTCATACAATTTTACCAATAAACCTGTTTGTGGCTTCGATAGTCATACCCTTTGTCCAAAATACCTGAACTAACTCTATGCAAGACACTCTCACCAAAATACCGCATTCACTCTATGACTTAATCCTTACTCACTTTGCAGAACGATAGAGAGCTGGAACCATTTTTCTGCTAATGGAAATACATTTTCTGCGTTATTTTTTTTGGGGGGGGGGGGCTTTTTAACAGATTACGTGTAGTTGTACGACCTGGCCAGTCAGAGTTAAGGTTAGTGTGAACAAATATATATTGTTTGACTGCCCTCATCAGTTAGAATTACTCTACGCAGCCTTGGCTTTTTGGCTAAGATCAAAGTGTAGTATCTGTTCCGATGGATACTGCACGCCTGTCCTGTGCAGTTCTAGGAGGTCCACCCTCCCAGGCTTCGCCTCCCCTCTTTGGGGAGGAGTAAGTTTATTGCTTACTGTCTGAGGCGCCGCTACCGGGGAATGCCGACGGGGCTGCCCAGGCAATTTTTAAATGGCCAGAGTGCTCACCTCTCGAGCGCTGGCTTTTAACCCCACTTGCTCGACCCGATCTTGGGTCACATCTTACTTGTGGGAGTAAGATAAAACTGGCCTTGTGCCTAACTCCGCGAGGAGTAAATAAACATCAGTTAGAATTACTCTATTGGCCTTTTGGCTAAGATCAAAGTGTAGTATCTGTTCCGATGGATACTGCACCCCATAGACTGGTATTGTCTTGGCCTTCGGGCCTTGATTTACGCCGGTCTGTGGGCCTGTCCTGTGCAGTTCTAGGAGGTCCACCCTCCCAGGCTTCGCCTCCCCTCTTTGAGGAGGAGTAAGTTTATTGCTTACTGCCTGAGGCGCCCCTTCCGGGGAATGCCGACGGGGCTGCCCAGGCAATTTTTAAACCCCACTTTCCCGACCCGACCTTGGGTCACATCTTACTTGTGGGAGTAAGATAAAAACTGGCCTTGTGCCTAACTCCTGGAGAGGAGTAAATCAATACTCTATAAAATAGAATCTAATTGTGTAAGAGGGTGGGGGATTTAGCTGAGGGTGTGAATCTACATACTTTCAACAATTGTTTTTGTTCATTTTTAAATTACAAAAAAATAGATTAATTTTCTTTTTAAATCTTGATTAAGTTTTTATTTTATTTTCTTTCATCTTTTTATATATAAAGTGGGGTGATTTTTCCATTGTACCTTTGGCAAAAGTAAAAATTTAACCACACGCATCAAAATAATTCAACTTATTCACTAACGCGTTTTTCAAGAAATTAAAAATTATTTTCACCATCTAACAATAAGTATTACTTTTAGTCCACGATCACAGACTCTTACCAACACATACTTCATACATATGGTAGCAAACAGGTTTATCTTCAACATGTTTTACTCCCACGCTCTTATTTAACGCCGGTAAAAAAAATTACATCGGATAATTTATAAAATGATCACCCTAATTGTTGTATTTCATTCTTCTAACAATTTCATACATAATATACTGGATTCCTAAATCAAATAATTAACCGCCCTCATATTTCTTGCTAATTCCCGAATATCGGATGACATAAAATTATTTACTGTCCTTCGTTACTTACAACTTTTAACACTACACTTCAACTTATTTCGGAATTTCAGAATCAATAAACGTACGCCTCAACTTTTAACCAAACTGGATGAAAAATGGCATCCTCCATCCACTACGATCATGTGCGAGGCAATTTTATTTCCAATTATTATATTTTTTTTAAATTTATAATTTGCTATCATAATTTAATTTCGTACATACAATCTTCAGTACACAAATTTATGACATCTCAAAGGCTTCGACATATGTGAACACATAACATCGTCACGGCCAGCACAGCTTTTAATTCCATTGTTTACAACACTTGTACGGCAGCCCGAAACGCCTAGTTTTACATGACGCAGTAGAAAAGATTAATTTCTAAACCTTACTCTAGATATGGGGGCATCTAGGTTCACTTTCTTGAATATATTACCTGCTAGAATTTGCATGAAAACATACCTATTAGTGTTCATTTCTACGACTTCACAGTACATTCTTTACACTACATAAACAACGTATTCGTACAAACCACATTATTTATTCAATTCTACTACCAAAACGATTACTTCTCGCTCCATCAGTAAAATGTTTCGTTTCTGTCCATCCATACAAAGTTTACGTTTACACGAGGACATTATTAAGCGAGATACTTACCGGTGTCGTCTTGTCCTTCTGGGCTTGATTTACGCCGGTCTGTGGGTTTGTCCTGTGCAGTTCTAGGAGGTCCACCCTCCCAGGCTTTGCCTCCCCTCTTTGGGTAGGAGTAAGTTTATTGCTTACTGCCTGAGGCGCCCCTACCGGTGAATGACGATGGGGCTGCCCAGGCAATTTTTAATGGCCAGAGTGTTCCCGTTCTCGAGCGCTGACTTTTCAAGCCCCACTTTCGCGACCCGACCTTGGGTCACACCTTACCTTGTGGGAGTAAGATAAAACTGGCTTTGTGCCTAACCTCATGAACAGTCAAGCTCAGTACATTTCGAACAAGTATAATATTACAAAACAAATATAATTAGGTTCTGTTGTCATTACTAAATATCACAACGTAAATCACATTCTTACGGTTCTTCTTTTAATATCAATACGTATTCATACAATACGTTATAAATTTGGCTAGTATTTCAACGAACGATAACATCATTTGTTTTTTTCCAATTATACATACATGTGACTTGTTTTTCTCTGCAATGCTACTGCTATCAATATTTTATCGGCACTTTTGCACTTTACATACCGTGCTGAAATAATACCGTTACTTCTTACATACCAATTCTTTGCATCGGAAGTCGAGAGAGGATACACGGTCCGGGTCTGTAAACTGCACAAGTATCCTTTTCTCTCCTCGATCAGTTACGGAAAAATCCTTCTAGACTGCGCCAATTTTGTTTGGGGAGTGAGGATGGCGGCCAACGAGTCTGTGTCCTTATTGAAAAGGGAGTGATTTTCCCCCATTGCATGTGTTAAATATTCTGTACTTTCACCATACAATTTAATAAACAGCAGATGCCGTGAAAAACGGATTTTCACTTGGAAATCCTATCTAAAAAAGGATCTGGTACGAAAAATGCAGAAGTATCCTTTTCTCTCCTACATTAATTGGAGAAAACCCACAAAAGGGAACACTTCGGATTCGGACAAACATTTAAATTATCATAG
>OY744541.1:42462862-42557862 GCA_963556195.1 Sepiola atlantica | reverse complement strand
GTGTTATGACCCTGGACGACGTAGAATTGGTAATGTAATGATTTATTAAATTCTTCAATCATTATCACTGGTCCCGTTATGAGTTGTGCGAATTTTACTTTCGTCATTCACTTTTTCTAATTTAACAAATGCGTCACTTGTCTACTTCGTATTTGTAACGAACATAATATTTCAAAACAAACCAAAATGCCAACTAACTGTCGATATCAATTTCGGTTGTTATTATATAACATTTTGTGACCACCTCAACTGCCTCTATAAGACGGCACTGTAAAAATAGCTCCCCCCTCGCCCCGAGCGTTTTATTCCATGACACCTATTTTAATAACAACTGTCCAACGTATTGTTTTCTTCTTTCGGTGCGTCTCTGTGCAAGCTGCATGTTATTTTCATCAAATTGCCTTTTTATGTACATTCAACATTTATTTTATCTTTTGACAATCGATCATGATATGATGTTTCTGGCATTTCTTGCATCACGTTTCCATGTGCATTTATTCTTGTCAAATGACCCTTTGATAACATCGCGTAGATAACTAACATTCCTTACTATCTTATTTTCTGAAATGTTCACCCATGAACATTTTAAAAGCATCGCTCTCTTTCCCACTCCTCGACACATCGAAATCACTTCATAATACACAATGAAGAAACAAACGAATATAAACAATTGTGTTTCCGGTGATAATAATAACACTTAAATTGAAAACATGTTTCCGACTAGTCACATGAAATTATTGTGTAAGAAATAGTGTTATTTAGATAAAGTGATTATTTGTCTCATCACTAAAATGAGATGCTGACTTACATTTGATTTGTCAATGGTATCTTAGCAAATCCAGAGTGCACGATTAGAAATAGAAATCCTCTCAAGATAAACACAGTGTCACGAGTATACGTAAAAGTAACTGTAGTTGCTTAGATATATTTTGGTTTCAACAAAGACGTAAATAATTCTGATTTATAAGTAAAGCTTGAATAGTTCTCAAAGCGTTGGCATGCATGATAAAGCAAATACATCGCATAAATAAGTAATCGGAGAGAACTACGAACATCGTGACGTATAGTAAAATATTAAATGATCTTATGTCAGATCAGGGTAAACCGAAGTTAGCATGGTTTAGAAAAAGTTAAATGGGTTGAAGAACGGGCAGTGGTTCTAAAGATGTGGAACGAAAATACTAACCGAAGTGAATTCTAGAAACATACACGACATCAGAAGATATCCCGAATCACGCGAGTCGAGTATGTGGCCTGCTTATGAAAATAAAAACGGAAAGCACGCAAGGAGACACCACTAAAAAGCAAAAAGCGCGAGAACAAATCCAGCCCGCATGCCCTCTGTGAATATTGTGTTCTTCGTCTCTGGTTCACAAACTGAAATTGGAAAGTTTTAGTTACAAAATCGTTGCATATATATAAAACTTTGCTTCTAGAGATTGTAAAAAAATACAAACATTTTTAAAACCGAAACCTTTTGTATATAATACCACTTAAAAATTATGTTCGTGGCGATATACTGTGTAGGTTAAAACACAGTACACAGTATAGAAGTAAGTAAATAAATCAACGTACATCGGCCATTGGACATTGGATAGATAACCGTTCGGAATTATTAAAATAATAACCAAAATAAAAATAAAATTCAATGAAAAATATGTGACAGACGTAATTGCGATGTATGCGGATTGTATATTATACGTAATTACACGGACAGTCAACGGTTTGATAAAACAATTTGCACAGTCAAAAGTTTACTGAAATATTTTAATGAACCATTTTGTCAGGAACACTGATTCAAATTCAATTATAGTATCCTATATCAATTGCAGATCGTGTTTTATATACTTTATAAAGTGTCTGGCTTTGATGTTATTGTTACGTTATTTATCTTTATTTCATTTACTTTCTGATAAAACTGGCTTTCGGTTTAAGGTTTTGACAATGTTTTCTGCTTTTTTGCAATTCTCTTTTTCGCATATGTATATAACTATATATATATAGTACATGTATTGTATTTGTAGGTAGTGTGAAGGAATCCCCTGACTTGTATTTCATCAAACAGACAATTAAAAGTACTTGTGGAAAAATTGCTTCCGTTTACGCCCAGATAGACAGTGCACGGCAAATTGCTTTCCAATCAGATGTATATGTGAACGGGTTTCTAGCGGAAACCAAGTCTGTGGCGTCAGCAAGAAAGAGACATTCATAAGACAAAAGTATGTCAAAAGATTTTCTTCTATATGTGTGTGCGTATTTAGCGTAAACCATCCGGTGATGAGAAATAAAGAACACCAAAATGTTTCCATATATGTTGTTTTCTTTTTCATCCGTGTTGGATCTTACAAGGTACCCCGAAAGAACAGATGATGCAACAGTTACAGTCGAAAATGTATACCAATAATATTTGTATAAATAAAATGTACACTGTATATATATATATATATATATATATATATATATATATATATATATATATATATATATATTTATTGATTAATTTAATTCGCTGCCCTTTTTCTGCTCCGAATAGTCCTGTCAGTCGAAATGAATCTCTTGTATGGAAATCTCATGCTTCTTTTTGTGAAACTTCTGTATGCTATGCTATAAAAGGCGCTGGCGAAAATACGTTTTTTTACTGTCACGGGATAACTAACAACAAATAATGAGTCTTGTAAGTTTTGAAACGATCGTAAGTTGAGTGCTTCTTGTTTTTTTAATTCTTAGAAAAAATGCTGAAATTATATTGATCTCAGCCAACATCGTATATATATAAATATATACACATATATATATATATATATATATATATATATATATATATATATGATCTCCTAAACTGATGAACCGAACATTATGAATTATATATACATATTCTAGAAAATAGGGTGAAACATATGGGCACACACTTTCTGGGTAAATGTTTGCATTTAGAGGGGGAATGTATAAACTTTATTTATTTATGTTATATTTCTATCAACCGATCATGATGAATTTTGTGAATATATATTGTCGGAAACTCGGTGAGTAACATGAACAGTTTATTTTTTGTAAACTTTTACATTTAAGGGTGTTTTCCTACCAAAACACGTACCATTCTATCAAGTTATATACAAACGTATTAATAGAAAAAAAGCATGTCTTTACATTTATATTGAGTAATACATACAGTTATATTGAGTAATACATTTGTCAAAGGATCATTGGTAAACTCCTTAACTATTCAACGTATCATTACTAGCAAAAATATTGATTTTCTTAGCAGTTGTACGTTCGAAATATTTGATTAATTATATTAAAAATAATAAAACACCTCTTTGCATATTATCGATTTCTTTAAACAAAATTGTACTACATAAAAAAAAAAGTTCCTTCCAATGTGAAAAAAACATTTCAATGTATCGATGCTTATTTTACCTACTGCGATGTGTACTAAAATCATAAGATTTAACCACAACACTGTCTCAACATTACACCAAGGTGAGCGTCGCCGTTATGAGTTCGCTCCCAAAGGGTCGGCGTGGGTAATAGTAAACAAAATATAACAATGTCGGATTCTTTTTTTCATTGAAAATAAAACGCTTGTCAATTCGAAATATTTTGGCATCTTATTGAGTTATTAAACAAAATTTTATTACATTTTAGAAAATGTTTTCTAATGTCAAAAAAACATTTTATTATAACCAATCAGCGGTTGGATTTGATTAATTATATAAAAAAATATTATTGATCGATATCTTAAACAAAATTGTATATATATATATATATATATATATATATATATATATATTTATCATTATTGCTATTGTTCAGACTTTCGTACGATAAGAGCGTTATCTTTTAAAAGCTACGGTTTAGAAGTCATTTTCTACTTGTGTTTCTTCTTTGTACACTGGATGAATTGTTAATAATGTACATTTTATTTATTTTATTTATTTCATCACTGCATTATCCGTATATATATATATATATATATATATATATATATATATATATATATATATATATATATATATATATATATATATATATACGATCCATGATAGGTTACACTGACAATTTAGGAAATGATGAAATGTATACATATGTAGATAAATATATATTTAATAAATATTTTATATATATATATATATATATATAAAAGTAGGTAATTTAAGATTACATTATTCCCGAACGTTTAATTGCCTCAAAGTAACCTTTTTACTGTTCTGGTGTTTAATCTGTTTTACGTGAAATATTAATACATTGATTTGAGATTTCATTCTTTTTTTCTCTTCTCGCTTGTTTTTGTCTACCTTTCCACCTTCCGGTCCTGTATCACATTGCTCCAAACATACACTTATATATATATATATATATATATATATATATGTGTGTGTGTGTGTGTGTGTTTCGGTGTGTGTGTTCTCTCCGATCGAATGTCTTTGCTAGCATATATAATGTTAGCGTTTAGTTTGCTAATTAATAGCTGATTGTTACAATTTCTTGTGTATGCATGCGAATTCCCCAAAAAGTGGATCTTATGCCCCAGAAGATGGCTCATAAAATTAGAACATATTAATTAACCTGCTGAAAAGATGAATGGCTGGGACATTGATATGATTAAAACAGAACTAATACAACACTATTCCAACAATTAAAGTAGAAAGTAATTCCTGGGAGGAGTGGTTCATGCCAACAGAACATATACTGTACCGCTTCTTCTTGGAAGAATAGTCTCTTGACACCTGAATAGATACTACAGTTTTTTCCTGAAGCATTGAAAGATAGTACATGGGTATTACCTAGTATAACAAACTGAATTGAAAATTGCAAGATAATACATTAGATAATTGATAGAAGAAATAATATTGTATATTTCTAACACAGACCAACTCTCCATTAATAATTGATTATTAGTAGTAGCAGCAGTATTATGAAATACATATGCCATTAAGAGTAGACATTCAAATTTAATTAGTGTGGGCTTTATTGTAAAGAAAGAGTATACTCGAAACGTACAACAAACTGAATATTGCTCGCTCATATATTAAATCGAATGAGCTTTCTGTTCGAAATATTTAAGTAATTCACTAAATTAGAAATTTCTTTCTTTAGCTGTTCCGTTTTAAATCATTTTCCCATTTGTTAACTGAAATGCGTTTCATATTTTTTTAAATTACAAATAGAAATCATTACGATCGGGCTATTATTTATAAAACTCCGCTCTTTAAATATCATAAACACGCAACACATCTATCCCATTAACTTTGTACACTATTAGGCTTGATGGCTAGTGGCAAAATCTCTACAGGATAACTTTTTCTTCTGGGATAAATCCTTCTAGACTTTTTATTCATTATGCTACTTTCTAATCCATGTAGCCACTTTTTTAATCCATGGTGCCACTTTTGGCGGAACTGGATTTTCTTACATTAAAAACCGATGATGTGTCTTACCATTCTCTCAGATTTTGTAAAATGCCACTTGCTTGTATATATAACTATGTGAATTTTTACGTATAGCCGAATGCAATTACTGCAATATATTTAATATTATATACGGCATAATATCGTTGACACACCGGTTCTCGTTAGATCACTGAAGTTAAGCGGCGTTCAGCCTGATCAGTACTAAATGAGTGACTATTTGGGAATACTAGTAATTCAATGTTATAGAGTCTATCTGCGATACCAATATTATTTTCAGCTGTCATGGATTTCTCCTTTTTACTGGACTTAAGCAATGCCTGTTCAGGAGAGGTGTAGGTGGGCTTGCGCAACCCTTGCGTAGCAATATACTCTAGTGCAAGCACTCCTACACGAGTGCCCATTGTCTATCGAGACAAAATGGAGGTGGAAGTCGATAGTATGAATAGCTCGAGATAATATTTCGTAATCATGAATTGTTAAATACATTTAAAAATGAAATATTGTTTTATAACTTAGGGGAATTTTGACGTAGAGATAACGTAGATTCTATTGCGGACAGACAGACACACTCTCACATTTAGCATAAGATTATAATTATTTTCTCATGTTTTGTGACTGTGCTTGTTTTTTTGTCTCTTGGAAAGTGATTATTTTTGCATTATATTTCAATCTTTTACAACAATGTCTGCTTTGTCAACCTCAATAGAGATTTATCATTTGGTTAATGAAATTTTGATTAAGGCACGAGACAAAGAGAGAAGAGTTAAAAAAAGAACAAGAAACGATAAAAAGAACAACTTCTTTTTCAGCTGCGAAAACAAACAATAACGAAGATTCTTAATATGCGGCCATTAACGATTCACAATGGCGCAAAGAGTCACAAGTTAAGCGTGACATACTTACGGACATGCTATTTAATCGTTAAACGCGACAGACCAACCACAATGTTGAAAATTTTAGCTCTCGAGACCGACAAAAATGCTATTTTTAACTTCAGGTATATAGACCAATAAACATGCTTTCTTATTTAAGGTATACAGACCAACAAACATGACATTTCACATTTAACTCCAACGACAATTCTGTCTCAAACCAAAGCATTACAATTCCTAATCAACCTAAGATACCTCCCCAAAGGAGATAATGTTTGCGAAGATGATCCACCCACACCAAAACATATACTGCACTATCTACCCTAAAACAAACGAGATAATGGCTGTGAAGAAAGTATCATGACAACAGAAGAGATACTATACGACCCCCGCAAAAGGAGATGTTTATCCTTAGAGAATTGTATCCTGATCAAACAAAGAAATACTACACTAACCTCAAAAAAGAGTTGGCAATTATACGAACGATGATATCATGAAATACGAACATCTATTACACTACTCGCTTCTAAAGAAGAGTAAATGTATGAGAAGATGATCGCATAACAACCGAAGATTCACTACACTACCCCCCCCCCCCCGGTGAAAGGTTATTTCGGGTAGGATGGTCTATTGACAACAGCCCATATACTATACTGCCCGTTACAGCGTGGCAGACCATCATAAACAATATTTCAAAATTAAACTTGGTAAGCCGAGAAAAGTGTTACTTTTAACATAAACGTGACATATGAACAACAATAATATTTCGAAATGCGAACTGACAGACTGACGACAATTATTATTCTAACTTAAGCTTGACGGACTAACAAATATATATTTTTTTAAGTTAAAATAGACAGGTCAACAAATGATATTTAAACTAAAGCGTAACGGACGAACCCAAATTACATTTCAAACGAAAGTATGAGTGATTGAAGAATATGTTATTTCAAAGCGTGACAATAGCAAAAATACTAGTTCTAGCTTGAGCCTGAGTAACTAAGGAAATTCCTAATTTAAACATAAACCTGGCAGATGAGAAACATTATATTTAAAACTTAAACATGACGGAACGACGAAAATGATATTTGCAACTTAAACGTGTCAAACGAGAAACTCATATTTCAGACTTTAGCTTGGTAGACAGACAAACATGCGGTTTATCCATAAGACTGACGGCTAATAAAATTATATTTTAGATCGAAGCTTGATACATCGACGCAAATGATATTTCAAACTTAAGTATGACAAACACACACAAATTATATTTACCACTTGAATTCTATGTAAAACAATAGCCTGAAAGACCAAAAAAAATGTTATTTAAAATGTAAGCATGGCAGTCCGACGAAAATTTTATTTCAAACGTAAGCGTTACATACTAACGAAACATCTATTTCAAAATTTAGTTGAGTAGCCAGACGAAAATGCTATTTCAAGCTTAAGCGCGACAGACCAACACAATGTTATTTCAAACGAAGCTTGATTGACCAACGAAAATGCTATTTGAAACTTAAAAGTGACAGATAAAGAGAAGTGATATTTTAATTTTAGCGTCCAATTACCCGCCCATTTTGTATAATAGTTAAAGTGTTCGCTAATGGGCCTGGAAACTAAGGTTCAATCCTCTGCCGAGTAATACCAAAATATTGTGTAAGACCATGTACCGCCCCCTCTCGACTATTGCCAACCCCAACGATTGCGTTCAGTGGTTTTCTTCTCATTCATCTTCTGTTCTGGCCGAGGGCACATACACTGATTTACAAGTATACAGAAAAAAAGCAGCGCAGACTCACAAGAGAGAACACAAACTCGGATACATTGTGTATAGATAAGTTTTACTCTGTTTGTGTATGTGATACCGCAGCGGAAAAAGACTTCCACTGAGATAATTTGTCTGTCAGGGCATCATCGTCGCTTTATTAGAGTCAGCTCATCTCAGGGCTGCGGTAATCCCTTGCATCATTCAGCCGACACCTCTCGAGACCCTCCTTCCGAGCCGCTAACTGCCGTAAACTGAAAATTGCTTTGACTCTTCAATATATTAACTTCGACCGGAAACTCCAAACACCTGGTTTTTGTCTGATAAGCGTAAAATGATTAAACCACTTAACTACTCCTAGCTGACTACTCGGAAATTAACCACCGACTGTTGCGAGAGTTAAAAAGACTGAAAAGCCCCCATCGACTTGTTACTCATCGATCTTTTTGCATTTCAAATGAATAATTAGATATTTTGCTCCAGGTCTTAGCTCTGCATAGGGGGGGGGCGTCCATAGTATCATAATAGTACTAGATGCATCTTTGCTTACAGTTAGTATTTTTAAGGTGATAATAAAGGGTAAGCTGGAACAATCAAGGTAAAGAGGTGGCGCAATCTCTCACATCCCGCGGAAGTTGCCAATGAATGGGATGTTTTCGGGTCGTCTTAGACTACGGCTAATACATTTCTTTATTTCATTTATTCAAAGTACGCGTGTAGCGATATACATCCTATTCCAAACTTTAGCGAGCAAGACAGACTGACGGACAATATATATTATTGGACGTATCTAATGTAAAACATCTCTATCCAATCTCTGCATTTATCGATGTAAACTGAAGCAATATCGACCGACTAACGAACGAAGCATCGCATGAAGATGCGAGGATGCATCTAAAAAGACGCTTAAATGGTCGTAATGAAACGTCTGCGTGCGGGAAGGCAAATTTAACTGCAAGACGATTTCCCAGGTAAAAATTGAAAAAGAAAATAAACTGGTGGCTGTTCCTACCTTCGATTAAGTTCGAAAAAAAACAACAATAATAAAATAGAAAAGCTTAACTTCGTACTGATTTCGCGTTGATGGGAGTATAGGTTTGAGAGGGAGGGGGTAATTTCTCCAGAATCTCCACGGAAACCGAATTGAAAATTGCCCGCCAGTCTTTTCGACATTGATAAATGACGTGCCACTTTAAGGAAACGAAAGTGACGGATGATTTTAGACGGTTCTTCGTTATAGGGGGAACAAAGACAAAGTTCGCTCATAATAAAAAACACACTCACACAGAGAAGCATGCCCTTAATTAAAGAAAAAAACAAGTAAAACCGAAAAAATACAGTCGGACCAATAAAGTTCATAAGTAAAAATAAAGCACGCAATATCCAACCCTGAGAAATTAGATGGTGGTCATTTTTGCTATATTTGTTACTCTATATTTCTCATATGCTTTCTCTGACAATTGTTTAAAGCCTTATTATTTATTTGTTTTTTTTCCTCATCTAAATTGAATATCTATTTATATTTACAATACAAATGCTAGCCAATGTGTCAGAGGTTTCACGCACAAAAATAATTTAAACTTTAAACACATGTTAATAGTGTTATTACTTTCATTCTTCGTTTCCAGATCGTATTATATAGTTATTTAAACCATAGTGCTTTTATGTATAGGTTTTTTTTATATTAAAGAATCACCACTTACCAAGGTAAAAGACCACTGAAGAGAAATACTTCATGAGATTGTCACTATTTTTTTCCTCCCCACGTGGGGAAATTTAGACACTATGTTATTTTTGTATGTGGGGGATATTAAGCTGCCAAACACGATGCATTTTGGATGAGAAAAATAAAATTACCTTAGTAAAAAAGTTTTTGTATCCATTGACAGAAAAAAGAACACACACTGTAGTTTTTCCACAGCCTGAAGGCTGGAGATAGTGTAAGTAAGATGATGAACAATACTATTAAACGATTGGTAACGATTAGTGGAATGGACATTATTTGATTAATTAATAAGACAACTCAACAACTATTTCCTGATATTGGACTTTAATTGAAACACCTTAAATAAACTAGGAATTCAAACAATACAAACTACATCACCAACTATAAAAAAACATTAAATACAACAAAACATTTCCGAAACTCCAGCACATCCAATGCAAATATATATATATATATATATATATATATATATATATATATATATATATATATATATATATATACATATATATATATATATGTATATACATATATATATACATACATGTATATATACATACATGTATATATATACATACATACATGTATATATACATACATGTATATATATACATACATGTATATATATACATACATGTATATATATATACATACATGTATATATATATACACACTAGTATATATATACATACATATATATACATATATATATATATATATATATATATATATATATATATAATGGCCCATGCAATAATTGCCATCATATATACGTGGGTGAAACTCAACAGGAACTAAAGAAAAGGTTTGGTTTACCTAAAACAGATATGAAAATTGAACGCACTATTCTCCGGTGCACTACAGAATGCTAATTCGTTTTACTTTGAACACGTTAGAGTTATTAAATTAATTTTCAATAAACATCGACGAATATTGCTAGAATCAGAACTTTTAAGACAATAAAGCAACGTAACAGCTTCTTATTGTGTTCCTTTTAATCAGTAAACGTATACTAATAGAACATATTTTAATTTAGCTCCATGTAAGTCTATTTTATACGACCTTCAATAAACTTTGTACACAATATCGAAAATATAATAAATATAACACTCAATCCATTTTGAATTCTAACGGCTATGGTTTGTTCAGACAATAAGAATAAAACCATTATTTTCATCTCAAAATCGCACTACTTGTTTTTATTTAAACAACTTTGTCTCGTTTGAAAGAAAAAAAACAAAAACATTCCAAAACAAAAGCATGACATTTTAAATTCTAAAGGTTTTTTTGAAAAAAAAACAAAAATACATATTTCATATCACATAGATACAAACATTTTTTCTGATATTGTACTTGTATTTTATTTCTTCAAATCAATCATCTCGAGGAAGTCTTGAAATAAAGACATAACGTTAATAAATAAATGAATATTTTTTTGGTTTTTCCTATTTAATTGTCGGTCAAGTTAGAATAGAATTTAAATAATGATCGGAGTTCGCGCCCGCCGACCGTCGACAATTAACTTCCTGCACTGAATATTGCGTAAGCAAGAAACATCAATGTATGTAGGTAATAAATAATTAATATTCATTTATAAATATTATTAAAATCCTCTTTTACTAAGGCCGGGCACTTAATAACAAACAGTACTACTAGCTTCATTGCGAGTCCAACACAGTTTGTTGTTGTAAATCACTATTCGCTGCTCGTTTTAAATACCATCCAACTTGGCTTTTACAAAGTTCAAATCCTTTTAATTTCCAAGCTAATTCCTGGTGGCCAACGGAAAAGGCGATTTGTGATCAGAGTTCGCGCCCGCCGACCGTCCGAAATTACCGTCCTCCACTGAAGTTATCGTAAGCATGAAACATCGATGTTTGTATTTAATAAATTATATATATATATATATATATATATATAAAAGGAGATTGTAGTTTGCTTGAAGCATTGTTGGTAAATATAAGTGTAAGTGAGTAGTCCGAGGCTGTAGCAATGCGATGTAGTTGCCGGAAGGTGGAAAGGGTGAACAGAAATAAACGAGAAGAGAAAACGAATCTCGAAACGATTTATTAATATTGCACGAAAAACTGATAAAGTACCAGAATAGTAAATACTAACAGGTAAATAAAAAAGTTCGGCAAAAGGTAATCTTAAATTTTCGAAAGAAAAACTTTCATTACCAATAGACAACAATAAAAGATCAAAAGGGTCGAAAAAACGGGAAAAACCGGAATCAAACAATTGAAACACCGCAGCAGACTATTGGGAGTAGGAACGCAGAAAATGTCAAAATGTAATTAAATAATTATTCAGCTAAAGTTAACATCTTATTAACATTTGTTTATTTATATACTAATTATTATAATTTTATCATATTTTATTTTATATCATGTATTACTTTTTCTTTATTTATTCAATTCTAAATTAAAATTTACGTGTGGGCCGTTATTATTATATGTGCAGACAAAGGGGGATAACTTAGAAAAATATGTTTAGAAATGAGATTTTAAATTTGAGAAGAAATTTAAATCAATTGTGGAATGAATTAATGTCATGAGAGTAGGAAGGACACCGTTGGAACGGGGGAGATAAAAAGAAACGTTGGAAAGGGGAAGGGGGAATTAAGGGATAAAAATACATACACACATATATATATATATATATATATATATATATATATATATATATATATATATAAAGTGTAAATATCTAAATACATATTTATTTTATTTAAGGGTATTTCAAGGGTATAATACTCCTAGAACTAAATTTATATAAATTTATTCTATTTATTTATTAATTAATTTTTTTTAAAAATTTTCCTCTGTTATTATTATTTATTCATATATTTATTTATTCGTTTATTATTATAATTTCTTTTTTTATTTATTTTATTTATTTATTGATATATTTAATTTTTTTACCTATTTAACATTTTTATTATTATTTTATTTTATTGAATATCAACTCTTAGTTTAGGGATTAAAAATGTATCCGCATACACATACACACACATGAGAATACACCAATATATACATACATGGTATATATGTATACACATACACAAGGCCTAAATATATGTAAATAAAGTGTATATTATTCCATTCTTGTTTACATTAATGTCCATAATTATAATGTTTTATTTATAAATATGTAACATGTAAAAATTAAACACAGGATAAGAGGCATTGAGGTGTGGGGTGGATGGCGCTGGCAAATAAAAGGAAACAGGAGGAGACAAAGGCAAGTAAGTTGGGAGTGAGAGTGTGAGGATGTAAGACTCAGAGGATGAAAGAGGAAGACAACTCAAATCTGTTATTCAGAGTTGAACGAAATTTAGAGATTAGAATAGCTTCCGAAATTCGGAGCTGACCTATATTGCGGACGGAATTGAGAATGCAAACACTAATAGAGCGATGTGTGTTGCCACATGATATTAAGTATTTGTGGAAGGAAGAAATGTGGATGTTCAGATGCTCTTTAATGCGTTGGTGTAGAGGCCTAACGGTACTACCGATGTAGAACTTTTGACACTTAGCGCATTGTAGGTTGTACACTGTATAGGTGCGCAGGCAGAGGCCAGAGTTGGGGATTGGGCAATTAGCTAGAGAGCATGGGTCCGGGGTGTAGTGGCTTTTTTTGAATAGATGTTGTCGGAGAGAACTGCCTGTGTAAGAGAGCTGTATGTTAAGGTTCTCACTGCGTATGGCATTGCGGATAGCGGAAGTAATCCGGTCACTAAAGAAGGGGAGCTTAAGGAAGCAAGTGTTGGTGAGTATGTGGTGTCTACGTCTTTTGGTGTTGTTAAGGCTGGATACGTTGTTAATAGGGTATGGTGGTAGGCTTCGGTGTGTGTTGTTTTATCGGAAGTAGACGAGCATTTGTCCTGTATGCGGGTGATTTCGGTTTGTGCGTAACTAATTTTGGATTTGAGGGGTAGTGCGGATTTTTAGTGGATGAAGAAGTTCCTGCATGCGGGTTTTCTATAGAAAGTGGTGTGGAGAGATCCGTCGTCATTAATGCTGAGTTTAAAGTCTAGAAGTGAGATATATATATATATATATATATATATATATATATATATATGCAACCCTCGTTGAAGACTACGGAGCTTTCTCTTCTGATTTTTTTTGTTAGCTTCTTGACGCAATGAGCGAGATTGATGTGTTCAGTGTTTATTTCAATATTGTGGCTCCGAATGTTGTTGTATCTGCCATCACTCGAGCACTTCTGATCTCTCGGTCATCATCAAAAGGCTGTGTCTTTTAATAGTTTTAAAAATTATATTCTATTTTAATTTAGAAATACGGATAGGGAGTTAGTGCCACTATTAAATGATATTTAATTAATAGTGGGTCGCAGTTTTGTAATGTATAAGGCTTCAAGGCTTTTAGTCTGCGTGTAAAATTATTTTGTAGATAAAAATTGTCCTCATTTTGCCATTGCTGACTATTAGAACAAGCAAAAAATAAAACCCACGATTTTGGTTAGTCCGTTATCAGCAGCAGTCTACACATTTAAAAGGAAAGGAAAATGAATGGGATGACGGCTTTCATTTATTAGAGTGTGTATATATATATATATATATATATATATATATATATATATATATATATACTAGCAGGAAGACCTATCATATTTTTGGATTTTATGAGGATCACTACTATGTACTTTTTCACTGTAGTCCTAACACAATTTTACTTTTGTTACTGCGTAATCCTCACGTTTCCTTACCTAATATAGTCGGAAGAAGCTAAAATGTGTGACACTCTCTGAATCTCTGTCTTATACACATGGTTAACATAATATAAAAATAGAATATACGAATTTGAAGTTTTAAGGGCGTTCTGTCCCCATGGGGCGCTTAAAGGTGTTGGTACGTAGATATTCAACACATATTTCATTGTTTTCCACTTAAAATTCTATACAGATTATTGAACTTTCATGAAAGTAGGACATATTTGAAGTTTTCAGACGATTTGCCCTAATAGCTAAAATACGATTTCCTTTAGAGGTTCGGATATACTTTTATGTTTTTTCCCGCTTAATTTTACATAATAATACACTTTTATCTTTTATGTAGGTTCTCTAACATAAATTTCTATATGAAACACACGAAAACAATACACACATAAAAAATGAGATTTAGTTATATACATATATAGTTTAGCCAACATTTGAACACGTTGTAGAGCTGTCAACTAACTGATTCAAGGTCATGAGTTTGATTCGATAAGCGGACATATTTTCTTTAATAAAATTAAATTACACATGAAATTCAAGGAAATATAAAAAACACAAATAATTATTGGATTTTACTAAAAGTATCTCTACGCATATAAGATACGTATCTTCGATGTTACATTGTGTTTGTAATATGTTTAAATAGGTAAAAGTGTTGTTGTAGATAAATTAAACGCAATTAGAATAACATCTTTTATTTAAGTGATCTTTATAAGAAAACTACGTTTAAATTAAAGTTTTAATTGACTCATATCATTGAGTGTGTTCCGTTTATATGTTATTCAGTAATATTTTTTTTAATTTACGCTTACTTAAATTGAACAGCGTTTTACCAGTAATAAATAATTTTATAAAGAGTTGAACCTAAGTGTTTGTATTGCTCAGTAGAGTTCATATCACTTACTGTTGATCATTTATCTAAAAAGTTTAAATTAAGATATCACTGCTAGCGTTTTATGATATACACACTTAAATACAGACCCTCTAAACAAAAGATGTTCGCTACTGAATGCATCACATGGTGTTGCTTTTGCAGTTACAGACTTTAAACATTAAATAAAGCTTTTTCAGAATTATGTATATCAGAATTGATAAGTTGGATGATTTTGATTATTCGAAATACTATTCACAACCTATCGGCCAATGTAACCACAGGCGGATCTTTGCAAAAATTACAACGACATATTCGAACTTGAGTATCATTATGTTCAACTCAAGGAAGTGACCAGGTTACAGGAGCTCTTCAACTGGGCTGCGAAAAAGATAAAGCCGTTAAAATGTCGCAGTTTATCCATAATTAAAGTATCTTACAAAGAAATAAATGTCTCCGCCGATGAGAACGAAACTATTTCTTAATTAAACCTTTATGTAATCCACTGCGATAAATGTTTCTAATTCTGTTAGCGAGATAGTAAATGACATTAAGAATACTATATCGATGCTGACATAAAATGTATTAAATACTTCAATAATTATTTAAACTAATTACAGTTTTAAAAACTTTTAACCTATCGATTTTATAAATAAAAGTCAATTTTATATATATATATATATATATATATATATATATATATATATATATATATATATATATATATATATATATATATATATATATGTTTGTTACACCGGCCGTTCTAACAGAAGAGAAACTACGCCGGTTCTCACTATAAATAGTGCGAGTAGACAATCACCAGAGAAAAAAAGAACAGTATTGTAACTGTCTAGCCTAGTGCCAGTCATTTTCCTTACCTTTGTACCTTTTATGTTAATACACTTGTTATCTTAACCCAACCTCGACTTGACTTCTTCTTTTTATTGTTGGACAACTTCACAACACTATATATATATATATATATATATATATATATAATCTCGTCAATTGGCTACAATTTGAAAATGCATATTATTCAGTAAGACACCTACTTTTTGAAATCAATGGAATATTTGGGAATCTGGAAGGCGTTAGAAATCTTATATTGTAAATGTACACATATGAAATGCTATATTAATAAATATACAATTAACTCACAAATGTTAAATATGGCTATTATAATAGGATATGTTATCTATTCACCACTTTTCCTTTTGTAATGAGGATAGTTTGCGTAGTATCGACGATAAAACCAATAAGAAAAACATACCGTCTATGACAACGTTCGTGGATAACCTAACCCAACCCCTAACCATCACCCTAATCCTAGTCGCAAAATCCACATGTCAATTAGATCAACATGTGACCCGCCTACAGGAGCTCCTCATATGTGCTGCAATAAACATAAAACCGTTTACGTGTCACAGTTTATCCATCATTAAAAGGAATTCGCAAAGAAATAGGTACTCTGTCGATGAGAACGAATTCCTAACAATCCGCTCAAAAAGGAGTTTTGGGCGCTGCTACTATCTAACATCGATATCGTTGGCAAGACCTCAGCAAAATGCTCAAGATTGATCGATAAATTCAAAAATGTGAGTTCCTAAGCCAAATTATTTTATATTTACTTTGCATTCATTCCTAAGTTATCATGGACGATGCAAGCTATGAGGTATCACTTATAAACTTTGGGATAATTAAGTTGTTCATCAATACGTTTATGAAAAAAATGGGGGCGGTCCGATTCCTTGACAAACATGAACCTATACAGTTCATCAATGTAAGAAAAATCTCCGACGGCGGCACTTGTTGAGGAACTAAAATTGGATAAAGCTTGACGTAACTCTGTGTAACTCTGGAGAACAGCTAGTGAAGAATGACCAACCATCTGTAATAATTAAAAACAAAGATATGTTCTTTAGCAAATAATTATGACACCAAGCTGTCTGGGATTATAATTTTATCTTTTTTCTGTTGGGGGTTGTTGGGGTTGTGGTTGTGGTGGTGGTGATGAAGGACAAAAAAGACGAATATAATAGGTAAAAAAGAGCTAATCTAACGTGACCGAAAAAGGAATTCTACCCACGAATATTTATTTTTCTCCTGTTACATTTAAGATAGTTCTTGCCAACGAATAAAACATGAAATTGCATTACAAAACACAGAAACATTAATTTTCAAACGGATCACCGCGTAATATGTTTGTTACGAGATGTTATCAATTCAAAAACTACTCCAGAACAACTCAACTCATGAATCCTAGTTTTTTCACAACACAATTCTTTATTTAACAATCAAAAAAGCAAAAGAAAGAAAGAGATACGCATTTTTAAATTTGAAAAAAAAATCATTAGTCATCAAAAAATATTTAAAGTATGTTTAAATACGAAACAACTTATTTCATTTTGTCCGCTGCCGATTCTTAAATGCTATTCAAATTTGAAACTTCGGAGAACTTAATTTTCAATTCAGTGTACTAATGATGAAATGAGAAATATTTATTGTTTTTGAACTACATATAACCCTAAGACTGATAGATCATCCCCACAAGTGTATTTTTACGTTTGCAAAAATATATGCAAATATTAGGTATATTTTTTATGGTAATCCGAAACAAAAACAACTCTAAAGCTAAATATTTAAAAATGTAAAAAGAATCAGAATCGGAGTCAGTAAGTGTATCGGAATTGGAAAGTAAGAAAATAATATGTATATATCGATATAAAATAAATACGTAGATTTTAGATTAAAGAATCGATATATATATATATATATATATATATATATATATATATATATATATATATATATTCTTAATCTAAAATGTACGTATTCATTTTTTATCTATTTCACGTGTCGATCCATAAGTTCACTGGACTTTTTCCCATATAATTCATCAAACGAATCCATATATTTGCCTACCCCTGTCGGCTCAAATTTGTGTATACCTACGTATTACACTCCGTCTGTTAAGCAGACTATTTGTGTTCCCGTGGCGGCGCACATTGTTTATATCAATCTATCTGAGTTTTGATTTTCTATCGATTCTGACACTTATAACTGCCTTTATTGAATTAGTGCGATTTATAACCGACTGGCTGATTTGTAGATAGCACTTATCAATTATTTACAAAAGAAAATATCTTGTGTGTATATTCAATCGGGATGTCTGAAGTCAGTTTTTTGTTTGCTTCACGGCATATCAGTCTTTCACTGATTATTTGATGCTGAATCAAAGTATCGTGGATATGTTTAAATACTTATTAACTTTAATAATATCGGCGTAGCCATTATACTCGAGAAAAATGTAAGCCTTTCTTACTAAAACCAAAAACACAATAATCTATTTCTTTAAAGTTACAAAGAAAAAATATCATTTCCCTTAGCAACCAGATTTAATGAAACGGCTTAATGAACAAAGGAAAGCAAGAATATGCCATTTTGTCGAAAACGTATTTCAGTCGTTATCAGTAAAGGCGAATGAGATTCTTCGGCAGTAAACCCTAATTTACTCTCAATTTCAGTTTACAATGGATGACAACGTTAATAATTCGTTATCTTTCTTAGACGTTTTTGTCGAAAGATTGAACAATTTGTTTTCTGAACAACGTATACACTACACCTACGATTATAGGCCAATATATCATCTGTGCTTCATTCTTCCTCCCATAAAATCACGAAAAATCAATCTGATTAAAACGTTAGTGTATCGGGCTATGTTGAGCTACTCTTGTTCGAAACTAAATGCAGAACTTAAAACATTCACGGAAATCAACTCTTCCGATGGTTGCTCTTTACACATCATTGAAAGATGTATTAAATACAATATCGAGAGTTTGAATTACCTACTAGACACTTTCCTCGAGTGTCGTCGGCCTCTGTGTAGAAAGGTTTGTCAGGAGAACTTGACATGAGCATACTTCACCATACAAGTAAACCCTGACCAAATATTCAAAATAGCATAGTATTCAAAGCCCAAATGAGATCCCCTTTACACACCTATAGACTGGCTAATGCGAGGAATGTTGCACCTTCTCTAAGTAATGTTACCTCAAGTAACATCACTTGGTTGTATACTCCATCAGACTATATGCATTATTGTCCTGGAATCCGTTAAGACCAAGAGACCTCACAAAGGATATGCTATAATATAATTAACTGGTCAATTGGGGAGATAACAATTAAGGTTCTTTACTTCTTTACTAACTCAACGTTTGAAAGTTTAAGGAGAACACTAATGGAATATTCGACTATCTATATGAGATACATCTCATATAGAGATCAAGGGTTTGACCCAGGTAGGGATCGTTTGATTTCTGAGAACTCCGACTGAAGTAAAATGAAACAATTTAATCAATCTCGTCAGTGGTTGGTATTGGTATGCCATAAAACTCAATTATTTAATCAAAAGAAGATAGATATTTGTAAACATATTATTAAAATATAAAGGTTTCATTATTAAATATATATATATATATATATGTATACATATATATATATATATATATATATATAGAGAGAGAGAGAGAGAGAGAGTGTGAGAGAGAGAGAGAGAGACCACAAGAAAATATCATATAACATAGTTATCTGCGCACTTGGGGAGAGGATAATGTTCCTTAAGATCGACTGTTGTAACGTTATCGATTATTTTATTCCGAATTCAATGTTTGCTGTGGTTGTGGTAGTTCTTTGATTGTCGCTTTCATTAATAACATTAAAATAACAAAAGAAAACACCTATATTAATAATTTAACTGATTTTAAAGTTCTTTTTATTTAATAATTAGCAAGAAAAAACAAACAACGCGCGGTTGAGAATTAGAGTATGTACTGCACGCGTGAGTTTGTGAGTTCGCGAGTTCGCGAGTTCACGAGTTCGTACGCTGCTACAGGCTCACTACTGTATTTGTATGGATGCCTGGCTGCGCAAATTCAATACTATGTCTTCTCTCGTCCAGACTGTATTTCCTTTTTTCCTCAATCTATATCACCTGTCTGTACGTCTATTTACCTATATCACTTATGTAACCCAAACTTCTTAGACTTTTCTTGGTTTATAACTCAAAGTAAGTTACGGTTTAAGGTCTGATGATTTAAATGAAATTTACTTGAAATTTACATTCATCTACCAAATCCTAATGAATTAGTCTGTGCATCGTCCGTCAGAAATTTGTTTTATTACTTCGTTATTAAACGGATTCGTCAATTTATTTTATTGTTTCCAACCCTCTGTTTTTCGTTTGTAAATTTATTACTAAACAATATCACATTACTGTAGGTGTGCCTACGGAGTCTATACTTACACCTTTATTATTCTTAATCTTAAACGCCTTCCCTGATTTAATCGTATTCGAGGTGTGTATATTTGATGAGAGCACAACACTCTATTCTAGACATGCAGGTAAATTGAACCCGGACATATTAAAGACAATGGGTGAATCCTGAAAAATGATCTAAAGTCTGTAGTAGAATGAGGTCATACATAAATGGTTACATTTAATGCTACAAAGACAAAGTTCCTTTCTTGAACAATTATAAAAAACGTTTCTAACCAGCAATTAGTATTCAGCGTTTAAACTCCTTGGTCTAATATTTACCGGGAACACGAATTAGAATAAATACATAGAAGACACGCCCAAGTCTGCTGCAAAAAAGGTTCTCTCCCTCGACCGTGTTTGTAAACTTCTCACACCTACAAGCATCCTGTAAATCCATAAAGCCACCATACTTGAGTGCACATAGTATTGTTGCCACATATGGGCTGGTGCACCAACCACTAGTGTCTTCCTATCAGACAGGGTACAAAAAGAATCATTAACCTAATAGGTCCCGCACTGTTTGGCAAGTCTTAGCCCCTGTTCCATCGCCACAATTCTTTGTATCCATGGCGTACAGATGAGAGTGAAAATAAACCAGGCGGTGGCGAAGATATATATATATATATATATATATATATATATATATATATATATATATATATATATATATATATGAAAGGATAAAATAATTCGACGGTATGGAATTAAAATGGAATAAGCGGAAGACCTAAAAAGCTCAACGTTTCGCCCAAATGTTATATGGGTTTTGTCTAGAGTGAACGAAAGAAGGCAAAAGACGTGTTCTGTTTCACATCTCCGTCTTTTGTCATTTTTTGCATTTTTTCGTTCGCTCTTGACAAAACCCATATAAAATTTGGGCGAAACGTTGAGCTTTTTAGGTCCTCCGCTTATTCCGTTTTAATTTCATATATATATATATATATATATATATATATATATATATATATATATATATATATATATATATATGTATACGTTATATTATCAGTAATAAGGAAAACTTGTCAGATACTCGCGGTCAATCTGGAAGAGATGATATTCTATTTTCTTCCTTCTGCGGTGAATTATACAATGATTCGATTAAAAGTGGATATTGCAATCACGCGATGTGTGATGTTTGATGCGGGATAAATTTAATATTCAGATTGACCCACAGCATCACCCTCTGAAACTCTGATTACTCCAATGGTTTCCTTGCCCATGTAATGCTTAATTTCTGACAAATCATAGATAATATATTTGATATGTGAAATATAAAAATATAAATTAGTTTATAATGCTGAAATTTAAACATATAAACATGTATTAATTATAGTTTACCAGTCTACTGACTTCTTAAACATATGTGTATATAAATAGGACATTGATAGCTTTGTATTGCTCGTATCCGCGTGATAAAAACAGTGCTCACTAAGGTCTCGCCCATTGCCGTAACTCTCCAACACACGAAAATAATTTAAGGGCCCTTCTAAAGGATAATGTGCCAGCGCTAATTCATTATTTTCACGGGATCCAGACAAATATAAACAATAGGTGCTTTCGTCTCAATAGAAGAAAGGCATCATTTTTGTCTGTGTTTCTACTCCGAAGAAATGCCTACTTAATGATATATAGTGACGATTGCTACTATATGCAGCTCTATAGTGGTCTTAGACAAATATGAGTATGAGAGGTAAATAAGGGGCAGTAACTCTTACTTTGACTATTGAGTTGTGACTCGTAAGTGTTCGGATCTTAACTCTTTCAAGTTTGAAGACATACTGTATTTTACATCAGACAGTGCGAAACATTGATTTTTTGCAAGCACACAAACTAATTTCTGGTGTAGAAACCTGCAACTGTTGCCAGCAGATGCGACCTGTGCCATCACTAGTAAAAACTGATGGCTTCAATTGGCGTTGCACATGTGCAAGTAAAAACGTCGATTAGACATAAAAGTATATTTGACAAATCAAAATTACCTATTCGGGAAATATTAAAATGTATTTATTTATGGGCGCGTGGAAACATTAGTTTGCTTATAGGCGCGTGGAAAAGCTGATTTTGCTTACATAAAATCAGAGTGCACACTTACGAGTCTCAACTCAATAGTGAAAGTAAGAGTTACTGCCCCTTATTTACCTCTCATACAGTAAAAGACAAAATAAACTTTTGTCGTACTTTTAAAATACAAGCACCGAATATTTTTCTAAGTCCGCTTTTAACTTAAGTAATCTACACCATGCTCTCATCTGGCAGGCTGTTTTACGGAGCAGACACACAGAGAGAAAAAGTAGTCTTCTTCTATTGAGACGAGCGCGACGGTGGTTAATCTTTTGCGGGTGTCCGCTGATACTGTCACTTTGCACTGGGTTGAACACTGGAAATGTAGATTGAAATTCGTGTTGATGTTGTTGTTGTTGTTGTACGCCAGAATGTATTATCCTCGAATCCCCCCCCTGCTTACGTGAGAACAGGTTTGATCTTTAGAGCCGATGTTTATAAGTATTGAGAGTCCCGTCACTATTGTGGTTCCCAAGGGTTGAAGATACTCTAGGTGTATGATATCGTTTGTATGTAATTATTTCTTGCTTCGATGCATACTTAAGAATGGGCCGTCTCAAAGTTATGTAGATGAGAATAACATGTCTACCATTAGTTATACTATGGATCACCATATCTATATACGTATCTTCGTAATGTCTTTTTACATCGTATTGTGCACGTTGCTATTTTGAATCGGAATTAGAAGTATACCCAACTCCGTCCAGTAAAATACATTCTCCGAACCTAACAGATTTATACCCCATGTATTTTTTACGAGAATTAAAATCAAGATATAATGTCTAGAAAATAATATGTATATAATCCTTATTCTAATTTTGAATCTAAATCAATTATTTCATTTTTATTTTAGACAAAGTCTAAAATAAAGCTAAACGGGGCCTAAAAAGAAATTGGAATTTAAGGCATATTTCTTAATTACTGTCTAATGACTATGGATCAAATTGAATGCAAATCTAGTCTTGGGTATGACCTTAAAAGACATCCAGTTGTGAGGCCTCTATTTGGGAGCTGTGGGGAATCTGAAGTTGCTTTTTCGTTGTCATTGGTCCTAGGTCCACTCTTGCCCGGAGTGATAGTACCTGCAAGAGCCTTATCTATAGGTCAAATAGAACCTTTTGGCGCTTGCAAATCAGGTTGTCTAAAGTTATTGACTTTCTAACTCGAAATGCACAACAGATTGATGTTTATTGTATTTTATTTCTTGGTAAAACTCGATCATGTTCTGAAAAATCCAAGACAAAAACAAAAAGTGGCTTACCCCCTCTCCCCTTTCCCTCTGCTCTCCTCCCTTCTCCCCTCTCTCTCCCTTCCCGCTTTTACTTAACAAAACATCGTGAATAAATACTTCAATATATAAAAAGGTTTAAGCATAAAAACCTTCACCAAAATGGCCGGATTCAGCTTTAAATAACCTTAACAGGGTTGATTTGTGATGAAACAAAACAATCACATTTTACCAAAATGCCCTGATCTGGCATTAAATAACCCGAAAAGGGTTGATATGCTGTAAAACAAAACAACCAAACAAAAACCATGAACACACATTTGAAGATATAAAGAACTTAAAGCATAAACACGTTTACCAAAATGACCAGATTCGGCATTAAAGGAAAGAAAATGGTTGATATATCGTAAAACCAAACAATCAAACCAACCCAGTGCAAATCTTATATAAGTGAAATGTCAAATTGTAGATTGTGCCCATAATATTCTCCCCTAAAAAAACATTTAAAAATGCTCGAAAAAAACTGAAATTTGAAGAATATTTATTACTTGATGTCTAATATCTATTGTTAAAATTTCATAAATATCGAAGGTATCTGAATTTTTTGGCAGCGCATCGAACGTTTCGTACTATGTTAAACAAACGTAAACTACATATAACCCACATTTCGACTCCTTACCCCTAGCAGCTGTGTTCAAAACTTCTTACTGATCAGTTAAATAATTTATGAGTGAATATTGTACATATAAATATATACACATATAAACATACCTAACTATATACAGATTGAGATAACTAACATTAGTTTTAAATGTTGTGAATAACGGTTATTTTATAGGGAATTTCCGTATTACCTAACTGAAACCTCAACGTAAACACACAAACTGTTATAAAACAACATCTCATGATCTAAATATTTTGCGGATAATCGATTGCAACTCAATGAATGAAAGAAAAAATACCATACACTGTATAGATGGCAAACGTGTCGTATACATCAGTCAATTCTATCTTTTTTATTTTATTCTTTTTTATAGTCATTTAATTCTTTTTCTTAAGAAATGTTTTCACTTAAATTCACAACCTTTGCCCTGAAATGATTTCGAAAGCTGACAATCGGATTACGGTTCAATAATCAATTGTCAGACGAGTCATTTTCTCCTATAACAAAGGGAAAATATATATTAAAGGTTTCACATGGGTTAAATAGTAACAATATCAATAACGGCACTTTTATTTTTTTACGTATCAAGGGACAAATATTATTTTTCTACTTTCAATTGTATTATAATAGTTTTAATTTTTATACTCAGTTTTATGAGGCGATTGCTTCGTACTGTTGTATTTTAGGTTTGTCTATGCAAAACGAAGCATTGTAATTCTAACAATACATGGGATAGGTAAAGGAAATAATAATAATAATAATAATAATAATAATAATAACTATAATAACAATAATAATAATAATAATAAAAATAATAATAATATTAATAATAATAATAATAATAATAATAATAATAATAATAATAATAATAATAATAATAATAATAATAATAATAATAATATAGAGATTAATTATACTAATCTGATAACGAGAATAAACTATACCATTACGATGTTTCATGTATTAGTTACGAAAATAATGTTACAGAAATATAGAATAGCGATCGGAATGTGTAGGGTAAAAATTGGATTACTTATTAATTCAAGACAGGATTATTTTTAGAGGTTATGCTGTAAGAAAGTCGGTAGGTAAATTTGTAAAATCACCGCTTCTGTTTTTAGAAAATAATTTATTAAAATAAAAACAGAGTTTAATCAGATGAACTGATCGAAACATGACGGAAGATTACAGTGAATTTGAGAAGCGAGGGCCTCCTGTGCTTTGCATTCAGAGTGTGGACTCTCCAATGGAGAAACTAGACATATATTTTTCGCAAGTTGACTAAAATTATTTCCCCGAACATAACAGTTTTGCACACATGCTGTGTCCCTTTACGAACATTAAAACTAAAATATAATGATAACAAAAATTAATGTCTTGAATAATTATTTTAATTTTGATTAAAAAATCCATTACATGATTGTAATACTAGAAAATGTCTGAAATATAAGACCTTCGGAAATAGAAATTAATAGAATATTGCTCAATTGGGGTCAAATAAATATGGATACACATAAATGCGAATCTGATATATGATTTTTAAATTAGAGGTTTCCACTATTATATCTATTAAAAAAAGCTGACATCTATAGAAGATTTATTGTTGATATTGAAAATATTTTGTGAAAATTTTAAAAAACGGAGGTATTTGAATTTTCACGAAGGAGTTCCCCCTCCCTTTTGCATGAAAATAAATTAAATAAAACGTAGCCCACACTTAGCCCCCTTACGCATGTGTTCCAAAATTCATAATGATCTATTAATTAGTTTAGATATTAATCCTGTAAATATAAATATATAGACATATAAACGTACATAATTTTATGTATATACATATATATATATATATATATATATATATATATATATATATATATATATATATATATATGAGTGTAAAGGAACGAAAACAGCTAAAATCAACGTATAGCAGGGATAATTGTGTTCAAAATTGATGAACTAAATGAACAGAGGATCAACAACATGAAGTTATTAAATGTAGATTTTTAGTTTATTTTTGATACGTGACATTTTGATTTGTTTAAATTGAATCCCCTCAACAAAACTAATGGCGGCGTATGTATATATAACGAGAAGAAGCAGCATCATACATAAGGATTTGCAGAGATGGAATAAAAAACGCGATAAATCAATTGTTTTAATTATGAAATTACACTTTACAAAAGTGGATTTTTGAAAAACTAATATCCACCATAAACGCCTATTTTCAGTAAAATAAATAACAGTAAGCAAAAATAACATCATATTACCGAAATGATTTTGAATGTTCTATGACAACTAAAGGCATAACTTATCTTTTCTGTAATTGATTTGACGTTTATGCCAATTTGCATTCTTACTCTTCATTTCTATTGACATTACACGACAAAGAGTTGAAGGTACGTTACTTTACAAAAATATGTGGACCCCCTTCGTGTGGCGAGATTGAATAGGAGAACCCCCAGACTTATGACTATGAGCCAGCCGTGGTTCATCCGTCAAAGAGGCAGCGAGTAGCGAGCTGTGTTTGTGTGGTGACAGTGTTGCAAGGACACAGTGGCGATACACGAGCGTTCCATGAGGCGTGTGTCGACTATTTAAAATAGGCGCTGTTTACGGTCAAAAGGGCCGATAAAAAAGTTTCTTTTTTTGATCATCGGCGTCAGTTTGGTTGTGAACACCGCGTGGTTCACATGCTTGTTGAACGGTTGTTGATGAAAAGAACGGAAATAATAATTCGACGCCCCGTTTGAACTCAGTGATAGAGCATTCTTTCAACTTTGATTAGTGAACCAAATACATTTCATTTCAGTTTATTAACTCTCTATTTCAACTTTGATTAGTGAACCAAATACATTTCATTTCAGTTTATTAACTCTCTAATTCAACTTTGATTAGTGAACCAAATACATTTCATTTCAGTTTATTAACTCTCTATTTCAACTTTGATTAGTGAACCAAATACATTTCATTTCAGTTTATTAACTCTCTAATTCAACTTTGATTAGTAAACCAAATACATTTCATTTCAGTTTATTAACTCTCTATTTAAACTTTGATTAGTGAACCAAATGCATTTCATTTCAGCTTATTAACTCTCTATTTCAACTTTGATTAGTGAACCAAATACATTTCATTTCAGTTTATTAACTCTCTATTTCAACTTTGATTAGTGAACCAAATACATTTCATTTCAGTTTATTAACTCTCTATTTCAACTTTGATTAGTGAACCAAATACATTTCATTTCAGTGTATTAACTCTCTATTTCAACTTTGATTAGTGAACCAAATACATTTCATTTCAGTTTATTAACTCTCTATTTCAAGCTATTCCGGTGCTATAAAGACTATGACGCCCAGACAATTTAACATTAAACGTGTTCTGCCACACGATAACAGATGTACCAGTAATAGAATGGTTTGAATACTTGGAATTGACGTGTAAACTTTGCGAGATAACCAAGATTGAGCGAGTGTTGCCGCTACGGTTGAAAGGTGCGGCCCGGTAAACGTAACGGCAGATATCCAAAGAACAACGAGATGATGTCGAGGGGAGCAAACGTGCTCTTATAAAAAGCCTCGTTGACGGATTCGTTTGTTGCTTTCGACCAAATTACCACGCGCTGCCTTCATCCCGGAGAGACGGAAGATGAATTCTTAACAGACTTGCAACAGTTAGCACAGCTTGTTGATGAAATGCCGCCAGAATGCTGGATAAAGAGTGCGTTTATCAATGAGCTACCGAGTCAAATCATGGGCTCCTGGATCATCCACCAGAATGGAAACGCTAACGTAAAGAGAGACATCCGAGAGAGAGAGAGAGAGAAGGAGAGAGAGAGGGTGAGAGAGAGAGAGAGTCCCGTGTTGGTGGACACCAGGGATGAACATTTAGCCGGCAGTGCGCTTTAAGCAGTCTTCACATACACTGAATCTTCACGAAATTTATCAGTGATGTTGACTGTGGCAGATGCGGAAGCCGAACCATTTGACTAGTAATGGCATGCGGCGCGTCAGTTTTACACACCGGAGGGAATAGTTGGCCATGCGTTGTTATTTCTGCAATAAAACAGGACATCTCGTGAAAAACTGTCCGGGAAACAGAAACGGGGACAAGATGTCAGCTCTACTCTTTCCCTAGTTAAATTAAAAGAGACGCTCCCTGTGATTAAATATGTTATTAATGGAAGAAAGCGCATAGCACTGGGCGATTCTGAATGTTCTCTGCCCATTGAAACAGGATCAGTGTACGATCCTTGTAGTCGACAGGCATCGGACGTTCTAACAGTCGACGGTGAAATTCTCCGCATTAGTGGTGTCGAGACGATCGCCCTAGCAGAAGATAACGTAAGCCCCGTAAAAAGTTGATGTTCTGTTAATGCATATCTGCTGTTCGGCTTCGACATTCTAATTGAAATGGATATTATTAAGATGCTGGGTGGAGTCAGCGTAAATCAGTCCGGTGATGCTATCTTTCGCAAGGACGGAGCAATATGCTAGCGCCGCTATCAGAATCGAGGAACCAGATTCCAGCGCGGAGTTCGATGAGCAGGCCAGAGCTTGGACAGCGTCGTAGAAATGCTTAGTCCATCAGCCACCCAATCGACGTTAGAATAAGGTGCCTAAATATCCCATGTCGGCTTAAATTCGGCAAGAATATCGCCACAAGCTGGAAACCTGGCTGAACTATAGATGGTTGGTGCCCTCTCCTTAGGTGAGACGTGGTCCCTCAAAAATCTTGATTTCATCAATGGCCATATTTCGACAAAATAAGTCTAATGGGCGGCCAGTGTTTTATTTGCGTAGGTTGAATGGATAGGTTGACGCCTACAAGGTACATGCCGATGTCTGTGCGAAAAAGTTAAGAGAGTAATAAATAAACGTGGCAACGTGTTGTTGCCTCCATCTCCGAAGGGCCTATTTACAAGTGCGTCAGCACAAATCCTTGTGGCTGTACAAAACCGTTATGTTCTAAGGAAAATAGTACTTCTCATAGCGCATGGTATTTCGACCTAATGTGACAGCATTCATCATGCGGGCTATTGCTGAGGCTACACTCTCAGAAGATCGCACGATCTGGCAAGACACTTCGACATACCTTGACGATGTTTTCATCAACGAATATATTGCTTCCACAACTAAGTTGAGCCAACATTTGGCGAATTTTGAACTAGCGAGCAAAGAAGCGGAGCGTCTGAGGAACGCTGCGCGAGTGATTGACTTAACAGTTCGGGAAGAGAGCAACATACTGATATGTGAACGTGGTTTCAGACGTGCCGCGTGTTGTTAGCAGTCAAAGTGTGTTCTTATTTTGCGGCAAGCAATTCAGGCACTTTTCAGTTGTAAAATGTCTCAGTGTGGCTGCACATTCATAAATAAAAGAGCGGTAGACGTAACAAAGGGGTTGACCTACAGGGTGACCGATATTCCCTTACAAACAATGGTAAAAGAATCCGGCGCAAGAGTGCACCAAGGAGACACCGTGCAAGTAAAGTGGTGTGTCAATAGTCCTGCGCTTGACGCGTAAATTGATGCAAGCTCTCAAGCGACTCGAGTATCATTGAAATACGATGAAGCTACTGTGGAGAATGGGAGCTGGTTACGGAAGGAAAGGAATGCGCGGCACATAAACTTGGCGGAGCTTGATGCTGTGCTAAATAGATGTTGACATTGAATCTGCCCGTGTGTTCACATCGGGCACATATCCCCTCACTGTGTAGGCTACGGTACGCACCAAAGCGGCTAGTGATATGCTAATCAATCTGCGGCTTTACACGCTTGCAAGCCTGGTCAAAGAGTATGAACTGTCTTTAGATGCAGAAAATTACAGAGCGGATAGTTTTACGAGTACCACAGCGATTGGTTGATACTCTCAAGAAGGTGGTTGAACCTCCGTACTGTGCAAGTGTGGTGTTGCCAAGCAGCTACAACTTTGAGCGAAGTGTCCACCTTGGCATACGGCGGACACTGTATTTTGTCAGACAAATTGATCGCACGGGTTCTAAAGCGTTGGTCAGTGCTGTGGTAAAAACATTGTAAGAAGAGCGAGTCGATTGACCCACCACTCACGCGTTGGCCGAAGGGGAAATTGGACGTTAGCGAAACTTGGTTTCGTATGGAAATAGATGTAACCGACTATCGAAGCAGACCGTGGACCCACGCGGTTATACATTTCGCGTTATCTGAGACGACAAGATGCCACAAGCTTGATATACCAGTTGTTATACCTGTTCTGCGAGCGTTAGCGCGGGCTAAAATACTCGTCGACAATTACACAGTATTTCGCAGCAAGGTTCTCGGGAATTTCTAGGCGAATAGGGAGTCCGATGGCGTTTTTGTTGTACGCATGTTGCCTCCGGTATTGGCATTATGGAGCGATGCCATCGAAGCGTACAGTTGATTGCAGCGAGGAAACAGTGCACCATAATGGAAGCAGTCTACTGGCTATTCCCTAAGAATGATGTGTCGCCGCGTTCTCACCCTGTCAACCTGAGGCATCGCTACCGCGTCCGACTGAAGGGAACCGATGTACTTCCTCCAGTAAAACACAAACTGCAGCAGATTGGAAAGTACGTGGTCGATCCTGTCTGGCTCAAACCCCAATTGGACGATGCACGCCCCCTTATACATGAAGACGCGTTATGGATGTTATCAGCCCACAAAACATCTTTGTTAATTGGATGCCCCGCTATGTGAGGTACCTGCGCCCTATCTTAGGGCTGGATAGTTCAGAGAGTGGAAGTGACAACAAACTCTTAACTCCTATGCAAGGATGATTACCATCAACGATACTGGCGGTTACCCCTTAAACAACGAGTTTGCAAAGGATGCTACTTCTGCAAACGAATAGTCCGAGGACAAAGGACAATTACACCGAAGGAGCACTAGATAGTAGAGATCCACACCAGTTGGTCATCTATGTGATCATCAGATCACGTGGGGTGTAGCGGAGTGGAAAGGGATAACCCTCAGACTGATGACGATGAGCTAGCCGTGGTTGATCGGCCAAAGAAGCAGCGAGTTTTGTTTTCGAGGTTACGCCGTTACAAAGAAACAGTGGCGACACACGAGCGCGACACCAGGCCCATGATATTACGAGGCATGTGTAGATTATTCAAAATAGGTGCTGTTGACTGTCAAAAAGACGGGATAAAAGGAGTGTTTTTTCGCTCGACGGTGTCAGTTTCGTTGTGAACACGTATGTTATACTGTTGTTTATGTAATGAATGGAAATAATAAGTCCGCCTCTCGTTTGAACTTAGTAGTAAAGCATATTTTCTACTCTGAGTAGTAAACCAAATACATTTCATTTAAGTTTATTACCTCTCCATATCAACAAGAGTCTAGCTCATGGTATATCTGTATCTTTGGTGCTCTGAAGAAGAAAGGTCTCTTACTTAAAACTGGGAATGCCATATGGTCATTTTATTTGTATCCAATTATGTGTTCCTTTCTCGCATCTGTTTCATCTATATATTACCTCTCGTGAATCAGGTCTCATAACACTCTTCTTTGGAGCTGATTTAACCGTTCATATTCATGCAATGCATGACAGAGATCGAATTCGCTGACACACCTGCAATTTCATCCATTAATCAGTAAAGTTATAATTATGAATCTTTATCTACTTTTATATATCTGTAGGTTTCTTGATGTGTATGTTAATACGCGGATTTCATTGATTCAGAACATTGTAATTCATTTTTGTATGGTTATTTATTGGCTACCTGTTGATGCAAAACGTTACAGTTTCAATTTATTTCATATTTATTAGAGAACAAGTTTAGAATTATCAGCGACATCTATCTCAGTATTCTTCATATCAATTATAGGATCTAATGTACATTCTATATTTTCTTGTAAACATCATTAAAGTATATGCATATCTATCGTCCGGAGAATTGTACATAGGTATAAATATATATATATATATATATATATATATATATATATATATATATATATATATATATATGCATATATGTATATAGGCATGTGTATCTACATGTATGCATACGTATTCAGATGTATAAATATATATATATATATAAATACACGTATATATATGTATATATATGTGTATTTATATATATATAAATATATATATATATATATATATATATAGACATAAATATTTATAAATCTGGATGCATATGCATACATGTAGAATGACATGCCTATATACATATAGTCATGTATATCTACATGTATGCACATGTATTCAGATGTATACATATTTATATATAATGTTTATATATATATATAAATACAAGTATATACATATGTATATATATATATATTCCTAGTACGGAACATTTTCACACTTATTTATGTTCCCTTACGAACATTAACATACAGATGTAATGAGAATACACCTTAAACCTGGAATAAGCATTTTAATTAGATGAACATCTATTACATAATTGGGATTCTTGCAAACATTTAACAATTAAGGCATAAGCTTAATTGACGTTTTGGGGAAGTTAACATGCACGGAATATTGCTAAATCGATGTCTAATGATTATATATACAATCTAATGCCAATCTGGTATATTTGAATGTTTAAATAAGAGCGTATGCCCATTGTGGGCCCAGAAACCTTTAAAATACTTGAAAGAAAATGAGATTTGGGGATAGTATCATAATTTATATCTAATACATATACTTACAATTTTACAAACGATCGGATGTATCTGAATTTTCATGAAGGACTTCTAGCCTCTTTGTACACCCTTTTACTTAAAACTGAATTACACTTCATGTGACCAAGATTACGACAGTTTACGCCTTGCGACTGTGTTTTGAAACTCATAATGATCGGTTGATTAGTTTAGGAGTGAATATTGTACATAGAAATATAAAAGCATATGCACATACCTTACTTCATAAAATCAGACATACAATGCACACCTTCTTACAGCTGCTTGCGTGTAGAGGCTATAGTGAAGCAAATGTTTCACGTTGAAAGTAAGTCTACATTTAAAGATATTCATAGCGTCCCATAAAAGAATAAGTAAGAACACGGTACATATATTGTTTTTTTTCTGCTACAACATTGCATTTACTAATTAATGACACTATTACATAATTCAACATGTTTCTTACATATTAGTATTATTAGGTTCATGATTATTTTGCTACCCAGTAGAAAATTGAATTTAATTGTAATTTTACATTTTATCATAAAAGCGAGCGAATATTTCAGCTTTACGCTATTCAGCATACTAAGCAATAAGAAGTATTACACATAATTTTGCATGCAGCTAAGTTATGACTATAATACATATTATTCTGTGTTTATTTTGTTTCGAAATCAACGAATTTAAAAGTAGTATGTCGTTAAATGGCACCAGCGATTATATTTGAGTATCCAGATTATAAATATTTAACCTAATGTTTCTTCTAAATAATTCTACAAGTATATTATTTTTATACCCATTACCAAAATAAAATAACGATATTATGATACTAATTATTTTTTTAGAATCTTTATTTCAATTTAGTAATAGTTCATTTCATGATTTTTATTTGGATGTCCGTCTTTAATTAAAGGCTTACGGTTAAAGAGTCTTGTGAAGAAACTGAAATTCAAGGAATCTTGATGAATTGTCTTCCAAAGACTATGCATTAAATTTAATGCAAATCTGCAATATTTGAATTTAAAAATAGGAAGTTGCTTGCTGAAACCTTTTAAAACAATTCAGAGAATCTGAAATAAGGGGAATATTTATTAATTGATATCTAATACCTATTGATAGCACTTGACAAAATTGGAGATCTCTGAATTTTCACTTTGCTCACTTTGCACGCAACTAAAGCAAACTGAATCTATCCCACATTGCCTACCCTTACACCTAGTATATATGCTCCAAAATTGAAAATGATTCGTTAATTAGTTTAAGACGGAATTATTTACATACAAATATATAAACACATACACATTGCTAACTCTATATAAATATAGATTATGAATCTTCGTTACAAAAATACACGTGGAAGATTTACTACCAATATTTATTTAAGGTCGCTGGCAACATTTTAGATCATTCTATCGCTTAATAAATCCCCTGATACTTGATGCAATGTGTTATCTATATAAGAGCCATGTGGAATAATTGTACCACATCTAAGATCGTGCTAAGTTAAAGTACCTTCTCTTAAATTGACTGAACACAAATTATATTATAATATTCAGCATAATAAACTTACGATCCATCCATCTAAGTAACCTTCATATTTGAGTGATATTTGGCTTTTACAAGCACTGACTGCTTAGTAATTACATCATTTGAAAACTACAACTAGCATTATACTATTAATTAAGTTGTTGTAACATAGTTTACGGTCCAGCTGTTATCACAGAATAACTTTACTTGAGAATGTAGAAAATCGTGTTTTCCTTGAAAGATTTCCGTATTAAGGAGAAAGTGGGGTCAAATGTAACATTTTCAAATGAGATTTTCACGCATTTTTTCTATGACGCGTACATTTTCCTGATCGGGACTTGCTTGTAAATTACGAGAATATACAATGTGTACATTTATTTATTTCATTCTATTGATGTGATCATCGCAATGAAAAAAATTATGTGAAGGAAAATCCTTAAATATTAATGAAAAGGGTATGTCAGAATACTTTTCATTGATGAAGTTAAATTGCGTGAATAATATATTTTATTAAACAATTACTAAATCCCACTGCGCTGGAGCAACCATAGAATATCACAAAGCGAAATGAGATGTGTATAAGATAGGTACAACATGTGCTTCCGAATGTAAGTCGACATTGGCGCGAGGTTATTCCTCTTTCGGAACCGCACGTTCGAATTTTGTACAATGCTGTACGGATAAATATTTATTTATAACATAAACCAATATTTAAAGTAAAGACGTCGCCACCAACAATAAGTTCATCCATCACAATTGCCCTAACGCTCAGAAACCGGCTGTATATTTAACGAACACTTCATGGCGCCCTCTAGTATATTCACATACTTCTAAATACTTCATCTGAACACAGCGAATACTCGGCGAATAAATATTTATTTATAACATAAACCATTATATAAAAAATATATTTACACTGGAATAGATTTTTGACAAGCGCCGGAAACGTGTTCCGGTAATTAATCAATTGCTCAGTATAAAAAAATAAAATTTGCTATTTATAAAAAAAAAGAAATATTTAAGAATAACGGAGAAAGATTCGTTTTAAGAAAAACCGCCAGTTTATTTATATTCCGGCCGTTCACTCAATCAATAAACAATTCGTCTGTATGTTGTGGTCTATAAAATCGACAATGGCACCAAGCCACATATTAGTAGACCATCAAAATGTGTGCGAAAAGAGCACAAAACCCGTCAAGAATTAAAAAAGAATGTTATGGTTTTTATTATCACCTATCCAAACTTCGAAATCTATATATCTTCCGTGTGGCATATGTTTATATTCGCTTACTACTTTTGAGATATATTAAGAATAAGCAATTATATATATATATATATATGTGTGTGTGTGTGTGTGTGTGTGTGTATGTGTGTGTGTGAATAATGACAAACGAAAAACAGGTTGAAGTGCACGAGAAAAACAAAACCAAGAGATAGTAACGGTTTCGTTCGTGTTAGCGAACGTCTTCAAAAAAGTGTATATATATACACATATATACATATATACTAATATATATACATATATACGTATATATATACACTCCCGAAACAGTTTTTCATGGTAAACAACTGATGATCCCTTAAATAATGTTAGAAGCAAACTAATATAATAACTGTAAAAGTTAAATTGACTTGCATGAGTGATTTTCCACTTTACGACTTGGGACTTAAGGTTTTTAAAAAAAATTTTATATAGTTTTAATGGTTGAGAAACTTCCAAGAATATATATATATATACATATATATACATATATATATATATATATACATATATATACATATGTATATACACATATATACATATATATATATATACATATATATACATATGTATATACACATATATACATATATATATACATACGTATATATGTATATATGTATTATATATATACACACACAAACACCCCCCCACACACATATATATATATATATATATATATATTTGTATATATATATATATATATATATATATATATATATATATATACATATAAGACTTAGTACAACACATTAATGACACTCAGAAAAGTATGTAGGAATATTACAGTTGAACGTGTAAATATGAAGTTAAAACTAAACATTCTACGTAGTTTAGTTTAAGCAAGAAAATGTGTTTATTAGAAGTCAAGTTAGAGTTTGGATCTACGTGTACAAGAAGTAGCGTAATAGAAGGAAGTACGTGACAGAGAAGCGAGATGTGTTCTATCTCTTAGGAGTTCGGCGTCAAAGTGATTGGATTCCTGTTTTTGAGGCGGTCACCTGCTCTACGGAGCTAGGTATGGAAATATACTGTTCAGTCAGATATACTTGTTGTTAAATGCAGTAAAAATTAAACGAAACACCAGAGAAAATAATGAAGTTATGTGTTTCTTTAATTATTCCACAAACAGAATAAGTTCCTCACCTGAACGGCTGCTACTACCACCATTGCTGAGAGGCTGCATTATCCATGGGGTCAATTAGTTATGTTTAAAAAAGAGAACAGCTGTTACGACGGACAGAACGGATACGGGATCGAAGAACTGTCTACGTTATCTTTCATTGATGTAACGTTTTACAATAGTTCTAAATTAAAAAATACTCTTTCAAGGAGTGACAGAGTTAATGTCTAGTACGACTACTCAAAATATACTTGAAATTTTTAGTGGATCTTGCTAGTCCAATGCTGCTAAGTATTAAGCTGTGAAATACGCGCAGGCCACAAGCTACACAAAGTCGAACAATTCGACGCTGAAACTTGGCTTCTAGCTAGGAACAAAGTATAGTATCTGTTAGGATACTACACTTACACTATTGTGTACTCAGTCAATGATGAGTAATCCTTTTAGACTGAAGCAATTAAAATTGTTGTCCCATTCCAGAGTGTTTTAAAGGGACACTTGTTGGGTTTTCTCCACAATAAAAAGTTGACCTTTTGTCTAACTCTACTTTCATTTGGAGTAAACTAAATAGAGACTGATCGACTCATATGTATTATGTTACTACCGATATTTAACAACGGAACGGTATTTCGCGAATTTCTCATGGGTGTTACCTCTTCAAATATATGTCACTTTCGTAACAATGAAACCGCGAACGGTTGTGTTACAGCAGTCGAAATCGCCGTTACATACTTCTACGTTTCTATCTCGTTTTTGCCATCGTCCGCCTAATCAGTATGTTGCACCAGGAACCCCTTTGCCAAGAACTTTTCACGCTAGCTCATTAACTTCCGACCACATCAACTCATTTAAAAATGCATTGATTTTTGACAGTGTGGCGGGAAAGAACAGTCTTGGCTTCCTTGGTTGTGACGTCATTGCGTTGATTATTCGATTTTGACATGTTTAAAAAAATCGAAAAATAAAACTAATTAATCTGCTACACAGTCAATTTTAATTATTCTTAATATAATCATCTATTTCTCACAAAATTATTACATTACATGCTTTGACATGCATAGTTAAAGTGAATTACTTTTTAGTATTAATATATATTACTAATGGAGATTTAGAATCTGTCTGCCTGAATGCACAGCTAGACTATTATTTCTTTTAATTTACTATTGTATTATATTTTAATTTTAATCGAATGATTTATAAACCAATGGTCTATACACTGCAGATTATATTTACCGATAGACGAAACCCTGACAATGTAAAAAAGACACTCACAAAACCGAAAGACATCTGGCACAGACTTTCACTTTGTTTTCTTTTCATTCTCAAGTTTTTTTTCATCAGTTCATCTGGACGCTATGAAAATGTATTTATAAACGTTCATGCTCGACACATGCTATTTTTAGTCATTTATCTTGCGGAGGGGAGGGGATCTGTCTATTACCGACATGCACTACCACTCTAAGTCAGAGTGGACCAGTTAGTGATGGCAACGAAGGCGTGACCCCGCATACCTTAACGATCCCATGGTGGGGGGTCATCATTAGATGCAGTTTTATGTCATACTCAGAAAGTTAGGGATAAGATACCTTAGGTAGTTGATAGGGTTGGAAAGTAAGGTAGACAATTAATAGTTAGAAACGACTAAGAAAAATCGATTGTGTGGTGTTGCTGCTGCTCGAGCCTACAACCTTGCCGAAACGTGATTTATCCAGAACCGATTTTACCTAACCCATAAATATTTAAATATGAGTGAAAGAACCTGTCAGGGTTACAAGAGTGACAGGGATTATCACACTGGGTGAACCTTAGAATATTAGCACCACTGACAACCAGATGCACTTAAAGTTCAATCCCCAGACCTCGCAGAAAAAAAAACACTCACATATATATTACTGCACGAATATAATTGATAATTACGAGTTTATGATCATTAGATTAATCAATAACAAGGAAGGATTTCATTTTTTAACTGAGATCTTGTGTTTTGATCCCAAACAATGGGGTATTAATTATCGCTAAAAAAATAGATGTATCACTAACAGCTAATGAAGACTTTTTTTCTAAAAATATATGTTTCTTCATATTCTCATTTAATTTTGCCTTTCATGATTTTTATGAAAGAAAACTTCTAGTCATAAGTTTTAAAATACTTATAAAAAATGTTTCACAAATCAAAAAATATGTCGGTTTGAACGTAAAATAAATTACATTCGTTTCTTCACCGATCAACATTACTGTGGTCGTTAAGATGTACGTTTATTGTTTGATAGTTTTATATGTAATATAAGCAGGGTGATCCAACGTTGTCCTGTTAGTATACACACAATAATATTAGTGATAAAACAAATATCCATTTTTATATTAGCAAACTTACATAAGTAAGTAAAATAATGAAACTGTCAAAGGCGATGCGAATACTCTTTTTTCGTTAGCTACTGCACGATGATGTAAGGGAGAGCGCCACCCCTTTCCTAGGCTTACTCAATTTATCCTAGATCTTCGACTAGTGATACTGACTGTTTAGCAAGGGGTCATTAAGTACCATTTTAAGTGTTTGTATTACTCAACCGGGAACTGAACGTCAATGCCCCTGGCCATTACCGATCACTCTTACCGTTGTGTTAAATTATACCGGTTTAAAGATAAAGTGTTACCCCCCCCCCCCACACACACACACCGATAAGATGCTAATTCATGTACTGTATTTGAAATATAACTATTTGGTATTTATTTATTTAAATAGATATATTTAGTAAGCATTATTAAATATATATATATATATATATACACATATATATATATATATACATATATATATATATATATATACATATATATATATACATATATATATATATATACATATATATATACATATATATATATATACATATATATATACATATATATATATACATATATATATACATATATATATATACATATATATATACATATATATATATATACATATATATATACATATATATATATACATATATATATATATATATATATATATATATATATATATATATATATATATTATAAATGTTATTTAAAATGTCATCGGCAATAATTCCATGGCGTTTCTATCGATTTGGGTCCTCAGTATATGTGCCTGCTTTAAAACTATCCGAGGTAAAGCATTTCACGGCTTTCCCATTTTAAGGATTAAACATTGTCGTTTAAATGTTTTACAACATACAAACCGCTCTTCGGGTTACTTGATTTACTAAATTATAAAGCTTTTATAAGTATGTGCAAGACATTGTTGAAGGTTTTAATTCGAATATCAGCAAAACTATCAATTGGGAAGAATTTGTTCTATGCCAGTATACATGATCAATATTCAGCGCAATGTTCTAGAGAGAAAGAGTTATCTCCGCTTAGTGTCGAGAGACAATTGATACCCCCTGTAAAGGTGTCTACATGGAGAGTCTATTGCAAAGTAACGGTTACGCAATGATCAAACACACCCCTCCTGAACTTGTATTACTGAAATCAGTGACATGGTAAATTCCAGGACAACTGGTAACAGAGCCGGGATAAGCAAATAGTCCTTCCACTTACAGCACTCGATATTTCAACATAGTCACCCATTTAGTACTGATCAGACTCAACGTTGCTTAACTTCGGTGATAATAAGGGAACCAGTTTGTAAACGTGATTATGCCGTAGTATGTCCTAGACGGTACCATTATTACGCACACTTGGAGTTTACTGACGATATACATTGTCCAGTTTAAGATAGACCACATTTTTTGAAATATCGATACGTAAACCTATAACTCTAAAACATGTGAAACCTTCATTTGATTAATACGAATGACATTATCTGTATCATACAGATGATGTAATACTAAACTATATCATTGGCAAAATTAATGTAAACATAAAGTTAACCACAGGTGAATGAGTATTCTAAAAAATACCATTATCCGATAGAAAAAATAGTGCCTGGCGTATCAATTCAGCGTTTACTATTTATGTAACAACTTTGCGACATGCTGAAAACTACGTCTTCGGAAAGATGTTAAATGTTTCAATGTTGTTTTATTCTCTTCTGGTTCAATTTCATCACTTAACCTTTGCCGAATAACAAAAGGGTGTAAATAAATGAGTTATCGGTTTGTGTGAACTTTCTATCGGTGTTTTCGTTCGATATTTTTTAAGGGGATCAGATAATTTTCTGCAGCATGGTGCTGGATCTAGAACAGTGTTCGGGGAAAATTATAACAGCTGATACTGTGTTAAATAATAAAAAAAACATCCCTGGTTCTCATCCGGCATATGTTGGGTTTTTCGCGTGGAATTTTAATAGAAGGATTAACTATAGCAGAATCTGAATGTGTCTGGAGAGAGAACGTATAACATGAATGCGTTATGGAGATCACGCTCAAGTTCAGTTTAGATATGCGGTAATATACAGACTATCTATGCATTCATCATTGATACATGGTAACTAAGTTAAGCAAATATTTCTTGATTTCTACTATTAGTTTATTAGCGAGTAGAATTTGAAAACACTTTCCCTGCCGTTACGTTGTGAACATACCTCTTCATACGACTGCCTCTTTGGCTAGGTGCAAAGTGTAATATACTATTGATACGACACTACAACTGTGTTGTCCTGTATATACGAACAGGAAATTTTTCTTAATTCATGCAATTTTAATTTTTGTTCTAATCTGGAATTCCCCTTTTGTGGAGGATGGTTTCCACCATATTAAAACAAACCATATGTCAAACTCGTAAGAAACGCAAGTAAATAGGAACTACTCGCCTACCTTTTTCTATCTGAATCATGCGTACACTTTTTCAACTGTATTAAACAGAAAAGTAAAAGAAATCAAAAATAGGAAAGAAAACTTTTAACCTAGTTCAGTATTTGTTTCAACAACTAGAAGAAAAACTAGAGGTTACTTTTATCTAACACCACATACATTATTCTCGTCCAGGTTATCCTCAAGCAAGTGTTAATTCGTGTTTCATGATTACTATATCTGAGGTAAAGTTATCCCTTGGTTAGCATTATTCTCAGGTTCAGTTATAGTAACGATTATATTTTCATTTCCAGATGGTATGGACTTTATCCCAGAAAAACCGATTAACTACCTCGGCGATACTTGTGCAACGAATATTTTATTGTTCAAGCTTTTACAATGTTTTTCGTCTACACCATTGTCTAACGTTATAAACTACTAGAGCTACGCACAGCTATATTGTATATAACAATAACCTTGATCCAGTGGTGACACCTCAATTTAAGAACTTTGAAAAGCGTGAAGTACAAACCTTAGCAAAGCTCTATTCCCATCCCATTCTTGACCTGAGTAATACTACCTGCCAGGGCTTATCAATCTGTTAAATAGAAACAAGCTTTTACACAATATTTGTTTACAAGACATACACTTATATCACAGATTCATCTACACATAGCTCATATACAATATAGTACTAATAATACAATTATTGAGTATAGTTCTCAAGTGCACTACAACTCATAGAAAAGTAATTTACTTTACTCTTCTGATGCGTGCAATTTGTTAACTGCATCAAATATTTGAGTGTAAAAAATGTTTGCATCTCCACGTGCATTAAACACATGAAGGTCTAACAGGTTCCCAGAGTGGTAGTTGGAAGAATGATTAATTATTCTCCGGATGTTTACACAGAAAGGTTCTATACCAGAGAGCTTCAATCAATTAAAACTCAAGAATATCAAACGTTTTGAGTATACCAGGTATCTGATGGTGAGCATATGATTGCTTACATATATCTGAACGGTTACCAGGCTAGCAAAGTTGAGATTATGAACTGATTAAGCATATTACAAGTGTCGACGAGCCCAACCCCTAATACCCTTGATCTTTTTTACAATTTAAAAAATGTAATATATATAACGCAAATCACTTCCGGCTTTAATGCATTATAATGTGTGGGTAACGTTCACAATAATATTTTTTATATTAATGTAGTGGAGTAGTTATATATTTTAAAATTCATAATGACATATTTTTCCACAGCCAGCCTAAGTTTCAAGTCTGTGATCAATTGCTGCATTGTTTTCAGGTCTAAAATGTACAGAGTTTTGTTCAGTCGTTTTGTTTTACGGGTGATTAAATGTCAAATAAGGTCATTTTGATAGAAGTTTTTTGGCTTCAAATGACATCTGCACATTCACAGTCGCAATTGATATGCGGCAACACCCAATAATCAATTTACTGATTCGATAATGAACACACAATAGCCTATCCGCTGTGTGTGACAAGAAATGTGTGTGGAATACATCGTAAACCATGAACCGTTTACAAACGGTACTGTCTTTCGGAATGAAATAACCAGAACAGTGTTGATATGCTATCTAATAGGCTAAACGGACATACTCATCGTTGTTCGTTATATCTGTCGATGATTCTAATATATGTGGAAGGTTCCTGGGTATTCGGTTCAATTGTCGATTCATTTTCGTGTGATTTTTCGTTTCTTGCTAAAGAATTTGTAATCAAACAATTGTTGACAATAGACATTTTACTTCGGAATTTAATATCTTGGAATAAGTTTATGTGGGAAATACATACTAAAATAGCCTCGATGCCTGGTTTAAACACAGAAACCATGTTGTTCTCTAAAGAGCAGCGTGACTATTCAATGGAAAGAAACGCACAACAAAAACGAAAAAGTAAAGAATTTTATTAACTATCAATATTAGAGCATTGTTTATTTGAGACCTTTATTCATGGCAGATAGAATAACGATACGTTTTGAACACACAGCTCAGAATCACTCGAACACGGAGAAGGAGAGGCAACAATTTAATGACGTCGAACTGTCTGCAAACAAACAGTTACGCAGAGTCAATAGAAACAAGATGACATATTTGATTGCGTATTACAGAATACGGGGAGAATTCAATAGGGGCTCGCAGGGATGCTACAACTAGCAAATTCAGTGTCGCCTTGACGTATTCTGTTTTAACAAAAGAGCCAGAATTGAAGATAGCTGGGCTATTTGGAATTAAAATATATATATATATATATATATACTATTTACTAACTAGTTGGCAATGGCCTGTGGGTAAGATCCCCGACTGCGAATCAGTGACGATTTGTCGCCTATCGACTGTTGAGAATTAGTTCCTAGACTGAAGATTGCGTTAGCATGAAACATCGATGTCTCTAGGTATTTAAATATTTAATATTTATTTATAAAAATATTATTGTTTATCAGCCCCCTCCCACGGAGGCTGGGCACTTTCGAGGAGCTTTAATAACAAGCAGTACAAATAGCAATATTCATGGTTCGACGTTTCGTAGATCACTGTATCTGCTTGGTGAGTTGTCGCCGAATTCCGCTATTTACAGTTAAAGTTCCTCTCTATTTACTAACTAGTTAGTAATGACCTGTGGGTAAGATCCCCGACTGCGAATCAGTGGGGATTTGTGTTCGGGGTTCGCGCCTATCGACCGTTGAGAATTAGTTCCTAGACTGAAGATTGCGTTAGTATGAAACATCGATGTCTCTAGGTATTTAAATATTTAATATTGATTCAATGAAATATTATTGTATATATATATAAATATATATATATATATATATATAAATATATATATATATATATATACATATATATATAAATATATATATATATATAAATATATATATATACATATATAAATATATATATATATACATATATAAATATATATATAAATATATGTATATATAAATATATATAAATATATATATATATATATAAATATATATATATATATATATACATATATAAATATATATATATACATATATAAATATATATATAAATATATGTATATATAAATATATATAAATATATATATATATATATAAATATATATATATATAAATATATATATATAAATATATATATATAAATATATATATATATAAATATATATAAATATATATATATATAAATATATATAAATATATATATATATATATATAAATATATATATATATATAAATATATATATATATAAATATATATATATAAATATATATATATATAAATATATATATATAAATATATATAAATATATATATATAAATATATATATATATATAAATATATATATATATAAATATATATATATAAATATATATATATATAAATATATATATATATAAATATATATATATATAAATATATATATATATAAATATATATATATATAAATATATATATATATATATATAAATATATATAAATATATATATATATATAAATATATATATATATATAAATATATATATATATATATATATAAATATATATAAATATATATATATATATATATATATAAATATATATATATATATATATATATATATATATACATGGAATATCCATCCCATTACGCATACAATTAACTTATTGAACAAAATACCTTAACACAAGATTATGTCCCCTTAAGAAGATAAACATCGAGATAGTAAATCTTATGTTTAGAATACTTATGCAAATTTCGAATAAAAATGTATAAACTCTAAATCTTAAGGGGCTTAACAAAAAAATGAAACTCACAGAATCTTAATTTGTATCTAATGAGTTAAAATCAGATTAAATGCAAGTCTGAAATATTTGAAGTTTCAAATGGATGGTTGTGTCAATATTATCTCCTCATAACCCTTCAAAAACTTCAAAGATACTGTAATTTGAGGAAATTTTATTAAATGATGTCTAATAGCTATTTTTTAAATTTCGAATACATTGGATGTGTCTGAATTTTCACTAAGGGCTTCCATGTTCTTTTTTTGCCCCGTCTGCATGAAACTAAACGAAACTATTAAGGACCCACATAAGTTATCCTGGCGCCTTGCATTTGTGTTCCAAACTTCACAGTGATAGCTTAATTACTTTAGGAGTAAATCTTGATAATACTAATATATGAACATATACACATACCTTAACTACTCACTCTTCTGTGATCGAACACTTTATTGATTTCCTTTCAATATAACGTGGCACATTATATATATAATTATAAATATTTGTTGTTGTCTACATACATATACGTTTCATCCATACGGGAATCGTCAGTGTAGACATGATTATTAATACCGGTCGCAGGACTTGAACACCGGAACACGAGTCATGTTTATAATTCAATTTCGGACGCTTTAGCTCTGGCGGCAATTATCCATAACCCGATATATATATTAAAACAGTTTATATTGTGTTATAACTTTTTATTATTTATTTTTCTATTTATTTATTTTGTGACGTGTAGGAATATAAATTGTTCTGTAAAGAAAAATAGTTTTTTTCTTGTTGATGATATGGAGAACAAAATTTTCGACTGATCCTTCAGTCTTCATCGGTGTTTGGGGTTTGCGTGTGTACGGTGGGAGGTTTTCCCAGACAATGAGAGGGAAAGAGTAGAAAAATCATGAATTAAATATGTGTATAAATGAGCACACGCACATACGCGTCCACACACACGTAATTAGGCGTGTACATGTACATTGATATATATATATATATATATATATATATATATATATATATATATATATATATATATATATATATATATATATAGTCTCGGACGTATCTCAACCATTAAAAATATATTAGGAAAAAAAACCCCAAAAAATCCTTAAGTCCGAAGTCGTTAAGTGGAAAATCACTCATGTAAGTCAATTTATTTTTTACAGTTATTATATTAGTTTGCTTCTAACATTATTTAAGGGAGCATCAGTTGTTTACCATGAAAAACTGTTTCGAGAATTTAAAAACAAGACAGTATTTAATTTCATGGCTTCCCAGCAGAGTTGATCGGACCCCACTTCCCTTAAAAGACAAGAACATAAACGTTCCGTATACTAAATCTAAGTTTTATTCCGTATAAATGTTTTGCTAACTTATATTAGTTATTAAAAAAAAGAAAAGAAGTCCTCCTTAGATGTGTTGTTCGTCTGGCTAATAACATTTATCCGTTACTTACAAAAATGTTGCTGCATTTTAAAGTGTTTAGACGAATCTATTATACTACTTTTTAGGTGATTAATGTATTTTTAGTTTTAGTTTTATATTAAAAATATAAAAATATCAACGTATCAAAATATAAAATAAACAAAATTAAAATTATATATATATATATATACATATATCTACTTTTAGTCGTTTTTTCTCCCCCTCCTCCTTCTCCGCCTCCCCCTCCTTTGTTGTTTAATTCCTTGTCATTAATTTTAAATAAATACTAATCTTGCTTGCCCACTCACAGCGTTCATAAGCTTAACTGTCGATTGTTTCTATCTTTCTTCTTTTTTTTTAACTCACAGCGTTTCCAATCGGCGTACATAAGCTTAACTGCCGATTTTTTCTCTTTCTTGTTCTTCTTCTTTTTTAACATTTTTCTTTCTTTATCCCTTTCTACTGTTTATTACACGTAACTATTTTTTATATAATTAGTATATGTGTTATATATACGTTTATACATATTCTTCATTATTTTCATTTAGATAACTTTGGATTTGCTCTATCAATTTATATTGATTAATTTGATTAGACTTAAAAAGCATCATGGTTGCGAGTAATTGCCTTATTTAATTGTCTAAATATTTTATTTTGGTCGCCACCTTGTTTAATCATTCGTATTATTAGGTCAGAAATTGGGGGCATAAAATCTACCAATTTTAAGGTAACACGGGCAATCCTCAGAAATTCGGACATAATACTCCCGTAAAATATATACACAGGGCATGTACTATTTTTATGTGGCATCCACACGATATTAAAAGGGAATGGATTTCTTTTATCAAACAGTTTATAGATAAATAATTTGTCTGCAATTTTTATATCCAAATCAAGAAAAGTAGCTTGTGTTCCCTTATGTTCACAGTTTAATTGTAACTCTTTAGGATATATTAAATGTTTAGTATTTGCAAACTCATCGCTATCATTAATGCAAACAAGGTCGTCAATATATCGCCTACATCCATGATAACTATACGCTCTAGATATATCATTTTTTATTAATGATGATATATACATATATTCAAGTCTATGTAAATATAGATTTGCCCAAAATAGAGAAGAATCCAACCCCATTGGAATACCTATTGTTGGGAGTAGTACTTTATTTCCTATTTGAAAGTAACTCTCTTTTATAAAGTGACTTAAAATCATTGTCAGACCAGTTTTAGACACACTCGTCTAACCGTTTTTAGTTTTACACCAAAAGGCTTTAGATTTTGCAAAGTCTATGTATTTACCTTTTCCTCCTTTACTTTTTTTTATTTACGAATCTAAGTACATTATTTTTCCATTGGTCAAATATAGAGTGTAATAGTTTATGCTATTCTGCCATGGATGAAGTGAACTTATCTAACGCTTTATTTATTTCCTTGACACATTTCGCATGATTTAAACATTTAGGTTCTCTATAGTTTGGGCCTTTACTTAGGAGTTTTCTTAATTTAGAATGTTTAACTATCGCTAGATTACCGATAATTGTATGCCCTATGTCAGTATTACATAAAGGAGAGGATTCACATTCACATGATGGTATATACATCTTATCATTATCATTAATCATTATCATTAATATTTAAATTCTCTACAGATTCTTTATAGTTAAAAACCTTATTCCGTATAGTTTGCCCTAGTCTATATGTTACTATTGGTTTCTGTTCCTCTTTTTTAAGTTCATTGGGCAGTGACTGAATGATTTCTGGATTATTACATATTTTAGGCAGATTTATATCATCAAATCCTTTATTTTCATACAGGACTACACACACATTTCGAGGTTTATTTTGTATACACTAAACAGGTGGCTTGTATAATTTTGTATCGATAATATATATATATATATATATATATATATATATATATATATATATATATAGATATATATATATATATATGTGTGTGTGTGTAATAGTATTAGTATTTCATGTATCCACATAACATTTTATAAGGAGATATGATTTGTTATGTATCAATTTTCAGTATTTACTTCAACAGTGCTCGATACGTATTTAGAGCTAGGTAGTGAGCTATGAAAATATATTTATGGCAATTAAGCTACACAGAGGCTCCCGCGTTTTATCCCCGGGGGAATCTTCAGGCTAAAAGGGATTGAGTTATTTTTGCCGAGTGTTTTTATATACACGGCTAGCTAGTTAACCAATCAGTATAACATCGATTTTTTATCTGTTTTTTATTAGGTTATATATTAAGTTGTTAGGAAAATAATGAATAATAGTCGAAACTAACATTTATTCTTGAAAAACTGTTACACGGCGTTTGGTTGAATTAGAGTAACACACAATTCAGTATTTGTTAAACTATGTCGTCATAAGTGCCGTCAATGGTTTCATCCTCTCGTTGCTTATTACCTAGTTCTAACAACATTCTGCTTTTCAAGCAGTAGGAATAAGCGTTATTCAAATTACCCCTCCCACGTATCTCCTGATATTCAAGTCCTCCAAACCATTCTATTACGGCACAGTTGATTCTATAGGATAGTAGAAGACGTTGATTATTTTAATAATATAAAATACACGTTCTCTGTGTGTGCGTCTCTCTCTGTAAGTCACAATACTTAAACGGGTATCTCATTTTTTTTAAATCGAAAATATTGAAATCTTACTAAATAATAAATTCCCAACAAATAAAGCGGATACCGTGACCGGAAACTGAAAGCGAAACTTAGAAATATTCAGTCATATGTTGTACGAACTTGCTATTTAATTGGTTTATATATATATATATATATATATATATATATATATATATATATATATATATATAATTATTTCCACAATCAGACAACGCCGCAGCCCACAACCTATGAAAAGATCTGTGTAAATTAATAGACATTCTTGTATGTGGCCAGGTAGCTCAGTGGCAGAGTACTCACTTACCATGCAAGTGACTCGGGTTTCGAATCCTGAGTTCGGATGTGTTCTACTGATGAGCCCAAAGGAGGGCGAAACTCGAGTCTAGGACTTCAGGTTTGTTTCTTTTCATAGGTTGTGGGCTGCGGCGTTGTCTGATTGTGGAAATAATTATATATATCATCTCACATTCAAGGAATATATATATATATATATATATATATATATATTAAAACATTACCGTAACAAAATAATTACAACTTTGACGTGACGTCATAAATTTATGATTTACGTCATGTTTCAAAACATGAATTAAAACATAAGCGATAATATACAAGAAAACAAATAAATGAGTAAACATCATCAATAATGTTAGAAAGTCGTTCAATAGTCCAACACAATGTATTGTGATTTTACTACGTATCGCCGTTAAAAAAACTATTTAATGTATAATATTTACTAGAATTTGAGCCCGTAAATATATATATATATATATATATATATATATATATATATATATATATATATATATATATACAAGATAAATTATCTAGGCCTGATGGATCGAGCCAATTTATTATAATAGACAGGTAAATAAATAGAGATATACGAACATTAGAAGAAACAATTGCAATATTGCTCGTCTATTTAAACTTTAAATTCCTAAGAATATGTTTCGAGGCTTCTGTGCATGGCAGATTCTATGCTGCTTACGATTAGGGACATGGTTTGCTTATGATTGTGCATCTATAATAAATGAACTATGGTCAATAAGTTGACAGACTAACTGAAATATTCTAACATTTGATGTTTTTTTTCACTCCGAACAAGGCCAGTTGTCACTGTAAACGTAAGGGGCTACTAAAAATTATGGTGAAAGTTTTAAGAGGGCATCTTAAATTTCGAATGGTGCAGCGAAATGCTTGTTCACATTAGTTTTAAATTTCTGCATATCAGTACACTCGGGGAAACAGAGAGCATCTAGAGTGTTGCAAAGGCCGGCAGCACGAGGACAAAGACTATTGGAGTAGATGACTGACCAGACATCTGGATATCACCACAGTAAATGGATGAGATTTAGCCGATTGTCGGGTTGATCGAGGAGGGCGCCATAGGAGCTGAGCATCAGCGCATATTCCACTGAAAAAAGTGTAAAACAAGCACAACGGTGCAACATTGCGGCAATGGGACAGGGACTGGATCTTGGTGGATAGTGAGGGACCTATTAGATTAGCGACTTTTTTTACCTTGTCTAACTAAGAAAACCTAGTGAATGGTGCACCAGCCCAGATGTGTCAACAACACTCCATGCATCGGCGGATGGTAACATTGTAGAAATGTATGGTTCTGTCAGGTGTGAGATGTTTTTTTTTATGTAGAGTGGCGAAACCTTTTTTGCAGCAGCCTTGGCTATATCTTCTATGTATTTGTTCCAATTCAGGTTACCTGTGAATTAACATTCCGAGGAGTTTGAACGATAAACAATCAGGTAGGGTGTTATTTGCCATGCCAATCAGTAGTTAAAGAGGTTTTCTGGCAATTGTTGAAGGAAAAACTTTTGTCTTAGCGGCGTTAAATGTTACCATCCATTTATTACTTCATCCTACTAAAGACTGGATATCGCGTTCTAACGATTCAGCAATTGCATTGTGTATGTGGGCATTCATTTTTCCCACATGACAAGAATAAACCATTGTGTCATCAGCAAATATACCCATCTCAGACACACTGCCATCGCCTAAGTAGTTAATGAAAATCAGGAACTATAAAGGTCTAAAGATCGATCCTAGGGTACACCTGCATTTATGTCATGTTGTTTGGATGAATAGCTATCGAGGAACACCTGGATGTTTCTTTTGGTCATGGCGGATCTTTATATATAAAATATCCGTCCAGTAAAACCATATGACTCACTTTTTATGTGAATACTTTCATGCTAGACATTGTCAAAGGGTTTTGATATATAAATCGCTACTTGCGCTAGCTTCACCTGCCTTGTCCAGTGTATGGTATATTGGTTCGGAAATGACCGTAAAGATATCCGCAGTATACCGTGCTTGCCTAAATCGATACCGATGGTCAGAATGAAGTTTAGCATTTACGAGGTGCTGGACTATCGCTAGATTTATTAAGGATTCAAAGATTGTAGCGAAGAGCAAGAGTTAACTGATGGGACATAATTCTGACGGTCAACTCTATTTCCAGAATTCTTGAAGACTCCTACCACAGAGGCAATTTTCCAGCTATCAGAGTAGTCTAGCTTCGGTAAGGCATTTGTTGTAGAGTTGTGAGAAGACAGGGACTAGTTCAACAGAGCATTTATTTATTACTATTACTGGTATAAGATCAGAACCACATGCTTTAGAGGTGTGAAGGATTTTTTGATGTACCGGATATGAGATGAGGTCATCAAATTTGGCTTGATTCCGAAATGGGAAATTTGGAAAAGAGTTGTATGCCGAGTCCAAAGTGGGTGTTAAGCCGAAACGATAGGCAAGTAGTTCAGCCTTATCAGTTACCGTGAAAACAATATCAATGTTGTTTCATAGCGAGGGAATTGTTGAGTGCCCATTGTTCACTCCACTATTGATAATTTTCAAGAAATCACGAGTACTTATTTTCTGCGATTGAATGCGTTTTCTGGTCATCTCTGTATACCTTCTGTTTGCTTCACCTGTAAAAGTCTTACATTTTTCTTGACGCTATAAATTGCTATCAATTCGTATTTGACTTAGTGCGGCTGAATTGTCAAAATATTTTTTGCCTTTGAGCAATAGCAGATGCATATTCCAAGACGAACCATTGTGGAGATTGGGAATTGCTGTGGAAATTAAAAAGATATATAGTAGTTTTAGGATTTGAACATTTTAATTCTTACCTGCATTTTTAAAGACAAAAGAAAACAAGTCACTCATGTAAGTTAATAAATGTATTTGCCATTTTCTGTGCAGATTCAGATAATTGAAGTCAAATATGTATTATTGAAACTGAAAGTCCGCGGAATAGCATTGTTGTCAAATTGGGTATAAAATTACTTATATGAATAATTTATTAATGATTCAATTGGTCGCATTTTCGGGGAAGCTAGTGTCACCAAGTATCTTATTAGTATCGGTTTCCCGATTGAATTCCGTCCTCACATGATAATACAGGTAAACGTGTGGTTATTGAGCCAACAGAATATAATTACATGTAATATAATTCGTAGTACGTAGTATATTACGATATATCTTACAGTGTATGAACACAGTTGCTCGTGTGGTAAATATACATCCGTATAAGTTCGTAGCATCGGTCCATTAACACGTACTCCAATCAATCTATACAAAAAATCAACATTCATTGTATTAAAATACCTTACAAATGTAGTTCAAAATGTAGGTTATATGCAATTTAATAGATGTAAGCTGTGTACTAATTTAGTTTCGAACCAGCTGCAATGAGAAAGGCTTTATTAAATGTTAACATGTATAAAACACTGTTGTAGTGCACACTTCTCTTTTCAGATAACGCTTACAATTTCTACGAGTTTCATTTACGAACACTCTGATCAAATGTATTTAAAGGAATTGCTGGCATAACAAGAGAATGCGTGTATGAAATATAAAGGAAGACTGCATAGAACGCTGTGTTTTGTATTTGATGCTGTTGCACTCAGATGTAAAATTGCATTTTTAGGTGTAAGTGCTTCAATGATTCAGATAATACAACATATGTGTGTGCCAGGCACGCTCGAAAAGTTTCTAAAGTAACACTACCGCCATTCAGTGATAAATAAATTTGATCAAGTTGGATGTTTGGAAAACATATATATATATATATATATATATATATATATATATATATATATATATATATATATATTTAAAATGACTCAAAGCTTTTTTTGACTATATATATATATATATATATATATATATATATATATATATAGGAAATAAAATAGGAAACACCAAGATATATTTTTTTATATAATCATCAACGTTTCGTCTTTATTTGTAAGACTTCCTCGGGATGATAATTTTAAGAAAAAGGTCATGCAATTACATCGAAAAATTAGGTAGACATGATTGGTCGATGAGAAAAAGTAGTAGTTGTGGCTGCTGGCAGCACTGGACCAAGGTCCGGGCTGAGAGAAGTCATTAGCAGGGAGTGAAATGAATGTGGACAGCTGTGAGTGAAAAAAGGGGAGGTGTGGGAGTGTTAGTGAATTTGTCTTAGGGTGGAAGAAAGAGGAGGGGGTGCTGAGGTTTTTGTCGTGGGTAGGTGTAGCATGGATTTTGAGGGGTTGGGGAAATCGGAGGGGAGGGGAGGGGGAAACTATGTGTCTTTGATATGTAGGTAGTGTCATAGTTTTAAAAAAGGATTTGAAGAAATGAAGATAATTTAGAAGTAGGCGGGGGTGGGTGGTCGTGAGTGTGAAAGAAGTAGTTGAAAGGGTGAGATGGATGAGGGGGAGAGGGGAGATTTTGCTGTGGTTAGGTGTGAAATTTTTGGAGGGTAGGAGTATTGACCAGTTGGCTATGTCAGGAGTGTGTGAATATGAGTGAGTAAGAAGGAAATGTTTAAATGTGCTGTGAATATGACAATGAGGGGAAAGGACAATGAAAGAGAAGGAAACATTGATATTAATTATGGCGAGAAATAGGTGAAACGTAATTTTGCGTTGGCAGTGTTGATGATTTGAAATTAAATTGAGGGCAAAAGGGGTTTAACTATCTAAATAATTGTGAGGATGTCTAGATTGTGTTCATATGTAAGGCTGTTATTTGTGGTTAAGTGGTTAGATTCGTGGTGAATGGAAATGTATGTGAAGGTGAGTTTTTGTGTGAGTGTATGCGGTGACTTGTAAATAAGGGCAATTGAGAACGAAGAGAAGAAAGGTTAGCCATGATTTAGGTTTAGTTTTTGTTCGGTGAAGATAAGTTTGCTTATTAAGGGGAATAGATTGTAGAAGCCATTTCGTTGTCGTATGGTGTTGGAGGCTGTGATAAGTACAGTTTCCAGCGTACTTGTTTCACACTCTTAACAACCCATCCAGGCTACTTTCAAATTATGTGTTAAAATTGACTGATTGAAATTGTACTCCATAAATGTAAGTGCCCCGTTTCACCCGACTAGCAGCAAAATCACACCCCTTTGCTATAAAGGTCCGTGGATGCCGGAAGAGTTTCCACATTAATAGCTTATTTCCTCGGACCGTTTCCCGGTGGAATTATTTCCATGCTTCCCTTTTCCCGAACGTTCTAACATGCAAAACTTTCAATAAAATGTGAACAAATATACTCCTGCCCACACTCTTACTAAGGTACCACCTCTATAAATATCGGCCATATCACGGTACGCTTTAGTTGCACTACACTATGTTTGGGCCTAATATTCACAGGTAAACAAATTATATGGCTGTTTATGCTTTGATATTTTTAGAGCAGGCACCAGTATTGCATATTTTTAAATCACAAAAAAATACTTGCAGGCACATTTAATATGAGCAAAATGTGCATAATCAGTACACATATTTATTAATGATAATTGTGTTTTTGCAGGAGATGTGTAACAGATTAGATTAGAACACATAAGTACTTTTAGTTAATGAGAGCTTACATATATGGCGAAATTGTGATCACACACCGGTTCTTTTTAGATAACCGAAGTTAAGCGACGTGGAACCTGTCTATTAGTGGATGGTTGAATATTTAGGTATTCTAAGCGCGCTATGTCATTTGCCCATTACCGCAGTTTACTTCCTATTTAAAAAAAAGTAATTTGTATTTCTTTGAAGAGTTTTAATGTGCCACATGACGACCCTGTCAGTGTTTCGCATGTAAGTAAGGACGATCATTATTAAGATCTTCTACGGGATTGCATAGATGCTGGTTGACGAGCTACCTGCTTCATCTATCGGAGTGGACTGTAAAGGATTTCTAGGTCACAAAGTGAAACGCTGGCTGATAAAGTTTGGGTTGAGCAATAGAAAGGTGAATACAGTTATTCAGAATATCAGACAACTAGTTAAGAAAAGAAAAGCATTGGATTTGGTTGTAAAAATGAGATGATTCTTAGATATAGAGTAAAACGTTGCACCATCTGACCAGTCTATCTAACATAGCAGGTACCTTACATCATTGACTGTGGAGAAGCGGTTAGTATCTGTAGAGAGGTAAGCCCCGGGATATAACGAATTCTATCCTAATGATAACGAAACTATACTGTTAGTTATCCGATATGCGTGAGCATGTACTGTTTTCACCTTAACGAGCGGTATCGTTTATACTTCACTTATTAAAAGTTTCAACAACGTCTCATTATGACATAAAAAATTGTGCGTTGGGTAATACTGTCAGTATGTAACCTGTGTATGTAGTTATGTCAGATGTCTCACTAAAATATATATAAGAAATATTTAGGAAATAAAAATTATTTTTATCCCAACGTAATAAAACTTTGATGACACAAACGGATTTTATGATCAGTAATGTGTTATGTGTGTAAACTCGATGCGTTAAGCATCTTATGGGGCTTTTCTGAAATATAGTGCGCTCCCTGTATAAACAACACTATGCACCATACACACATAAACCATTATGTCGATGTATATCTCTTCAGGCAAAAATGCGTGGTTTTTATCGTAATTAGACGTGTAACTTTATGATTTCATGACCTTCAGCACTTGCTTGTCGACCTCACGTAAGGTCGCTGCCCCAAGGTTGGGAATCGATTAATTTGAACCTTACAGCTTTTTATTCTAGTTAACATAAAAAGTGCAGCGTGGTTTGTTTTGCTCAAAGCGATAAACGGTGGAATATTTTGTTTATTTATTATTATAGACGTTGTACATTTCGAAGCCATCAAGACGCCAGCCGAGAATATCGCGTCGGTAATCCATGCCGTACATCACCTACCTTTCAAGAGATTCCCGCTTTAGAGGAGCGATAGATTCTATTTAAAAATCGATATATTTCGCCTCTTCTTGTAAAACCGATGTCTCAGGGAGGCCATTTTGGTTTTCGAGCGGTCAGAAAAGTGGGCATTCATCTCATATAAAACGCGTTCCAGTTGTTTCACTTGTAATCGCGATAATGCGCTCTTCAGTTACGACTGAACAACTCTTAAACCAGAAGAACGAATAGCAAGATCACGTGATCTACACGGTGCACAATGGAGTGTCTCGAATGAATTCATTATTCCCTGTTTGTATCGACGGCAAGGTTTATTGTGTGGAAACGCGTGCTAACCTATCCTTGCTACACGAGTGGGCTGAAGATAAGTGTGTCAGTGTGTCTGCTGTGTTGCGGCACTTAATAGACAACCTAATAACACACGCGCTGGTAACGCGAGTTCGATCTCAACTGAGAAGGTGCTCATTATATTTGCCTTTAAAAAGTGGTTGACTGTAGTTCAGAGCGAAATAAAGGCTCTCTTTTTAATGGCTACTACACAGAGATGTAAAGGTTGACGCTACTTTAATTATCTTAATATAATGTGTATTTTTGTTACACGTGGGCCAATTCTTTTCAATTAATACACACACATAACATTATAATTGTTTTTTACGTAATGCTCCATCATACTAACATTACTATTTTGCAAGTCATTCTTAACATGACAGGGGGAGCTTAGTTAACCATTTTGTTATTTCTCCTATCAATTTAATCAACTACAGATACTGTGAGAATTAATTTTTACTTGCAAATCGTCTTCAATGCTCAGTCAGTATAAAAGAACTCTTTCTCAGCTGCAGCTATTTTTTATTGGGGTCTGGGCTTTTATTGCTTAGTGTTTTCTGGGAAATAATATTACAATAACAATTATATACTTTTTAAAACGGAATTATTTTACCTACAAGTAAAGGCTATGAAAATACAAAATCACAACAAAACATCGATCCTTGACTTTAATCCCCTTATCACGAAAATAAAAACTTGACAAATTCTGCTATTTTATTGTAATGAAGAAAGAAAACTAAATAAACAGATAAATGGTTAAGAAATAATGATAGATTAAACAAATAAACTTATGTTTTCTTTATTTACAAAAAAAAAATAAAATTGCTATTTCTACAGAATTTGAACCGAATTGTGTATTTTTATATAAATATCAATTTTATTACAAACTATACAAATCAAGAATCGATATATAGAATAATATACGTTGTACTTATTTATAAAGCAAACAAAACATATTGGTACTTCTACAAAATTTGAACCAAACTGTTGCTTTTTCTTTCATTCGCTTATAAACTAAACAAACCAGATATCACAACTTGCAACAGAAACCATAAAACAAGTCCATTTTAATGAATAAATAAAACATTGGGTGCTACTGCGAAAAAATAGCCTTTTACAAACTTACAAATAAAATAATAACGCATCACTAAACAGCAATTAATCATTTTATTGCCCGACACGCAAACGCCACCACACATGATACAATAGTGTTCTTTCCGGTGTCCAATCGTGAATTATAACCGAACACATATAACAATTCACTTTTGTTAAACATTAATGTTGATTTTCAAGCCCCAGACATAAATATAATTTACTTGACTTTGTACAATTAATACACAACACAAAAATCATATTAAATACTAAACAGCATTCCAAATAAATTATTCCCTTACTGGGACCCCCTCCCAGTAAGGGAATAATTTATTTCGGCGATTCGTTTATTGATGCATTCTTTTTAAAGATATGTTTTTTTTGGAAAACATTTTACCTAACGAACTGTGCTGAAATAATAATGTTGGCAAATAATATTACAATATGCTTAACTATAAAGAACCATAAGACATAATCACATATGAATTTGTAAACATCGGTAAACGGAATTATTTTCCTACAAGTAAAGGGAGTCAAAAATAACGATCATCCTTTATTCTAGTCCTTAGAGACAAGGAGAAGCTGATCTACACTCACGTAAATATCACGTGAAAGCATGCAGCTATAGAAGTTCGACGGTAATGTGAATTAATTTATTCCTCAGCTATTCAGCCTCACTTTAAATAAAGAGAAAAATACAGAATTATATTTTTATATTTAGCTTTTTAACAATTGGCTGAATTTGAAATATGCTTTTTAAGTGAAACACATTTTTCTTTGTATAATCCATTAAATAAATGAGTAATTTGAACATGTTCTCGCCGAAATTGGGAACTTTTAAAGAACTTAAAAAAACACTGGAAAAATACAGTTAGCAATTGACAATTAGATTCGTTTCTTTGTGACAAGAACGATGTCTAATTAGTGTTTAAAAAAATGAGATCTAAAGAATGACTGCGTTATGATGGAGCCTTTCAAATGACAATTTTATCTTCATCTGTAGAAATGAACTGCAATGAAAAATGTGATATAATAATGCATTAAAAAAGTAATTGACATTCTACAGAATATATTATACGACCATAAACATGACGGGTTCTATCGATGACACACTATTTACTGGGTGATCTATTAGATCTGTCATCGCCGGTCAGTGAAGGTTCGGCAAGATCAGAGCTGTACGTTATGCTCGTTGTATTTGCAGGTTATTACAGGTCAACGGTATATAAAGCCGCTAGTACTGTGTTTTCCATAGAGCATTTCGTATTCCAAAATTTATACCGTCTGATGTCTTCTTCGATTCATCCTTGATTGGTAACGACTGTAAGCCGGAATGACATTCCTTATTCAATCTGTTATCGCCGGGCAGTGTGTAGTCGACATAGATCATAAGGGTCGGCCAACGACAATTTGGCATGTTCGTTGCATTGGCAGATTTGTATCGGTCGTCAATATGCAAGATTACGTCGGCCTTAATGTTGTGAGAATAACATCCAAGATGAGAACAGGTTTAAATAATCGAAAGAATACAATTTTTTTAAAATTTCAAATCTAGAACTATGTAATATTTGTGAAATTTAATGGTTGTTTACTTGAAGAAGATATGGGCTTGAACCGTCTACGTAGTATCTCCATAACAAGATCCCAAGAACTGAGGTTGTCAACACAATCTTCATTGCATCTCTTTTCCATTCGTTATCAATCTTTAAATAGATTATTTATCAAAGTAAAATATTCGACTTAAATAATAAAATAATAATATATTAATAATGGAGATTCTGTATTTGTCTATCAAAATACGAAACCATACTATTCACCACTATTGTACTTAGTATAAAATAGTATATAGTCGGCCGCAAATAATTGTCTAATCGTACAATATAATTCTCCCTCGAATCTTTGTGTATTAAGGGATTCTGACAGGAAGTGTCGTCTTATATAGTGGGTAGTGTATTGTGGTTTGTAAAATAATAATGTCAAGTTTTCTAATATTAGTACAAAAATAATGTCGTTTTTTTAAAGGAAAGGAATTAATTTTTGGTGAAAGATAATGTCAGTTGGTAAGCAACATTACGTCGGGTTTTCTTATGTTGGTAAACACACATGTTGATATTTCTTATGTTGGTAATAAAATTATACCAATAAAAAATTCTAATTGAAAGCTCTCTTTTATTTTTCAGAAATAATTTCAAAATTTTGTTTTAAAAATACAATTAAGCATTGTTCACATTACTATTCACTCAGCTTAAAACATATGTACGAGGCGCGTTCAATAGGTAATTCCCTTGAACCACGTCCAGTTGTCTGATATAGATGACAGTTTGCATGTATAATATTGTATATCTGTATGAGTTATGTTGCAAACAAGAGCTCTGAACTAATCGTGGTTTCTGATTTAGAGGTGTTTGAACTGAGTCAGGTGTGAAATGGAGCCTGTTGAGTGTCGCGCAGCGATCCTGTTTTTGTATTTGAAAGGACGCACTCAAAAAGAGACTTTTGATGAAATGAAAAAAACTTATGAGGATGATGCTCCATCGTATGACCTTGTAAAACACTGGCATCATGAATTCAAACATGGCCGGAAGTCTGTAGAAACAGCTCCCAGACCTGGTCGTCCATCTTTTTGCCATTTATAAGGCATCAATTCGTCCAATTTAAGTTGCCATTTTGGAATATCGGTGCATTACTATTCGCCAAATAGCCCAACAGGTCAAGATTAGAACAGGGTCTGTGAAAACTATCATTCATGACGATTTGCATATGCATAAGGTGTCTTCCAGATGGATCCCCAGGTTGCTCACACATTTCCAGAAGCAAGAACGCGTCTAGTGCTCGAGGATGAATTGATAGATTTGCCAATAAGATGAGTCAAAGGTTTTCAAAAGAATGATTACACAGGATCACACTTGGGTCCATCACTATCATTCATCGACCAACTCCTAGTACATGCAGTGGAAGCACTTGGACTAAGCAACTGCAAAGAAGGCAAGGGTGGCGCATTCCGCTGGCAAGGTTATGCTCATAGTCTTCTGAGACCAGGACAGTGTAGTGATTACAAATTTCTTGGCAAAGGATACCACAATTACATGAGCCTTTTACGCTTCACTTTTAATGAAATTAAGAGAAGCTATCATAATCAAGAGGCGGGGCAAGATCCGCAAAGATATCATCCTCCTGAAGGACAACGCTCCGGTCCACAACTCGCATGTCGCCAGACCATAAGGACGGGCGTGTGTTTATGACATCCTCCTCCATCACCTTTTACTCTTCTGGCTTTGCCCTCTCTGACTTTCATCTCTTTCTAACCATAAATTTGTATTTGAAAGGAAATCGTTTTACCAGATGATGCAGCGTTTTTGAAGTTACGACGTGGTTGTAGAACCAACCTGGGGTGTTCTATAAAAACGGTGTCCAGAACTGCATCAACAGATGGGAAAATGCATAACTCTGGGTGGTTCCTATGTAGAGAAAGACTAATAACTGATCCAAGTTTCATGAATCTACACCTAATGGAAATGAGTCAAGGGCACCACTTATTGAACGCATCTCTTAATATGTAACTTAACAACTAGAGAAATTACGTAACCGGAAAAATCATATGTTTGCTGGCGCTGAAATAATAATAATAATAATAATAATAATAATAATAATAATAATAATAATAATAATAATAATAATAATAATAATAATAATAATGAAACTGAAGATTGCGAAGTACATGAAATCACAGATTTAACTGAGGAATAAGCAATAGAAGTGCAAAACATCAGACGAATCATGTCCGAGGAAAAAACAAAACTCCAATTCCTAAGGAACGAAGATTGGAATAAGTTAAAAGTTGACACAGAGACAGTAAACTAAGCACCTGCATACATCTCAGCATACACTATCAAAGACCTTAACAACTTGATATGTACAGTGGCAAAATCAGTAAGTATTAAATTAAAAAGAGAAAAGAGACTTGCCAAAAGAATGGACTGACAATGTCCAGATGGAAAATAAAGTTGGATTACCAAACTTCGAAAAGAAGCTAAGACCTTAGACAGGATGAAAGAGACTCGGAAAGGATGGAAAAGCATAGATTGTGTTCACAAGGAAAGACTGAATAATAAACATGAAGAATTAAAACAAAAATAGCAGCAATAGAAGGAAGACTGAGACGATATAGATGCAAATCTGAACAGAACATCAGAACAGGACTTTTTAAATTAATGAAATATATTTTTACAAAAACTTAAACAAAGAATGAACAACGACAGAACAACCGGACCCGAAAAGGACGAAACACTTCTGGAGCAAAATATAGGAAAAACCAACAAAACCCAGCAAAAATTCCAAGTGGCTGAAAAACATGAAAGATGAACAGCAGGAAATAGAAATAGGAACAGAAACAGAAATAAATAAAGAAACGATTAAGGCAACTCTAAAGAAAATGGAAAATTGGAAAACACCAGGCCATGATGGAATACATGCATACTGGTTTTAAAAAATCACGACCTTACATGAAAGACTAGCGCAGAAACTTAGAGGATGTATCCATAAAACAGACGTACCAGAATAGATGACCAAAGGAAGGACAACACTAACACTAAATATGCCAAAAAAAGACAGCCCCCAATCAACTACCGACCAATAACCTGTTTACCAACAATGTGGAAAATCTTGACTGCACAACTCAGAGAACAAATCTATCAATCCCTGAACAATTGGGGATTACTCCCCGAAGAACAAAAAGTATGCCACAAATTGAAAAGAGGGACACACGAGTTGCTATATATAGATCAATATATCCCAAAGGAGGTAAAAAGCAGACAAAAGAACCTATCCAGTGCATGGATTGACTACAAAAAAGCTTACGACATAATCTCTCAAGCATAGACAATTGAATGTTTAAAAATATACAAGATACCCTACAGGATTATTAATCTTATCACGATAGTAATGGAAACATTGAGACTAGAACTGAGTGCCGGAGGACAACCCCTGAGTGAGATAAAAATACAGAGAAGCATTTTTCAAGGAGACTTGCTATCACCACTCCTGTTTATAATAAGCATGATGCCGTTTCACTACATACTCAGAAAATGTGATACTGGATACACGTTTACAGACACTGAACTAAGTGTAAACCAACTTATGTACATGAATAACCTGAACCTATTTGCAAAAAGAAAAAAAAAACTGGAAAAACTGATGAATCCGACAAGAATCTGCAGTCAGGACATTAAAATGGAATTCGGAATGGACAAGTGTGCACTACTAGAAATTTAGAGAGGAACACGTGAGACTACAAGAGGAAGCACACTACTTAACCAAGAAGATATGATGATGCAGGATAGCTACACATATTTGTGTGTTCTAAAAGCAGACATCATCAAATCTACAGAAATGAAAGAGAAGATTGGAAAACAAGAAAATTACTAGAAACGAAATTATGTAGCAGGAATCTAGTAAAATGAATACACACCTGGTTAGTATCACTAATAAAATACTCTGGACAATCCATAGACTCGACTAAAGAACTCAGGCACCTTGACCAGAGGACTAGAAAATGAATGACCATACACAATGCTCTACATACAAAAGGCGATACGGGCAAGCTCTACATGAAATGAAATGAAAGGGAATAGGATTGATAAGTATGGAAGAGTGTGTGGAATACTAAAAAAAGAGCTGGAAAAATACATAACTCAGACCACAGAAAGGCTGAACACCGCAGCAAGAAACATTGTTTCAACGAACAACTCGAGAAGCACTGAAACTATGAAACAGAAAGACAAGAAAAGAAAAGTGGGAAGAAAAACAAGTACATGGACGCTTCATAAGACTCACAAGAGTAGACACCAACAAAAATAGCTGGGCATGACTAAGAAAATGAAACTTGAACAGAGAAACGGAATCTTAACTGATAGTTGCACAGAACAATGCGATTATGACAAACTAAATTAAAACTAAAATATATCAAACAGAGGAAAATAGTAAATGCAGACTATGTGGACAATGAGACGAAACAGTAAATCATATAATCAGTGAATTTAGCAAACTTGCCCCCAAAAATACAAGAACATACAAGAATGTGTGGGGAAAGCAATACACTGGGAACTTTTCAAAGAGTTTAATTTCGAATACGCAGACAAATGGTACACACATAAACTAGAAACAATACTGGAAAACGAATAACACAAAATTCTCTGGGACATGGATATGCAAACATATAAACTCATACAAGCAAGGATATTTGATGTTATTATAATCGACAAGAAGGACAAATCTTGCAAAATCGTAGACTTGGCCGTCCTTGCAGACCACATAGTGCAGATCAAAGATACGGAATAACGAAGCCAATACACAAAACTAGCCAAAGAACTGAAAGGAATATGGATCATGAAAAGTGTCAGTATAATACCAATAATCGTGGGAGCACTAGGAACGATCCCCAAAAACCTGGAGAAAATACTTGCAGACATTGGAATCAAAGGGTCCATCGAAATAATACAAATAACGGCAATGATCGAAACAGCTGCAATCTTAAAGAAAATCCTGGAATGCAGAAACCAACCGACATAAGCTACAACGTGTAACCAGTCACACGGAATTTAGAACAGGAAGAAACCAAAAACAAACGAAGAACATCACATCACGAACAGAGAAACGGAAACTGCAAGAAACATATCTTCATAATCCCCCTAATAAATTACACCGGCATCAGCTAACACTACACAAAAATGAACCAATGAACATAAATTACAAGAAACACTATAAGCTCTCCCTTTCCCTTCCCACTCTCTACCCCACATCCTCCCCCCAAAATTGTCACGGCCTAGGCTGACACCAGACACAATATTTGTAGAGGATCAAGGGGGATGAGAAGACCGAGGAGGTACATCACACACCAGACCTCCACTTGAAGAGCTCGGAGAATCCTGGGACCGTAGGGAGGCTTATTGTCGCGAAAACACCAGAGAAGACCAATGGTATTCACAAGCGAGAAATCAATGGTAAGAGACTGTTGTGATACCACAAGGTTATTTGCGGTTCGTATTGAAAATACGTTAATAAAACTGGAAATATTGGGAGGCTTTTTGTCACTCAGACTCCAGGAAATGCCACTGGTTGATGCTGGTAAGCAATCACTGACAATGATCTTTGTGAGAACTCTTAGTAAGTACAAATTATTATATTGATTACACTTTTATTTTGTATGACTAAAAATTAATATTTTTTATCAAATTAAAGTTGTGTATAAAAAGCAATTAATACGTATAACATACGCGTATGAATTATAAAGATAAATAGTAAATATATCAATGCATATAAATTTATTATCCTTATAATTCATCGTTAGATTTTAATGCTTTACTATTCGATTGATTTATTGAAAATTTAAAACTACTTAAAATATTAATATAGTCATGACTAAAATATATTCCACATGGCAGAACACTTTAAACTTTGTATTTATCCCTATAATAAAGGATAGTTTCTATTTATGTAACATACTTGGGGAACGGAATGTTAACTGATAGTTGCACAGAATAATGCGATTATGACAAACTACATCAACACATTGTAGGATAATGGCCAGCATTTTCCTATGCTACTTTGTTCCGAAATCGAATTAGCCTGGGTCTTCATGTGTGTTTCCAGGAATCATGCATTCATTTCTTCTATCAATTTTTAAAATATATTTTTTCCGACTGACCAGACTCTCCGAAAAAAACATTCGAAAGAAAAGGTGGCAGCGACTTTTACTCTCGTCTTATATTTTTCTTCCACCCTCACGCAAAACACGCGATCCTTACTTAATTAAAGAGAACTTTGGTTAAATGACGGAAAGTATTTAATTTAACCCTTCTTAATATATTCTAAGGACAAGTACAGTCTTTCAAACCTAAATAATAATCGCCCTTTCCGCATAATAATTGAATGCCGAATTCATCTGTTCAATCAGTCATAATGACTCATATTATAGCCTCTGTAACTATTAATATAGGGCGGGATAAGAATTACCGAACACATGGCCGCTTGCCAATCTTGTAATCTGCGTGACACCATAACAAGTTAATACATTTGTGTTCAAACAACAATGACTAGTTTAAATTGCTTTCTAAATTAGCTACATGATTAACATTGTGCCAGTCTAGTAGGATTTCTTTTTCGCTGGCCGACGACCGAACAGATCGAGATGTTTTTACTTGCTTTTCAAATTAAAACATATCATTGTTACAAGTTTGTTGGTAAAATTTTACGATCAAGCGAACTGCTGTTGGTTATTTAGAATTAGGTTGTTTACAAAGATACAAGCATTTTCTCATAAGTTTCCATTCTTTTAACGTTTTCTTTTGAGTTTGAATTACTTACATAATCTTTTGTTCCAGGCATTTACATTTTTCTAGTGTTTTATTTTCTTGATTTTGTAGTCAATAAATAACATAAAAGATCGCTTATTAATGTGTAGAAAAACATATCTCCAAAACGGGGCCACTGGATAGATACATCAAAGAAATAATAATTACATTTTGTGCGTTTGAAAAATAAGTAATGTTTTTAATTATTTTTTTACATTAGCTTCATGATAAACATTGCGGAAGTCTTAAAAGATTTCTTATTCTTTCACCGATGACAGAACAGATCAATATATTTTTACTTGCTTTTGAAATGCAAAACATAACATCGTCACAGGTTTGTAAGTAAAATGATACGATCAAGCGAAATTATGTTGGTTTTTGAGAATCACGTTATTTACAAATATACAAGTATTTTTTCATGATTTTCCTTTTTTAAATACTGAGTTTAAACTTTTCCCGGTGTTTTTTTATTTTCTGGTTTATATTTTTGTGATTCAATAAATAACATAAAAGGTCGCCGTTTAGTATATTAAAATAACAAATCCTCCTAAAAAAGGGGCACTTGATATGTACCCTGAAAATGTGTCAGTCGATAAGTATTTATATTCGCCAAAAAATAGCGCAGTTTTATTTCAGCTACTTAAATTACTTTCCCTGAAAATGTGTTAGTCGATAGGTATTTATATTCGCCAAAAAATAGCGAAGTTTTATTTCAGTCACTTAAATTACTTACACTGATATGGGCTATTTTCTGTTTTTGTTCCAAAAGCTTAAATAAACTTGTCTCGCGAAAACAGGAATTATGTTTTAACGAACATCTAACAGTGCCGACTGGCGATCTCGTACACTTTCATGCGATTTACTACAACACAAAAAGTAACAAAATCTTAATTTTACCAAACGCAATATTTTTTTAATTTCATGTCTATCTATGTAATTTTCAGTTTTGGAACTTTTACAAATGTGTATTTTTTCTAAACTTTCTATCGCTATATCGACGTCGACCAGGTGAAAGTGCGAATGATTCTGTATAGTGCCAAGGTGTTTTCAAAAACTCTATCACATGTGGAAATAATTCATTTACAAATCGTTGAAAACAGATAATTTTGGCAACAAAAACACCAACAACAATAACATAATGAGACATAAAAGTATTTTCGTTCACTTTTGGCTATCCATAGATTCGATTTCAAATACAGGAACGCCGTGAGACTTTATGACAATTTGTGAATCTTTAAGCATTTCATGTAATTATTTCATATTTTTCATACAAGATGTTACCTTTCAAATTGTATGAGTCGAGAAATATTTATTTTTCGATAAACGAAAACAGAACAGATAAGATATTTAAATACGTCGTAATCTAGGAAATAAGTCGATAACATTAACATATTTATTCGTTTAAAAAGTATTTTTTTCCTTCAAAGTTCATACGAAATAATAAATTGATTTGAAACGGACGCACGTGCATGCCCGTTACTGCCTGTCACTTACTATACCATATGTTTAAATATTTGCCGATTTTGCACTAGGTTTTTCATTTTCGGTTTATTTTATTATATTTTTTATGTTTTTGTAAATAGAATTACTGTTTAAGAGTAGCATACACTACTTAATAGTTTCTGTCAATAGTTTGTGAAATAGTAAAAAATCAAGACTGAGAAAGCCTGTTTAAATAGCACAATGTTTTAATATTTATTAAATGAAAATAAAAAGTAAGCTTGAACTCTAATATTTGTGTAATTTAATCATGCTTTTTAATTTCCCCCGGGCAACACAGAGACACGCGTCTTGCTAGTTTTAAATATTTAAGTATAATAAATATTTTCCTATATAATTATTTAAATACCTTATACAGAATGTGATATTTGGTGTCATAATAAATGACAGTTTTCTTATGATCTGGTGAATATATGCGTGCCTGCCTTTGGTTGCATTATAACCGTCTAAAATCATGAAATGTTTGTTTGTAATAATTCCATCTCTTAGCTACTCGTGTGTCTGTTATTATGAAGTATATATTATTAGTAAAATGTCAATAGCCCTTTGTTCAACAATGTTCCTTTCATCTTCTGAGGATGAAAATGTTTCCGACAGGATATATTTTGAAACAACAATGTGACAAAAATGTATTTTTCTGTACATGTTGGTGTGTATATAACATTTTCTGGATTTTTTCTTCCGAAGAGAGGTTATTTTACTTGATAATCTGCTGCAGAAAATTAAAAAAAACATATTTTTTCAATCTTTTATAATTCAAATGTGGCCTTCGAATTAAAATAATTTCGCAATAATGATATATTTAGACGAAATTTACTTTTATCTTATAAACGTATATTTATATTAAGCTCTGCTATATTTGAAAAAATATTGAGATTCTATTTTTTGGCAAGTCAAAAAATGAATAAAATTTTTGAAGATCTTTGTGGGAATTATTTTTAAGTGTTTTAAAAAATATATAATCATACAGTAAGGTATGCGTATATACTTGGTGCTTAGTTAGTTGAACATAGAAACATGCTACCGTAATATTATACAATTATTCTATTTTAAAAACAAAACAATGTGTTTTATCGAACAACAGTTTATTATCTACTTAGACATTCACAATCATGCCGAGAATGGCGGCGAGGAATCGTTTACCGATAAAAGTTACTTTTATTTAAAAAAAAAAAATACTGAATGAATTTCGTACATGTTGATATACTGTGTGTTTTACCCTTACAGATATTTACTTCAAAATGTCTGTGTGCTATTTTCTTTTTAACCGTAATATTCCATCTTGTAGTACAACTCGATAAGCACCATAGATTTGTATAAACAGAATGCAGTCCTAAACGGACACACTATTCATAATGTATTTTAGAAAAAGCACTTTCGTCGCAAGTGCTGTAATGCGAGGTAAACAATGTTTAGTTCAGGTTAAGGGACATGATATGGGCAGGACATTTCATTTTAACATTTAAATATATCAAGTTTGCATTCTATTTTATCAATATTTATTCGATATTAATTAAGCTAGCTACTCTGACATTTAGACTCTATTCTTGGCCTTTTGGCTAAGATCAAAGTGTAGTATCTGTTCCGATGGATACTGCACCTTATAGACTGGTATTGTCTTGGCCTTGAGGCTTGATTTACGTCGGTCTATGGGTCTGTCCTGTGCAGACCTAGGAGGTCCACCCTCCCAGGCTTGTCTTCTCCTCTTTGGGGAGGAGTAAGTTTATTGCTTACTGCCTGAGGCGCCCCTATCGGGGAATGCCGACGGGGCTGCCCAGGCAATTTTTAAACCCCACTTTCCCGACCCGACCTGGGTCACATCTTACTTGTGGGAGTAAGATAAAAACTGGCCTTGTGCCTAACTCCTGGAGAGGAGTAAATCAATACTCTGAAATTTATATTTTCTATTAATACTCCGAAATCTTAATATTCCCATTTGATTGGTTTTATTTGAGCTTTAAAGTTCACATAAATTATGCCATCTATTCGGGTAAGAATCTCACACTGGACAATAGTTTATTTGCTATAGCGTTTCAGTAATTTGTTAGCCGATACAAGTTATCATGATGGTGGATGCCATTCAACGCAAATCCTATATATTTTAAATTTTAAATCGAGATTGTGCTAATATATACACACATAAAAGCTTTTAAAATACTCCAAAGAAATTGACCGTTGCATAATATTTATTAATTGATGTGTAATGAATATTCTTTAACTTAACAAAAATTAGATGTATCTGAATTTTGAGATAGGGATTATACTCCCTTTTCCCCTCGTTTTGCATAACACAAGATAAAACTAAATATATCCCACATGTGAAGCTCGTACCACAAGCTGTTGTGTTCACGAATTCATAATGATCGTTTAATTTGTCTCTATGATAACGCTTCACATGAAAATATATAAATATATAGACGGTCTTTATTATATTAAATATATAACTTGTAACTTTATGTACAAATTGTATATGCCAAAAGGGACGTAGCTGAAGTAGATAATTCTCTAACAAATCCTATTAACATACGAGGGAATTCACTGTAAGATACATTTTACTAATTCCTTCTTCGACATCGATAGAGTTTCATGAAATCATTAGAAAGAAAATATTCGGCGTCTATCAAAAAAACTAAAGGAAAAAGGAAAATACTTATATTAGAACTTATAAAGATTCAGTCAGAAAGAATAGATCTATCCTACGTAAGATCAATCTCAATCACAAAGTGGTGATACAAGTCCTGCTCGTATGCAGGCATTCCCCCCTTCCACGTATGTTTGAGAGACGCTATCAATAAATGTAAGTATACGTTTATTTAATTGTGTATGTGAGTTTCAGTGACAGGAATCTCGTGTGATTATTCTCTCGTTAATCAACTACATCTTTATGATGCTAACTTTTCACGAGAGCGAATATCCATTAATACCAATAAATCTAAATGATAAATGTTTAGAAAATCATTTGATTTTGTGACTAGATTTTTGACGAAAATAAACAATAAAATAAAAGTAATTCGGACAGAAAAGAATATTGGTTTTGTTCTTTTACTTCTAATTACATTATCATAGATGAATATAGAAAGCACGGAATGGTCTGCTGTACAGCAATCTCTACATTTATCTGATTAGAGTTATTATTCTATTCTGGTGATTCCGAATAATACTATGTGATTCGTCAGATTTAAAGAGTATGAATTGCAGAACTATTGTTTTCAATGTTCTATAGAAACACAATGTTAACACTGTTATAATAGGTTATTCAACTTTGATAACAGACTATTAGATCATACCATAACTTATCTCCTTATTTTAATTCTTCAAAATGTAATAACAAGTGGGAATGTCTAATGGACTTAAATATTTATATATACTAAGTATGTAGTCGAACATATTTAACTTACTGAAATGTTATTACACTGGTTGTATTAAATATTTAGTAGGTACGTTTGCTAATATTCACGTCGACACGTACATTTGGTCACCGAGTGCATTCAATGTCAATACGTCCTTGCTGTGTACTGGAAATGGACATGACATCACCTGACTGGAAGGGAGACGGTAAGAAGGGAGATAGTCGCGTAGAATTTTGTGATGCAACACGACGTATTGAGAATGTCAGAACATTGACGATAAACTAAGGGGTTCAGGGCCCCGAACGATCCGTAGCCCGGGAATGCGCCTCCGCCGCTGGGAGGAGAGAAGGCGTCGCCAACACCGTCAATAAAGTTTCTTGTTTCAAATCGTTGATTTCTTTATACTTTTTACTGTTGTGAAACATTAATTTCAGGTGTCCCCAGTGATGGTGAAACGTATGACAGAATGCGAAATCGGACAACGCGATTATAAGGTGCGTACATCAACGTCTATATTCTAATTTATTGCGATCTGTCAGAAATGGGACAACCCCAAAGACCGACAGTACGCAACAGTTGGAGTCATGTGTAACCTCAGAAATTAACGCGAAAAAAACACGGTTCATCTACATCGGCGATCAGTTTTCAACTTCAAAGAAGACATTTCAAGTTCTAAACCATATCAACACTTCTCTGCACAGTCGGAATTATTTGTAACCTCAGTAATTATTGCATGAATGATGATCTGTCAAACTGAACACGCAATTTACGGTTGCCTTCAGACAAATACTGAGGCACATATTTACCAAATTTCGAAAGTTGTCTAAGTTGTTTAAGATGGCGATAAAGAGTTATATGGGTTTAGGAAAGCTTCTCTTCTAATTTTTGAAACTGATACCGACGAAATTTCTTCAATTAACGCGAAAAAGATGCCGTCCATCTACATCCTTGATCAGTTTTCATTTCCAGTTCTAAACACTACAAGCAATTCCCTGCACGGTATTAAACCCAAGGCATCCTTCCTCATTACACGACACTCCGGCTGCAGAGTTACATTTTTAAAACCTATAAATCCTTATAGTTGTAAAGTGCTCTTTGAATACTATCATCCTTTTAGCGCTTTCACAATGAATTTTGATCGTTTTAGACATCTTTTAATAAATAATAAATTTAATTTTAAAGTTGTTATCTACGGGGGATATATGTTTGAGTATAATATTTTTTTATAATTTTTCATTGACTTTATAGGCTTTAAAGTCTAAAACCATCAACTTATTAATAAAAAATAACCCGGCTGACTTACTTAAAACTAGTAATGCGATATACGTGTTTAAGTTCCCTATCAGAAAATATGTCTGCAAACAATACGTATATAAGCATGACTAGGACTTGTATACAACACCGACTAACTTGCCACCACACTTCCCCTCCGAGCCCCATTCACCAACACCTCGTTAAATATAACATCCCTAAAAACGATTTTAGGAGTATTTTAACAAGTAACACGTTCATTCTTGCGGTGTCATAGTGTAGTAGTTGTCTCCCCTTGATGGAAGCGTTGTTTATTCGTATAAATAGAGCTAGCATCAACCATTCTCGTTATGAGGAGGGGTGAAGGTATGTTGAAATGAACGTCCTCTTAGTAGATTCACTAGTTTTACCGTGCTTACTTATTCATTCCCCATTAGGACGACGGATGTCGGTCGAAAATGTTCGTCAAAAATTATGGAGAGTTCTTATACACCATGGATAACAACACCAAATCGGTCGTTCGGCGACTGGAAAAAATGAACCATGAAAATGAATAAAAAGAAGCTAACACTTCTGTTCAATCAAACGTGTATGAAGTAAAAAATTCTGCCTAATTTTATACAATATATATATATATATATATATATATATATATATATATATATATCGTATATTTGCATTCCATAGACCATAGTAGAGTAATCCAAATCCATAACTGTCATTGGTTTTAAAAGCTTTCTTATTTCTGTACTTCGGCAAAACTCACTGGGGAAAAAGGTGATAACGTCAAAAAAAAAAGTAAACAGAAAAAATGTCAACCCCCTAATAAGATGTTCGCAATCGAGAAATCACACGAATCAGATTTCTCAAATCCAATCCAACCTAAAGCTAATCAATATATATATATATATATATATATATATATATATATATATATATATATATATATATATATATATATATATATGATAAAAAGAGGAAGAATGTGTTCGGACGTCATGGAAATTGAAAAAGTAAAATAACAAATAGTATTTATGTATCTATCAACGTTTCGTCTTCATTATAAGACTTCCTGAAGGTGTTGTCTTAACAATATATCACACAAGTAAAACATGTTTTCTATAGATAGATGGCGGCTGCGGGCTCAAAACCTACGGCCGCTTAAGAAAAAATAAAATTATGAAATACAAATAGATAGTGGCAGTGGCAAACGGCGATTGGAGCATACAATAATAAGGAAGTGGAAGAGTTGTTACAATAAATTCGGAATGAATTGCGGCGAACGTTGTTAGCGACCTGAATTGATTTAAATTATGAAAGGGGAAGGGATACGAGATATGTTCATTGAATATATTTTTAATTTAGCCTTGACATGAGAAAATCAGGAGGTTAAGACATTAGGGCCATGTAATAGGACGGTGTAAGAGGTTATGGGGCGAGGGTGCGTGAGCGTGAAACAAGGTCAGGTGTGGGGAAGGTGTCCACAATTGACACTTAATATATATATGAGCATACCCACATATACTCATTTAGACACACACATATATATGCACATACACATACACAAATTCCCACGCCGCCATCTATTCATTTAAAATAGTTTGTACGTGTGTGATCTTTTCCTCAGAAAATTATCTTGAGGAAAGCTTATAATAAAGACGAACATGTAATGAATGCATATATAATATGTGTTGGTTTTTTTTTAATTACTTTTCAATAAGTATATATATATATATATATATATATATATATATATATATATATATATATATATATATATATACATGGCTCAAACGCACAAATAAGTTCATAAGATTCTTTATATTAAAGTTTAAATTAATATTCCAATAATTTGAAGACCTAATTATAGAACAACCGAAGAATAAGTTTCACATATTAGGTTTCTATAGAAAATAGTGCGGCTGATTTTTTAATTTGTACATAACTAGTTACATAATACGTATGTCGACATATGATATCATATTAAGCGTATTGCTTGTAGCAGATTTGATGACGAGTAGTTCAATTAGTTAATACATTTCCCCGAATATTTTATCAAAACCATAACGCTATAATGCTTTTAATGACTCTCATTATCTTTCAAAAATTAAATAACTTCTCTCCATTATTTTATTACATGACCTATTTTTCTGTAGATTTGTCACACACATCTCTGAGAGATGTTTCAGGGGTCAATAAGTGATGACATATTTCAATAGTACCTTTGGTATATATATCATATAAACTAAGTACTATGCATTTGTAATTATATTACTGATATATTTTTTTGCTAAACAGTTACCACCTATCAAGACCTAAACGCTGCTCATGAGTTCATCCGGTAGATGTTGAGACAACACCGTGATGATTTGTTACGATGGTTGACATTTGACAGAATTTGGTTATTCAAGAGGACAGATCAACAAGAATTTGTTTACAGTGAACTTAGAAAACGAGTACGTATATAGGTACACACAGGGGACAATAGACATTATTGTCAGTGCTTGTAGCCAGACGAATTTTTCTTGTGAATGTTCTATAGTGGGGAATCATAGATGTGGGCTCAGTCGAGCACCTTAAAAATAACGATTGTGCTGAGAAAGACTAGCAACATATCTTCTGAGGCTATAGGAAAGAGAAAAGAACACTGACTTTCGAAATCGGTATTGTACTCTCTGAAGGCAGGAAAAAGTTATATAAACGGCGTATCTCTAGATGTGGGAACAGTACGTTATCTTGAGATGCATTTGACTCTTATACCGGTAGAGGATTGCGGCAGGCGTGTCATAATAATTACTGGAGCGGTAGAATGATTCAAGCATTTTTTAGGGACCTTAGCAACAGATTTTGCATTACTATTTTCCAGAAGATGATGTGAACGTCGAGGTAAATTTTGCATTATTAAGCAACCAATGAAAGTGTTAAGCAATAACCAGTAAGTGGCGGTCTTCTGAAGGTTGAAGGTTCAATTGCCAGTAAGGCTTATACCATAATTACAATTAAGAATTACTTGATACTTATCCCAGTCATGGATAAAGGAAGGTATGTGGATAATACAAAGGGTACCGTTCGAAATTAAATACTGATTTCCGAGTCCGACAAAAAGATCCCGAGTTCGAGGAGATTTACATTAAGAAGGTCGAAGGTTACATCGGCTAACATTTTATCAGAATAAAACCCAATAGTAGTACATTAGTTCAAATAATCTAAATAATACAAATTATTATGGTCTCAATTAAAAATAGATTAATTTAGTTTACTGGAAGCAATATGTAATGTGTATATAAAGGAAAATTAGAAGGCAATACAATGTAGAGGTGTAACGGATAGACCCAATCTTTAGTAAATTAAGACATATCATAGTAAAATGAGTAAAGTATTTTCCACCTTTATATATATATATATATATATATATATATATATATATATATATATATATACATAAATATATATACATACATATATTTATTATACTATATAATAGTCTTACTTGCGCCAGTGCGGTCGGATGGAAGTTCCGTATAATGATATGTAATTCGTCAGAGGTGTTTTCTACTTTTATTCTGACGAAGTGATATTTTCCCGAAATATCATAATACGAAACTTCTATCAGAATATTGTAGGAGTATTATATAATATAAGATATATATCTATACATATATATATATATATATATATATATATATATATATATATATATATATATATATTGCATTAATAAAAAGGTTGAAATTGATTAACTCATTTCACCATGATATGTCATAATTTGCTTTAGCTTGTTTCTATCCGTTACCCTTCTGTCACTTGCTTTATATCTTACGTATTAGTATGTAAGGTTACTACTATAAATTTAATTAATAAATATTTTTCAGGTGGATTTATCTTTTCGTGTAAACTGGCTGTAATCTAAACAGAAATCACGAATATGTCACAGGTTTGACACGGCGTAAAATTTGTGAGAATGGAAAGTTAGAGAAATTATGCGGCAATGACGTCAGATAAGCCTTTTAGAAAGTAGCGGTTGCTTCCTATCGTCAGTTCATATACAGCGACTGTGGTAGATGTGTTTGTTTTTAAGATGTTAAAATAATTCAACTATGCTTTTATAAATAATGGTCTCTGTCTCTTTCTGGCACTCCTTCCTGCCTTTGATTAAGCGCTGGATAACAAATTGCGGCTAATGAGTATAATTCCCACCTCATCTAAATTATTCAATGTTTTTTTGTAATTAATTCCAATGAAAGTTAAGAGAAGAATGAGGTCTATGTTTCAGCTCACGATAAGTCAGTACTCGGAGAATTGTTACAACACATGTAAGCAGAAAGCTTATAGTCAGCAAGAGAATATAGATTTTGAGTAAAGATGTTTTGTTTAATAACTTTTTATAAGCAAATTATTAGACTATGTAACACACTTATACTTCATTTCGTCACCTATAGTTGTTTTGATGCCCGACACATTGTCTTTCATAATTAGACAAAGTCTAAGGTCTATCACTTTTTACAAGAAGCTCATTATTATTTGATATAACTCATATTTATTAACCCATTACGAATCATTGATCTTTTTTTATAGATTATGATACTTCACTTCAGATGTTCTGTTCTCGGTCAGTGAATGGGAAATTCTCGTAGGTTGAGACAATTTTTCATTAGGTCCTAATCCAGAGTGTTTCTTTCTGAGGAGCTGGATTTATTCACATTAGAAAACAACCTTTTGTCTATTCCTGCTAACCTACCGAAGCAAGTAAACAGACTCATTACGTGCTCATTGTAATTATTGTTTTGTCGCATACACGTTCTGAAATATCTAAAAAATATTGAAGAACGACACAACTTTCAAGTATTCTCATTATTGTTTCCAAGTAAAAATGAGAACGATATATTTTTCATTACGTGGCCCATATACATGTTGCCTTGTCAAATAACATTTTCTGTATTTATTTTTCAAAGGAGGGCGTCATAAATCTTTGTCAGATAAAATATGTTCTGCGTATTATTCTATTGCGTGACCCATGTAAGTGTTTCTTTGTCACAACTATTTTTGTGTTCTCACCGTAATCTATTTACTGACGTCTTCTATGTCATGTATATTCATCGACCTGTATGCCTCTCTCCGTCTGAATTTTTAATCGAACTCTCCTGTCACTTCCCAGCTGAATATGATTGTCTCCGAATATCGATGGACAGATTCGAAAGCGTCTGACCTCTGGCTTAGCAGGATATATATTTAGAAAGCTATTTGTTCAAATTGTTCGACCATATCTATTACAACTTCTCTTTATCTGCCTCAAGCATGGAATTGTTCGTTTGGAGATTTGCATTTATCCACAGCAAAAGGCGAAGAGGGAGGGTTTGCTGGAAAATTCTGATTTGTTTTTGTCAGGCTTTTCTGTGCAAGTTTTTATTAATTATTTATTTTCTTTATAAGAGCCAGTATCTCTTTGCAACGAAGAATACCAAACATTATTTTCTTTGAGAAATCTTTGAGTAAACTTACTACTACTGATAAAAGTGGCAGAACTCAAATAAAATCAAAGACAGAACCGGAAACATGGTTCCTATGAAAATAATTTCCGGTCACTTTTACTGAAACTGGAGATGAAACATCAAGGAAATGTTTTATAAGCTATGTTAGATGTACCAGTAAATAAATTTACTAGAAACAAATAATTTTCTTAACTCTTTCATGCAATTATAATACGTATTTTTTTTTGCTATACCTACAAGTTCTTTGTGAAACTGATGCTATTTTGAAATAGTTTGCTCCCCTCCCCAACAAGCCATATTGCTACTAAAGAGTAAGCGTGATGGGGGCCAGTTTTATAGAAGAGTAGGCTTGGTGAGAAGTAGGACAGCAAGATTTCTGTTAATGTTACATTACATTTCTGTATGCTGGTACTGTCGGAAAGAAGAAGCATCAGGAAAAGAATTCCAAAGTTAAGCGGTCTAAGGAAAGATGCTACCGAAGTAAGAAAATCTTCGTGCATTTGTGGCTCTCTCCTGTTAAAGGGGTCGGATTTAACAGCTCGTCGAGTTGGTCGAATGGATTTTTGTTTAGGGGGTACAAGTGAAGTAAATTCATCAGAGGACATTCCGTAGAAGTACATATGAAACAAAATCAAGGAGGAAACTCTGTAGCGATGCGACATGGAGTGGAGCTTACCAGAGAAGAAGTGACTAGTTGGTTAAGAAGTCTATTTTTGCACCATGTCTAAAGGGGAGCGGCTAGTGGTTGATGCACTAGCCCATAGGTGGCACCCTGCTATGGTGCAGATAATAAAGAAAGCTCCTATGAACATAGGTTTCGGAACGGTTGGTTTAATTACAAAAATACTGATAAACATTCGTTGTTGTAAGCATCTAGCATGTAATATATGCATGACACTGCGCCGTTATTTATCTCTCTATATATAGGATATATAAACGTTATCCATGTGACAAGATATCACGTAAAATAAGCCTGGTTCGTGTATTGCCACACACACCGAAACACCATGATATAATGACATCAAACAAATATTAAAGCAGTGATGCACAGAAGACAAATCAAGAATCTATGATAGGAAGTAGCTTATTTGACATTTTACTTTTATATATATGTTGTCATATTTTAAGTTTCGACTGATTTTATTTTTTATTGATTACATTTTTAATACATAAGCTGTACATCTAAAAACCGAACACAGATTAAAGCATTTATTTTTAGACCGTTTTATTATTTCTATCATAACATTCATACGCACAGGAATAGTTTTGTTTGTTTTGAAATTTTTACTAAATTAATACTTATGTGTTTTTGTAAATACCGAATACTAATGTCAATATCTTTAAGAAGTATGTGTAGACAAGTGGTTGAAAAGCGTTTCTATTTTATCCCTGAGAGGACACTTCATAATCTATTTAACGCGGAAGAGATCCTAATGGATCCGATATGATTTTGATATTGGCATACCTGATTTCATAGTTGATGACGGTGTTCATAAAAGCAGCCACTCACTCAACTGTAGATAGTCAGAGCAATAACAAATTATACAACTGACTGACCATTAGAAAATAGGTATTTATTGTCAATAATTCGTTAACCCATACTATTATCCGTTTCATCTCGAGATGTCTCGTTAAAGTCAGCAAACGCGATAAACTAATTTTGGATTTTTGACTAGTGAATAATTTTTCTGATTCTACCATTGCTCTATTATGCCATCGGTCAGACTGAGGTTGACTGAGGCAATTTCTATTTTTATTCCACTCCAAAGTGCCAATTTCTGTGGAGCTGGATTTTCCCCACACCAGAGAGCGACCTTGTGTTTAACTTTGCTCTCGCGAGGAGGCAAGTAAATAGGAACAGACGTGATCAAATTGTTTGGCTTTTATCTGTACCCAGCCAATGGAATGACGCATATAAACCCGCTACGTCTCCTAGAAACAGTGTTATACACTAATGCCAATGAATGTTTTTTTTCTTCTGTTTATTCACAATGTAGAACCATGTTGCCCCACCCGACGATCGTCGACCCCAACGTTGTGTTTCTGTGGCCTTCTTCTTTGTCTTCATCGTCTTAGCCGTGTCGTCTATCCACCGACGAATCGTCGAGGGCATAGCACTGGTCCACAAGTTAAATATAAAAGAAACACAACTCACGATAAAGAACGCAAACACATATACGTTGTGTATAATTTAGTTTGAACTATGAGTGTGTGTGACTGTCGAGGCCCATTGTCGTTTCTCAAGTCGTCAGCTCATCTCATCGTTTTCCCGGTCCGATGCGCTCTCTCGAGAGGTTAGATCCTAACTGTCGGGTGGTTTGATTCTAACTGCTCGGCTTCTCTACGAAAACTCAACTCGTCAACCTTTTGTGATAAACCTTATTGTCGTCAACTGTCGTAAAACTAACCTACCTTACTGTAGTCAGGTGTCGTAAAACACTGTCACTCCTAAAATGTCGTGTCCAGTGTTATTTTCTTAGTGACCTGAACAATGGAAATTGACCACTCCCAAATTGTCTATTGTCTCTTTCGATGAGTCATTTCCTATCCCGTATTTTCTTTTGTCTTTGTCGATTAGTCACTTCCTATCCTGACCGGGCCCCGACCTTTGCGGCAGCCATAGTGTCACAACAAGTTGACTTTATTTAACGAACATTATAAAGCAGCATTATATATGATATATGATATCCGTTTGAAAGTTAGAAAAAGAAACAATGCACTGAGTTTAACTAAAGAAAATTACTATTTGAAAGACCGTGCTGATTCCTACAAATATTGAATATTTGTCGCTATTCCCTTTCATTTACTGACGCCACTCCAAACATGTTCAACAGTCAGTGTTGGTTTGTAGCAACGCATTCACACGTAATTTTCCACCCGGTTCAACACAAAAACTGTCGGATGTTTTTTTTTGCTAGCCCCAAATGACCCTAAAATAGAAATTTTAATAAAAATTTCCACTAAGTCAACACAAAACGCTGAACCAATATTTCAGTTTAATTAAACCGTTATTCTATGGGCATAGATTAACACTAACGTTATTAATATTTATTGGAGAGCATCAGTGTGATGGACCACCTTATCAATATATTTAACCGATTTTCCCTCAATCGATACCACCAGCCGCAGTGTTTGTGTTTCATATCAATCGAGGATTTGTTCTCGACTATCAGTCCACCGGAGTCTAGTCCATTCTGGTTGGGTCTTGTTCTTGGTCAAACTGAAGTATGGGCCTGTGTAGTTCTAGGAGGTCCACCATCATAGGCTTTAAATTCTCTCTGATAAATCTCTATTTCAAAGAAGAAGTTAACGCCGTAGATGCAGCTACCGAGGTATTTTGACACGACTACTCTATATTAATATTTTTAAGCCAGAATGATCTACCTTATTCTTACTGGCATTTCACCCCCAACATTCCGACTTTGTGTATTATCATCCCGCAGTGCCAGGGAGGTGAATATCACCACCAACCGGCGGGCAGGTACTGGAGGTCACTTTCTTCTAGCGTCCGATTGTAATCTGGCGCCAACGTCAGAGAAATCCAAAGAATTAGCAATCAATTCTAATTTTAAACGGCAACTTTTCAACTTTTGACAAGCTTAACACATTCAACTGTCTGCTTTTTCAGGGGAACTGTTCTACAAACAACAATGCGCTTAACCCTCAGTTCGTCCTTGAACTACTTTCTGCTGCTATCTTTCTAACATAGTTCAGTCTGCCTTACAACTTCCTGCACCTATTGACACTCTCATGTCTTGTCTGCTCCAAAGACATATTCTTGCATCTCTTTATCCTGTTTACATCTTCCTGAATCTCTGGCACCTGCTGACATACCTCCTGAATTTGGCAACGTCAACAAGCTTTTCAAGGCCCCGTCCATGTCCTGCCTTGTTCAGTTCCCATTGACGTCCTGCCTTTTTGTACTTCATCGTCGACGCCATACTTTTCTCTGTTGCCGGCAACGTAATCTGCTTAAACCAGTTCCCGGCAACGTCCTCCTGTCGATTTTACTCTTAGCGACGCCATCCATGTCAATTTAACATTTGGGCACGTCTATTCGGAGAAGACCTTTGTGAAGAAACTCATTCTACCACAGGGATGTCACATCAATATATGTGTTACGTAATCATGCCCGTTTGATGCTATCCAGATTCCAGTAACGTCTTTTCGTTATCCAGTTCACAGTGATATCATTCTGCTATAAATATGCCAGAGCTGTCGTCCTGCTGATCCAGCGCTTGGCCATGCCCTTACAGATCGGACTTTCCTGAAGAACCCCGCTATACCCCAACGACGTCCACATCAATATACATGTGCAATCATCTTGTCTGTGCTTGCTGTCCAGATCCCAGTGATGTCATCCCGCTATCCAGTTCACAGTGACGTAATCATTCTATCCAGATTTCAGTGACGTCTTCCTGCTATTTCTACGTCTTTTGTTCTCCAGTTCAGAGATGTGAGATCCAACCTTTCGAGCTTCACAGTTTTCAGAGACGTCACTCTTCTTTTCCAGCTATCCAGTGCCCAATCATGTCGGCAATATCTCGAGTTTTTGTTGTTATACTTGTTCTTTTTCAGTGCAATAAAACGACCTTTATTTTTGACAATGTACGACTGCGTTTGTCATTTCACCTTTGCCATTGTCAATATCACACCCATCAGACCTTGTAACCTTTTCACAATTGTTCACATGAAAACTCTCTATTAAAATAGATATGAATGTCACTGACGACAGCACAAGAACAAACTCATTTGCTATGGTACCAGAAATTAATGACACGGAAAACATTTGAACACATTTTAATATATGTTCTGATACTACACGTCATCTTTTCTTCCTCGGTCAGTGTAGGACAAATCTTCCTAGACTAAGGCAATTTTAATTTTTATCTTAATCATAAGTACCTATTTTGGAGAAGCTTAATTCTCCCATATTAAAAACGCAGTTAAACCCCAAGTAAACCTAGTGAATCCACTTGTGTCATGTTGGCTAGGAGCAATTCGTAATATCTTTTTGTATACTACACTTCATCTTTTCTTCCTCGTTTAGCGAAGTAGAAATCTTTCTAGAATGTTTTTTAATGTTGTCCTAATCAGAATACTCATTTTAAAGAGCTTGATGTCCCATATTCACAACCGACATTGTGTTCTCAGTAAGCCTTCGTGAGAGGAAAGCAAATAGAGACCTGATCATAACCAGAAAAAACACAAACCCGCATTTTTAGGATCATAGCTTCCATAAAAAAAACTTCATGTGATACCAATCACAGAGAGTTTAGATTTCAATTAATTGTGAAGTACATCACGTTGGAAAATGAGGTTTTCTTACTGAAAATACAAATATTTCTGGACCTTATATTTCGACAAATAGTTGGAACATTTCAGGAATACGTTCCACCAAGGATTACGGCGTCGACTATATGGTGAATGGTTATGTTCGTTACTGATACCATGGAGAAGAGACTGATTGCTTAATCCAAGTGATAGAATTAATTAAATTGTCCGAATCCACCTAATGCAAACTACTGAGGCCGGAATTATTGGCTAACGTTTCATATTGCTATTACTCTTCCAAGGCTAACAAATAATTCTAACCTCTAACGGAATATACGATAAAATGATAATTATGTGGCCGCTTGCGTAACCTGGTGTTTACACTATCGAGAATTATTGTTGTCTAATTAAACAAAATGTTTATGTAGAAAAAAACGTTAAGAAGATATACAGAGTGAGAAGAAATACCACCAGCATTTAAAAGGTTGATACAAAGAAGCAAAGATAAGATTCATGAAAAATGAATGCTACTTTTTTTTAAACAAATGGTTACATATATTACTGATTTCGGTTAGAAATTACATCCAATAAATTGTAACCTCTATTGGGTATACACTCTTGCGATCGATTACAAAGTTTTTCTTCACTAAAAATGATAAGTTTCTGAGTAGTCAAAAATGTGCATAGATGGAGATACAGATATATATGTAGAATTCTTCTGATCGTCCGATCAGATAATCCCTAGGCAGAAGCATGTTTTCTAAGCTGAACGTGTAGGAATATGAGTAACAGAAATTCTCACATAGTTGACTTTCTTTTAAATGCTCTGAAATTTGAACCCCAAAGCAATATTCATTTTTTTTATCCAGAACAGCATAATACCGAGATAGCATTTAACGAGTTCGAAAAGCTATCTGTTTTGCTATTATTGAGACACCATTTATAAAACGTTTCTACAGCAAAATAATAATGTGAACTACTCTAAACTATATAGCTTGATGAGGATATCTCGGACACACAGTAAGTCATTAGCTGAATTAAATCATCATTGGTACTGACATCAGTTCATTAGCAACACATATGTCATGAGTTCAAATATAGGGGGTATTTTTGCCGCAATCTGTGGTATAAGCGACCATCAATACTGCAGTAGAATCAGTCTTATGGACATATTGCACGACTAATAGTTTTTTTACGTTATCTGTCTAAATGGCGCTCATGTGAGCAAATAATTAAATACGTCGATAAATATTATAGCATTACAATTTACTTTTAAATATTTATTTGTAATATTAATGTGGCATCCACACTAACTGGATTTCAAAAGTATCATGAATTATTGTTTCCATGCTCAATATGTATCATTATTATTTATTATCTCTAAAATATGTCCAGATAAGTTGTTTTCAGTCAAAGTCATTAGCATTTTTAACCGGAAAATCATTTGATCTGAAATCGTACATGAAATACGTTAAATAGTTTGATAAAATCTAACAAAAATTGTTGTCATATCATGCAAATCAGCTGGGGAAATGTTATAACAATCAGTGAAATAAAAATAATTTCACTATCAAACTATTAGCGAGATCCTGGTTATGTATACACATTTTCTGGATCAGATAACATTTAAGAAACGTAAGTCGTGGGTCGGCTAAATACAAAAATGTAATATAATCATGCAAATGATGATACACGCACCAATGATGGCATGATGACTCCATCAGGTATAGTAAAAATATCTGTCCGACAAGCCACCTCAAAGTCAAAGATGGCAGCTATGGTTCAAGATGGCCGCCATCAGTCGCTGGCGATTACGATATTCCTTATGAATTGGTATCTATTCAACAAATTGTAGTGATTATGATATTAAATTGTATGTTTTGAGGCATGCTGAACTTACTTATCACACTATAGAAAGTATTTGAGGACAACTTACATAGGTATTACTAAAATAAATCAAGAATGACAACATACAACTTGTATTAACGATATATTACATACTAAAATAATGGACTGAATGATTATAGAGTCTGACTGACTTAGTTGGACATGGACATGAACATCACATTACTGCTAAGAGAATAGGACACACATTATGAACAATTATATGTCAAATGTTTGACAATTGAGGTCTGGTCACAAAGACACTACTGGTAACAAACACAGCTGCACAGAGTGGTACAAGAAAGTACGGCGCGGAAAAAATGTACATCTCTTGAGGCAGTCTATCTTGCAATCTCATTTCGTTAATTCCTGGCAGCATGCAACTATTGGAGGAACAGTTGTCCAATGCATTTTCTATGCATCTTAACTTTAAATCCAACCCCAGTACGTAGGGGTGCTAGTTTGTTGATTTGAGGCAGCCGCCTTCTCCCATATGACACCCCCTTGGTAGGCCGCACGTTTAGCGTGCTAATTCAAGGCAGATCTGCTTGGTAGAAAACACATCGTAAGTCCTCTGCTTGCGGGCAAAGATATCCAGCCTCACCAAATTACACAGCTAATACACTGGAAGGGTCGTAAATAAGAATAAAGAAGCTCTCCATTTCCCGCGGGTAATAATTTGAAACTTATTGTGCAGCCATCAATGATGATGGCATCTCTTTCTTGTTCTCTTTCTGGGAGCGTTACTTGGAATTAAAGAATTGCAGTCAGCTGTAACTTTTGATCGTTATGGAGCTGGTCGTTGTCACTCAGTGAAGCAGGAGCTGCTTGATTTTTATGCTTGAAGAATATCGTTATCGCGAACTCCTAATGGCGACCATCTTGAAAAATAGTCGCCATCTTGGATGTTGAGGTAGCAAGTCGGTAGATATGTTTTTTTTATACTTTATGGAGTCATCATGCCAATGTGGGTGCTTGTATAATCAAATTCACAATTTTTCACGGTCGAGAATAAATCTATACATAAATCCTGAGCCTAAACAATAAAACCATAACTTGCAGACCGAATACGACTAGATTAATCAACATAGTAACCTTATTAAGTGATACAATTCTTCTCTAACAATTCAATGCTTTTGTTTGAACCGAGTTTATTTTGTGTTACCGATATCACTTTTTCATCAGAGCCAACGTTTCCTAAAGCATTCAAATTAGGTATGTAATCAGCAACAATGTGCTCACAAATACGGTGGTTGCGCAAGCTATTTGAAGTGTAATTCATGTATTTATTCGATTTTTGCGATCAACTGGTGACACGGTGTAATGTCTTGGGGAAAACAACATTTGTCTTCCATATTGTCGCATTATATGGATTTCTCTTGCTGCCGATTCGACTCCGGCGTTGCGTAGTGGATCCATGTCTTATCCATAGTCATTTATTGGCGCAAACACTTATTTTACTTTTGTTGAAACAATTGCAAAACAACGCTTTGAATTTGCGACGCGTTGTTGGTTTTATTGAATCTGAGCAAACACAGCAACCACTATAAACACAGCTTTCTCGTTAACAACTTATCATACAAAATAGTAGATACACTTAATACTGGTATCTTAAATCCCTCTGCTGTTTCACACAACTACAATTTACGATTGTTCAAGACGATTACATGGAGTTTTATGTTTTCCGGACAACTGATAAATTTGGGAAAGTTAGCGTTCAACAATATTTGTATCTATACGACTTCGTTTGAATCAAGTCTAACAACTTGTAACCGCTGTTACGAATAAAGCATGATCAGAATACAACTTACACGTCATAGCTTTACTTGAACAGTATTGTTCTCTATCAGAATGCAATGCTTTATGAACACACGAAATTCAGGTTTTACATTGTTTTCAAAATTTGCAATAGTTTCTTCATTTAAATAACTGTAATTTGTGAATTAATAATGCGGCTGGTCTCAATATTTGACACGTGTCATGTGAAGGTTAATATTTTGTAAAAATCATATGTATTTTGTTTAGTTGCCTGATCTATATTCAATGACCGAGACTTATTGGGTGAAGTTCAGGTACGTAGTCCAGCAAGCGATGCCTCTTTAGTTGTTTAACACAATCTAGAATGTCACTAATACTATCCGATGTCTAAACTATAATACAATCTATAGAGTTGTCTTGTGATATTTGTATATATGTGGTGTCTATTATCTATGGTAAATTGACGAATCATATTTGCATCGGCAAACACGACACAATGATACTTTAATAAGTGAAGATAGTTAAACCATTTATGTAAGTCTAGCTAACGTAGAAGATTACACACCCGGTTTTTTTTCTTTCCCATTTGTTCCTTTTGTTTTCTTTAAAAAAATACCAATGTTAATTTCAAAATTTGAAAATAACACGAGATACGCCTTTTTTTTCTCAATATTCGGTTTAGTGTTACATAGTAATGGATACGTTTATAGTATAAAAGAAATGATTTAGGTTCCCTAGGCGGTGTTCGAACGTACACAATATATCGTAATCATGGGGTCAACGAGTATGTACCCAAATGCCTCCTCTACCTGGTAGCCAGAATCGGATATTACATCACATGGCTCAAAGAAAGATGGAGTGAGAGAAGTAGGTGTGAGTTGGAAGTCTCTGAGCAAACCTGACGTGTAGTGATGACTAAAGATCGGCAATATAATCAAATGCTAAATATCCATATCTCAGGATGCCTCCTCTCCCGATGACAAAAGTGAATACAGCGCTAACATTTCAATAAAAGGGTGATTTTTTCGTTTATTTGTGATGCGATGAAGCATTATTATCAGGTGCCCCGGTCATTGGATGGATAAAGACGACTGACAAGAGAAGAAACCAACGAAAATAGATTGGCATGGCTAACAAAGGGATACTCGAACAAGGAAACGGAATAGGTATTGATGGCTGCACAGAAAAATGCAATTAGAAAAAATAAATTGAATCTAAAATTGATAACACCTAGGAAAACAGTAAATGCAGATTGTGTGGACAAATAGACGAAACAGTAAATCATATAATAAGTGAATGTAGCAAACTAGTCCAAAAAGAATACAAGAACATACATGACTTTGTGGGCGAAGCAGTACACCGGGTACTGCAAACAATTGAATTTCGAATACGCAGACAAATGGTACAAACATAAACCAGAAACAGTATCGGAAAACGAAAAACACAAAATCATCTAGGATATGGATATACAAACATACAAACTCATACAAGCAAGCAGAGCGGATGTTATAATAATCAACAAGAAGAAAAATCTTGCAAAATCGTAGACTTCGCCGTTCCAGCAGACCACAGAGTGAAGATCAAAGAAACGGAAAAACAAATCAAATACACGGAACTAGCCAGAGAACTGAAAGGAATATGGAACATGAATAAAGTCAGTATAATATCAATAATCGTAGGAGCACTAAGAACAATCGCAAGAAAAAACTGGAAAACAGACTTGAAGAAATTGGAATCAAAGGGATCATTGGAATAATACAAAGGACGGCAATGATCAAAACAGCTACAATTTTAAGAAAAAATAATTGAATGATGAAACCAATCCGCATAAGCTACGAAGGGTCACATGTAATCTACTACAGGAAGAAAACAAAACCACAGAAAGAACATATCGAAAATAAAGGAACAGAAAATGCAAGAAACATCATGCTATAAGCTCCCTCCCCCAATAAATTACACCCGTCCGAACTGACACGAAACAAAAATGAACCAATGAACAGAAATAGCAAAAACCACCATCAGCTCCCCGACCCCCCCCCCCGCCCCCCAAAAAAATGTACCAGCCTAGGCTGACACCACAAAAATATGTTTATAGTGTCAATGAGGATGAGAAGACCGAGGGGGACAGCAAAAACCAGACCTCCACTGGAAATGCAGAGACTGCTGGGACCTTGGGGAGACTTATTGTCACCCAAATCCCACAGAAGACCAATGGTTCTTATCAGTGAGAAATCAATGGTAAACGGCTGTTTTTATACTGCAAGTTTATTTGCAGTGGCTATCGAAAAGAGGTGGAGAATACTGGAAGTCTGGGGAGACTTATGTTCACTCAGACTCCAGAGGATACCACCGGTATTCCGTGAACAATCACTGATGACCTGTGTGAAAACTCATAATGAGTAAATTATAATACTACTACTACTACTACTACTACTACTACTAATAATAATAATAATAAATAATAACAAAAATAATAATAATACTGACGATAATGATGATAATCAATAATAATAATAATAATAATAAAAATAACAATAATAATAATAATAATAATAATAATAATAATAATAATAATAATAATAATAATAATAATAATAATAATAATAATGATTGTATCAATGATAATTAATAATTGTACTAGTAGCAATAATAGTATTTATAGTTATATAAAAATAAACGAATGTACTAGCGATAATTAAGGGTGAGTTCATTAAATTGAAACTTAACACAATTATTCTTAATAATAATAATAATGATAATCATAATTATACAAATAATACTACTACTAATAATAATGATAATAATCATAATATTAATAATAATAATTGTAATACTACTACAACAACGAACAATAATAATGATATTGAAAAAGTAATAATAAAAATAATAGTGATAATTATATAAAAGAATTAAAAAATGAGAAAATAAAAAATAAACAATAAATAATTATGATAATGATGATCACAACACCAATCATGATGATACATATTCTTAATAATACTAATTATTATTATAATACTACTAATGATTATAATGCTTATAATTATGATAATAATTAAAATAATGTCTACGATGACGATGCTAATAATAGTGATAGTAATTATAATCGTAATGATGATAATAATAGTAATAGTAATAATACTACTACTAATAATAATACGAACTAGCGGGACCCTATGGAAATTCCACAGTGTTTTCTACATCAATCTGTATAATTTACAGTAAATAATATTATCCGGTGTCTAGAAATATGCTCATATTTTACTCACCAAAATTTTGAGAGACGGGATGAAAGTATATATATTTATTTATATTACTCGGTTTCCGGGGTAAAAGCTGTCCCCTCTAACTCGCACCCTCTCTCCCCCCCCCGTTGTCAGGGGCAAATCTTAAATAGGAGTGTCAGATCGGGACACACAAAATAAATAACACAACTCTATCCTATTAATATATAAATAATAATAACAATAATAATAATAAAAAGAAGAAGAAGAAGAAGAAATTTTAAATATAAAAAATATAAATAATAAATAAATATCGTAAGCATTAAACCGGCCCATTTTCCACAATGCCCTCCTCCTTCCACGCTGAAGCGACAGAGCAGAGTTAGTTAATAGTTTAATTAAGTCAATTTTGATCTATTCCATTTAGTTAGGTCAGTGGTAAAGTCGCCGCTTTTCAGCTATATGTTACGGTTTCGATTCCAAGTCTCTCCATACAATTTAGTTGTTGTTTATTTATTGCATTTATTTAGGAGCGTGACACACGAACACACACGCTATCGTATTAATATATAGACAATAATTATGAAAATAATAATAGTTGTACTGATATTAATTGTAAATCGAATAAGAATAATTCTAGTGATAATAATAATGATGATGATAACAATAACAATAATAATGATAACATACAAATAATAATACTTCGCAATTGGTAATAATGTAAATGGTAATAATATTTATAGTGTATATAGTCACATTAATAATCTATTATAATTATAATTATAATTTAATAGAGGATGAGGTATGATCATCATACTGAGCATGTTATAATATATGATATATTAATGGATAACAATGTTGTCGAATTTTTGTCTGTGGATAGATGAGTTCTTTTACCTAATATGGCTACTGCTGTTTTAGTCTGTTAAGGTGCAATTCATTCTAGGTGGTTTAGTATATACTATACAATGATGAGTTTAGTTAGGGTTAAAGAATTTAGTCGTTTGCTTTTGGTCTATTTTTAAATGATAACAAGTGTTCAAGAGGTTATATGTAAATAACAAAGAAGGTGCGATCTATTGTGCCTACACTTAATTAGGGTTTTTATTTTTTGTTAAGCAGTGTATCTTAATCGCTTCATATAACTATATAATGTTTTTCAGTTAGACACGAGTAACATGCTGAGTTCTAAGAAATACAGGTACTGGATTTTAAAATAGTATTCCAAATCACGCTAGATGATTGATTATTGTCAGTTAGTTCCCAATCATATATATATAGAGAGTAGAGTTATTTTTTGTATTCAACATTACTGAATGAGCATTTATGGCTGGTATATCTTTCTTTGAAAGTATTAAAAGCCATGCCAGTGTAGTATTTTTTCTGGGTTGTGTTTTCTTTGGTTGACATTGTTGGCTGGTATACTATTTGGGTTGTTAGGCAATTTTGTTGCAGAGGACATTCTGTTTTGTTTATTCTATTACAAGTCTAAATTTCTGTTGTTTTCTTTCAGTATTGTTGTCGCCATTTACAATTTTATTATTTTTAAAGATTTTTTCCTATGTTCTCACCACAACTATAGCTTAATTTAACGGGTGTTTTTATTTAAGATTTGATGTAGTATATTATTAAGAGGAACGTGTAGTTTAATTAAATCTGAGAATCTTTTAGCAAATTTAGTTATAACAATGTGATTAAATAGGGATGAGAACGAAATAATTTACCTACTTCTATTTTCATGTTTATTTTTGGTGTTGTAGGTTTTATACATTACATTTGGGTGTTTTTGTCTCCGCTCTATTTTAGAGCTTCATTGTAAACAGCCTTATGTGTGTTAATGATTGCTTCATTAGAGAAGTTATTGGTGATATTCTTTTCAATTAATTTGAGAACATGATTGATTGCAGTTTTTGGATTGTAAGAGAGTGGATGGACATACATTGGATAAGTATTATCTCATGAACACGGTTCGTATGGCTGTTTATTTAAGTTAAGTTTTAAATCTGAAAAAGTTAACTAGTTTAATGTTTTATATTATTTCCAATTACAGGATTGGCCTTTTAATCTGATGATGATCTTTTTCACTCTTTCACACTTTTTCAATTAAGGTGTTTTACCATTAATAAGCCCCCATCTCTATATAATCTTATGTGTTCTATGTTAATGCCTTTTGTGGGGTTGTATAGTATGTAGAGTTCAACTAGGTAGGTTAATTCTGCTGATACCAGTGACCACTATAGATGCCTCAACATATCCCAATTTATTAATTTGGATCCATTGTTCTTGTTTGCTTATAAGCACTGTAGTTCGGGATTTTCTAATGATATTGATTTTCTCTTCAGAAATATCATAGAAGATGATAGCAAACTCAATAAAATTTTCAAAAATTTCTTTATATATGGACAGGTAATAATTGATGATGTCGAATTGGATGAATAAGCAGTTAGTTTTATTTTCGATTTCATAGAACAATTATTTAATCTGAGTTGTGTTTACCTCCATATTTAGTTTGTAAAATGTTTTTATTTGATCATTTACTCTGATATATTTTTAATCATTTTCCCAATTTCTTGTCTTGTAGGGTTAATACATCTAGTGGCTAGTTTTATTTGAAAATCAGGTGTATTGTCTTTGGAACACCACCACCTCTATCTATCTACAAACACAATTAAACAACATAGTTATTCATGTATATATCATATATTATAGCATGTTCAGTATGATTATAATATCCAACCCTCCATTAAATTATAATTTTAATGGGGGACGTTATTAATGTGTCCATCTAAATTAATTATATTATTACTATTAACATTATTACCAATTGCGAAATAGTATTAATATTATTACTATTGTCATTATTATTATCATCATAACTACTATGCTCATGTTAATTGCTATTATTAGTGTTATCATTATTACAATAATTATAATTACTTTTATTAGTAGTATTATTATTGTTATTATTATTATTGTTTTATTATTACTATCATTAGCATAATTGTTATCTCCATCATAATTATTAGTAGTAGAATTATTTACATTATCATATTTACAACTAATACGATCACTATAATAATTATTTTCATTATTATTCCTATTATTATCATTATTATTACTATCACTATTATTACTATCGTCATCGCAATCATAATGTTTATCATAATCATTATTATTATTATTATTATTAATATTTATCATAATTATTGTTGTTATTATCATTACTAATTTTATTATTTTAAATTTAAATTTGTTTATTATTGTTTTTATTTTTTTATTTTTAGTTCTTTATTTTTTTATATTATTATAACAATTATGATTAGTATTTACTATTATTACCATTGATATTATTAGTCGTATTATTATTATTATTATTATTAACATTATAATTACTAGTGTTATTATTATTATTTATAATAATAATAATATTAGTATTATTACTATTACTATTGTTATCACCGTTATTACGAGTATTACTTATTGTGTTAACTTACCATTTTTTCCTGGGGTCTCTCTATTATATTCCTTTATTATACACACCTTAATATGACTATACACCCCCTTATCGGTACTATTACATTTTCTTTATTATCACCATCATTAGTATAATCATTATTATCATTATCATTATTATCATTATTATTTTAGTAGTTATTGTAGTGGTAGTAGTATGAGTAGTAGTAGTAGTAGTAGTAGTAGTAGTAGTATTACCATCATTATTATAAACATCATGATTACTCTTATCATTATTATTATTATTATTATTATTATTATCATTATTATTATTATTATCACTTATTGGGTTTACTTCCCATTTAAATAATTGGCGTAGTTTCCCTCACAATGAACTCATTCTTTATTCTTTCTACTATATTCGTTTATTCCACACCCCTTAATATGATTATAAATACAATTATTACTACTATTACATTTCTTATTATTATCGATATCATCATTTTTTTTATTATCATTATGATGATAATTTTAATTTTCTTTCATATTTATAATTATCAGTATTAATATTATTGCTTTTATTGTTATTTTTATCATGTTAGTAAATTTTAGTAAATATGTATGCATATACCTCTTAATTGTGAGCAGTACTCGGCCTAAATAAATTGATAAAATATAACAAATTAATCAATGTCTTGCTACACAGAAACACATCAACCGGATATCGACGCTTCTTCAACAGCCATCATACATTCTGACATTAGCTGTGTGTTTTTGACTACATATTTCCTTCACCCCTTCCCTTCCCCCTTAACGATTTTTCTTTTTCTTTTCTTTTAAAGATTAATTTTGATTAAAAAAATATTTTTATTGTGTTCACCCTCTGTCTAACCTACTTTTTGTTTATCTCTCTTCGTTTCTCTCGATTCAATGATTTTATAATTTATAATTTATATATGATTTTATTTTTATCTATTTCACTTACTTTTATTTAATATTTGATTCTCAACACTCTCAAAGCAAACTACGTGACTTTCTAAATTTATATT
>OY744541.1:42427862-42460362 GCA_963556195.1 Sepiola atlantica | reverse complement strand
CGTTTTCTATAGGGTTCATGGCAAGACTCTGATCAGGCCAGTCCATTACCTCTACTTCTTGATCAGCCACATAATTCATGACCAGCTTTGCCTTATGGCAGGGAGCATCATCCTGCATAAAAACAGACTTTTCGATATCAGAATTGTGCAACCCTGGCAAAATATACCGTTCTAAAACATTATTGTATAGAGTGGCATTTACACTAGTATTTAAGCGTACAAGTGGTGATGTACCCTGCCATGATATCATGCCGAAAACCATCACGCTACCTCCACCAAATTTAACAGTTCTTTTGATGCAGCGAGGATCCAAAATGTCGCCTGTTCTTCTTATTACAAATTGTTTTCCATCACTGCCAAACACATTAAATTTCGATTCGTCACTGAACTAAACTTTTCTCATTTTTTTTCTGATCATAAAACATGCTATTTTGCGAACGCCCATCTAGCTGATTTGTTTATTTACTTATTAGCGGCTATTTTCGAGGAGATTTTGCAAAAATACCTATTTCGTGCAACCGTCTGGGCACAGTTTGTTGTGAAACATTCGTGACACCTTCTATTTGTTAAGAAATTTTGCCAGCTGTAAGGAAACGGTCTTTTAACACTAGGCGTTGTATAACTCTGTCCTCTTTTGCCGTTGTCTTTCTTGGTTTACCAGGTTTTTTGTGTTACTTAACCTTCTAGTTTCTTAATAGAGTTTGAGAACTCGGCTTACAAGACTTTTTGAACGTTTCACACGTTTTCCGATTTCTTCTATTGTCAACTTTTCCTTTCTTAATTTGGCGATTTTTGCTTTGTCGCTTAAATCAGTTTTATTTCTTTTTAACATGAGTGATATTCGTGACATGCAGCAGTGATGATAATTCAAGTTTAGAATATTAATTTTCATCCTTTTATACTAAAAAACCCACTGTTCTAAACTTTAAACAATTATTTTTCCTTAATGTTCCTTAATTTTGGACACTTGACATATGTAAAATGGTTGATAACTTTAATAATATTATTTTTATTAATCTGAAAATCTCGGTAAAAGTCCAACTACATAATTTACCTATGTTGTGAAATTTTCACAATCACTAAAATATAATTTATTTAAGATTAGGAAGATTTTATTTTTGTTCCTTAATTTTAGACGGTACTGTATATATATATATATATATATATATATATATATATATATATATATATACATGCATTATATTTTAAATGTTATGCTCGGAGTAATACATTATTTTACTGGGTTTTTTTTCATCTAATAGCAATAGCTTATATTTCAAAATCCAGGCATTAAGGAATACACCTTTTTATATTCCTCGTTTAAATATCTGATTAATTAATAAATATTTTAATTTATCCAATTTTAATTTTAATAATCTCTTCGACCTTATATTAATGCTCTATACATTATATCGAGCACTTTCTTATTACGATAGGATCTAAGATAAAGACGAAATATTATTTTTTACTGTTTCATTTAAATATATATATATATATATATATATATATATATATATATATATATATATATATATATACAATGGTAACAATCCAGGTAAAAAATATCCACAGGGTGGTAATCCAGAGAATTTTAACCGGCTTTATAAAAAGTGCTCAATATGAAATAGGACTTTATATATGATAATTTTATTTACACAGACAGGTAAAAAATCTGCGACACTGGCATGTCGATGTTATCGATCAACAGTAACTATAAACTGAGATCTCATCATGTAGAATTAGAATCCGATCTTAACCTCAGATCATATTTGGAGAGAATATGATCTGAGGTTAAGATCGGATTCTAATTCTACCTGATGAGATCTCAGTTTATAGTAACTGTTGATCGATAACATCGACATGCCAGTGTCGCAGATTTTGTACATGACTGTGTAAATAAAATTATCATATATATATATATATATGTAAATGTAATGCCGTCCGTTCAGTCTAGAGAGACTATGGACACCCCTGTAAGGGGCTGCTTCGCGTGTAGTTGTGAAGCAAGGGTTGCGCAACTCCAACAACATTCTCCTGAGTCGACCCTTCTTGATTCCAATGGCAAGCAATTCAAGACGACTGCACACAATTCCGAGAAAAGCAGAGAGCACATACAGCACCTGGTATTCCCAAATTGTCACCCACTTAGTACTGGCCAAGCTCGACGTCGCTTAACTTCGGTGATCAAACGGGAACCGGTGTTATATATATATATATATATATATATATATATATATATATAGATATATACACAAAATAGATCATCCAGTGAAGACCGGGGTTGTGCAAATAAAAACAAGCTCTGTGATACTAGATTACAGAGTACAGAGCATTTATATGCGATTTTATGAAGGCTTACCAAAGCATACCTTTTAGGACACAAATTATCAACATTAAAGATATTTTTTTCTTACACATATTATTTATTCAAATTCAATGTTTTTTCCTACACGTGTTTCACTACCAAGCAGGTAATTGCTTGGCAGATCATCAGGGAAATTAAATGTCTTGCATAAGGGTTTCAACTGCCGACAATACACAATGTGGCGTTGCAATAGTTGAGGTCACTTAAGAAGAGAAGAGGAAAAAATAAAAATAAAAATAAAAATAAAAGTTAAAATTAAAAACAGGAATCTTGAAACTAAGAGGAAAACCTCAATAAATTCTTCAGCTCAATACAACTTAGCATAACTATAGATATAAACTACCGGAGGGTCAATTTCTTTGATATTACGCTTGATCTATGCAACAACACATATTACCCTTATCACAAGCCCAACCACACACTCTACTATATCGACGCTAAATCAAATCACCCACCGATAGTGAAAAGAGTCATTATTCTTGCAATCTCGAGTAGGATATCTAAGCTGTCCAAGAATCAACAAATATTCGACAGCAGTAAGCAGTTCTACAATGAAGTTTTAACCAGATCAGGATATAAGGAAAACATTAATTACCTTGTGCCTCCTTCGGTTGGGAATGGGGGACTAAACGGGAGACCGATCGCCTCTCGATCAATGGTTTCATATAATAGGGTAATGGGCAAGGCTAGATATAAGAGACCTGGTGTATCCCACGGTAATGTAAACCAGGTAGGGAGGGAACCGGTTGATGATAATATTCGTGAAGTTGGAAGTAACGAATTGAACAGACATGCTGCCCAAATCTGGGGGGGTAAGAAGACAAATATGAGAAGGACCACTACATGGTTCACCCCCCCCCCCTATAGCCAGCATATTAAGACTAATATCCCAAAGATTTTTTATAGCATAGTGGAAAAACACTTTTCAAGGGATAGCATATTGGAGGGAAGCATTAACAAAAATACTGTAAAACTGTCTTATTCAACCTGTAGAAATATAGCCGCATCCATCATAGGATATAATAATTCTAAGATATCTAAAACTAGGGATACCATGTTCTCTTCTGGTGTTGATCCCAGTAACACCAGTTCAGTGAGAACCACCGTTGTAAATATGCGTAGTAATAGAACACCCAGCAACGGCTCAGCACACAACTGTAACTGCAGAGCTTCTAACATCTGTCCACTGGGCGGGAACTGTAGAGTTTCAAGCATTGTCTACAAATACGATGTGATAACAGAAAGTAGTAGGAGATCATATATCGGATCCACCGGTGGTGAGTTCAAAGATAGATTCAGAAATCACATAAGTTCATTCAGGGGAGGCCAAAGGGAAGACATAGATAGGCCTAACACTTCTGTTGGCCGTTTTGTGAGAAACCTCATTGCTAGGCAAGACCCTTTCGAACTGAAATGGTCCATTTTGGGGAGGGCTAGCAAATATAAACCGAACAAAAAGAAGAGATGCAACCTATGAGCATTAGAATCGTACCATATCATGACATTTAGAGATAAGTTACTGAACGCTAGGCAGGAAATACTACAATGCTGTCTGCATAGAAACCGATACCTGTTATCAAGCCTAAAACCTGGATAGGAGGGGAATTGGGGGAAGTATAAATTTACAGCAGAGATAGGAAGGAGGGGCCATTCCGGAGGCGATCTGGGGCAATAATTAGTGTATAATATAGAGGCTAAGAGTTAGTAACACGTACTTATGCTAAGATATGACTTGATTCGATTATTAGCGGAGGCTCGGGACTTAGGTTGGGGGGATAAGGTAGGAATACTCTATCGGAATAAGGCCCATTGATAGTCAACTTTAGTAAATACTCCTTCAGCAGAATAGAGGGGGGGAATGTTGTAACATATAAAAAGATAGTGGAATAATGAATAATAAATCACAATTATTCTCAGAAATAGATATCTTATACGAAATGCATTGGGAATTTCAAGTAATTTTAAGTGAAAAATAATAACTTGGATGCTATCACTATTTAATTAAATTAGGTTAAATTAAATTAAATTAGCTTTTTATTAGATTAAATACAATAAAACAATGGGTGGCAGGAATGGGGGAAAATAATTAAGGAAAAAATAATTTAAAAAACATGCATGCCGACACGGACTTAATTTCTAAAGATAGAAACAATTGGATTTTAATAAAAAGTATTTTGTACAAGGTTTTATATTAGTAATAACAAAGTCTCCCGTCATTTAACGAGTTAAAGTGATATTTTCCCGTGAAGTGGCAAAAAATAACCCCGTCCATTATAAAATGTTTTTTTTTAAATAGAAAATAGATTTCTGATTACGATATTCCGTAGTAATATTTATTTATCGAATATAGAATAATATTCTCCCCACAGAGTTACAAACAGACACAGCCGTTAAGGAAATATTTTAAATTATTTAAAATAATAACTAGATTTTTGTAGAAAACTTTTATATAATACCATTTTATTCTTGATATGTGAATAATTTTTTTAAAATAATTTCTGCGGGATAGGTTTTTTTCGCTCCGTTTAACAACAACACAATAATAATCGAAAGTTAATTAAATGAAGGATATTTTACCAAAATGTAAAATTACGTCCCAGACACTAGATAATTAATTTATATAAAGAATAATTTTAATAATAGATTTTTTTAGAAACAGTATTTTGAATAAATAGTTTCCATCTACTAATTAATATATTTTCTTAAAATAAAGGAGCGATTCTGCGAGATTGACGTTCAACTCGTCGTGTGTTTATTTCGAAGGGGAACAAGTCAGCCCTTGAAATAAGGCTCGTCTGACCGCTGGCATTCCGGACGAACATTAATGTTGATTTTCATTGTGATGAATTAGATTTAGAATTCCCATACTATCATTGGATTGGAATGGTAACTAGTGAGCGGAATCTTGAATGGTTTAGTTTTTTTTTTTGAGGGGGGGGGGGTCATCATTGTGCCGCCTGACGTGAAAGTGTATTATCGCACATTGTTCCGTTTTTTTGGTGTGTTTTTTTGGCTTTTTTGAATGCATTTGGGAGCGATTATTTGCTTGTTGGCTTGGTGGCAGAAATAATGCACGAGCTACTTTTCTAAGACATTTTCTAGGACTTTTTTTATTTATCGTTGTTCTTTTATATGTATGTATATATATATATATATATATATATATATATATATATATTTCAAAAAGATGGTTTCAATGAACTTCTTCCCATTTACATATATATATATATATATATATATATATATATATATATATATATATATATATATATATATATATGTAAATGGGAAGAAGTTTATTGAAACCATCTTTTTGAAATTAAAGTGGGAGAATAGGCAAAAAAGCTTGTGAACTACGAATAAAATGCATTTAAAAAAAAATAAACGTCATTTGTTCAACTTTTCCACTTAATTTTTCCGGATAAAAATTCGTTCTTCGAAGACTGAATGTTTTTGAAAATAAATGTAATCGTATTGTTCCGTTTTTACTTCTTAATGTTAGTGTAGTCTCTGTCTTTGTTTACATTGGAACGTTTAAGAAACAGCTCATATTATATGGATCTGTATAGCCCGTTAATGCTAGTAATGTATTTATAATAGAAAACGTTCTTTGAAATAATCATTAAAAATTTTAATTTGAAAATTGAGTAATATATATATATATATATATATATATATATATATATATATATATATATAAAATAATATAAAATAAACTATATTTCAATCCATATAATTATAATCAAATTTTTATGCAGAAATCTCATTTTAGACTTACTTACCGAATAGGATCTAATTAGCAATTCTAATAGAGCTATGGGAATAAGAGTTCAACACTTGCAACAATTCTTAAATATTTAAACGAGGTTTCAAATGAAAATTTATGTAGCGGAGTTCGAAATGACGATTTTCAATTTTAAAAGATGTATCCGAAGAAAGTCGGAGGTTATATCAACCGAAAGGTTTTGCAAATAACTGAACACGATGAGAATATTTGTAAGTACATTTAAAATAGTACAAATTATAAATTCTCATCTAAAATAATCGCCAAACAGAAAAACGACGTTTCTCTTTATTTTAATTGATTTATTAATTCAAATTATAGTTTTAAAAAATACACATAATATAAAATGCAGATATAGAAGAGAAAATATACAATAATCGGCTTTCATTCTCAGTAATTTCGCATGAACCGGTATGTATAAGGTACTTCGCTCAAAAAAGAATGTATAAAAATGGCTACAGAAATAAGAAATATCTAACAGAGTTGGCCATATTTTAAAAAAATGTTATTTTCTGCGTGTATTCATCTCAAACAAATAACATATGGGCCCTAATTCACAGGATTAACATACGCAGTTGGTTTATAAATATAGGATTTAAACGTGAGCACAAATAAGAGACGCTTCAAAATTGTACCAAAAGAGGCTCCAACCAGATTAAGACGAAATTATAAAAATAACAAGTAACCTGACCGTCTACAATTACGTCCGCAACCTAAAATTCTTTCAACCGTTAAAAATAAACTAGCTTCCAGGATCCCCATATTTTCTACGAAAGGATTCAACATGAGGAGTCAGAAGCCGGTAAAAAAAAGAGAACTCAACATGTTTCCAATCGAGACCTTCCCCAGCTATTAATATGATATTGAATATATTTCTGTTTGATGATAATCGTACGTGTGTAAAAGAACAAGCAATTTTCAATTTACTGCCAAAAATGTTTTTTTTTTTTATTATTTAAAATATTTTGATACGCAACCTGTGAATTAGGGTCCAGATTTATAAAAGTGGGAAGTGCTGCAGCAAGCTACTTTTTAACATTACATTTCTTCATGATGATAAAGTCGACGAAGTTATTCCAAATGCGAACTGTCCTAGGAAAAGCACCTGTTAGAACATAACGCTTCCCGGCATGTGAGAATCCTTACAGTGAAAGGGTTTATTTTGCTGCTTGTCGGGTTTTTCGGTGTATTTACGTTGAAGGGGCACAGGTGCAGCAAGGCAACTGAAGCACACCCCATTGAAGTACTTGTAAAACAAGTACAAGGATGTAACAGTGAGGCAATCGGACAGGGCTAAACTTGAATTTTTATAATTCGGACTACTATTCTTATATGAGATGTTATTATTCACGACGTTTCGAAATCAGAAATCTATATGTAAAGCTCAGGAATCTTCATGACACCCTTTATTTAATGAACATGGCTATATTGTTATCGTACCATCCGCCATGACACGGCAGAAGTCTACACTAAGTAGTAATTATATTATTAATAAATTACTGTGGATTAAGCCTTGAGCTTCAACTTAGAACTAATTATTACTTGGCACTTTATCCGTTGCACAACTGGTTTATATAGACAAATTACTAAATAACTGATACAATAAAAGATTCTGTTCGAAATTCCGTTCAGATTCCCGAGTTCAACATGAAGATTATGTGTTCGAAAAGACGCACCTGAATAAGGTCGTAGGTTAAATCGGTCGAAACATTATGAAAATAATATTCAAGATACGAAAAGTTGTCCAAATAATCCCCAAAATGCAAATTATCAATCTTTGTTTGAAAAAGAGAGTGCTCAATGAATACAGTCGAAATAATAATACATATATGAATCATTGATTCTGTGAATCATCCGTTAGATAAACCGGAGGCAAAATAAAAAGAAATAACCAAGAAAAAAGTCAACGTGGGCAGATTTTGCGTATTTCTATTTTAAACACGCCTTTTCTCTCACGTTTAAAGAGAACGGATTAGCGGTATGTCTTACAACGCCTCAGCATTTCGTATAATTGTAGGCAAGCGCCATTGTTTTAGATACGCACACAACTGCAACGTATATTTATGGAATAGATTTATCTCGTTTTCCAAATATCCAATTGCTTCCCAAAGATAAGGCTATTTTGGGTCGATATATTACAATGATTTTAAGCCAAATCCATGTGAATGCATGTAAAGCTAACAGCGTGACTATATCGATATTTTCGTAAATAGAAGTTTGCTGCCTTATTATTTGCGTTCGATATTTCTAGAAGATCATATATATATACATAAATATATATATATATATATATATATATATATATATATATATATATATATATATATATATATATATATTCATACTAGATGGCTTTGCCAGCTCGCTATTGCTTCGCAAAGTTCTCTACGTAAAATATTTGAAACAGAGTGTTTAAATAATAAGTATTTCATTTTTCTAAACACGAAACATACACTTTCGCATTTATTCGTATAGAGAAATAGAGATATACATTTAGGTAATTTAGATACACATATATGTATCATTTAAATATGAAAGAAAAGAAAGAATAAATTAATGTATGTGGTGGAGGCTAGGAATTCGATGTTCAGCGAAACAATAGTGGTACATAAAAAATACTGCCTTGTCTCCATAAGCAAGAAAGACAACTCACAATCGTTGGCATTTCTTAATTCTACTTATTTGTTAAAGATGTGCAATAAACATTTGAATATATTTCAGTTGATGGAGGGTGTGTTAAGTTTAATCAACTGCATATAGTTCGACCTGACCAAGTAGTAACGAGGTCAGTGACTCTAATCTTAATGTTACGTGATGAAATCACTACGTTACAAGAACTACCACGTGGCATGTAAATAGTACCAAATTAGGCGCCAAAAGAGATTAAACTGTTTTATATTTAGTTCGCAATAAAAGTTTCTGCCTCGTGCACGCGTATTAATTTTTCCTCATTGATTCTTGTCTTTTCATCCTCGTCTTTGTGGTTCACTGCCTACCACTATGTCGCACTCTAAAACCCATAGTTCAACACCAACAATAACAAATAATAGCAAATTAATAAAGTAACTTTTTCTTGCAGAGAAATATCCACATTATTTATTTTTACTACTGAGATAAATATATAGGTAAGCTGTATATGAAACAAATAGGGTGCTGTTGAAAAATTAGATTAAATTGAAATTAAGTGTTATGACTCATCGTAAGTGCGAGAAATGACCCAGGCTTTCACATTTACTAATTTACATTATTGGTATATATATATATATATATATATATATATATATATATTAGTTATCAAAAGGCAAACTGTGTCGCTGTATCACAGCTCTTCAATGAGGCTAGCCTAATGCCAATCTCGAGTCAGGGATCGAACCTACAACCATCTAGTTCATAGTCGGCTTCTATAAACACTCGCCCACAGGGCGGGCGCTGTTGGTCAACAGTATCTCAATGTATTTATATAAACTTTGACAGCTACTAGACTCCTTTATTTGTATGTTTAGAAATAGCTTTGCATTACGCTAAAGTTGTCGCAGGTGATATCATTCACGAGAGTGCTCAAGTCTAGAAGCTTATATACTAAACAACTGTTTCACTGTATTACATCTATTTAGTGCAGCTCGGCTAGCTCCCATCCGAACCCAAGTATTGGACGTAAATATCTAATTGATAGGCGGGAGCTCTAATAACAAGGCAACAGGAAATATTGATGATTTACGTCATGTTTCAAAACATGAATCAAAACATAAGCGATACTTTAAAATATGAATGACTTCGCGTGGGATAGAACTTGGGGCCGTAATGCCCATCAATTTTAGTTCAGAGAAATAATATTTATCGCCTTTTTAATAAGAACTCTTCATATATATATATATATATATATATATATATATATATATATATATATATATATATATATATATATATATATATCAAGAAAGAAAGAAAGTAGACTTTTCCAGTCTCAAGATTCAAAGAATATATCAACTGTAAGGCATTCTGTGAGATTCTGTGGCATTCTATGTTGCATTGTTACATACTCCCGAACTGTGCCTTTCCTGCATCATCATTGACTCCAATGGCAAAGAAGATTCCATAAACCCTGGGAAAACACTCAGCTTGTTTGAAAGCTCAATCTGTACTACAAGCAATAATGAAAGATTCTACCCGGTCATGACTAACCGAACGAGATCAATCTCTGCCCGTGGATAAAATTAAGAATTCGAAATTTTGACTATGAAGTTCCAACCTTCTAAACATGGATAATTGATGAGGTTATATAGCTCGAAACATTGTCAAACTAGAGAATGAATGATATTAGTAGTCCGAATAATACAATATATATATATATATATATATATATATATATATATATATATATATATATATATATATATATGTGTGTGTGTGTGTGTGTATATACATAAAAATATATAACTATATATTATTAGATGTAATTATTTTACACACAAATTGTGTGGCGTTTTTATCTAAAGATTAAAACACATTAGTGACTAGTTTAATCTAGGAGAAAAAACTATTCATGTTTTGCAAGTAGATGCGTGAACAATCTCCTGATAGTTTTTGTGCTTTTTGTCATGAAGTATTTCATAAGTAATTAATTGAATTCATTGGCAAATCAATAGAGCGGACAAGAGTCATTTAATTAGTATTCGCACATTTTTCTTGGCAAACAGCGATTACCGATAAATGAGGAAAATGGCGATAAACCAATAAATGTGTATATATATATATATATATATATATATATATATATATAAATATATATATATATATATATATATATATATATATATATATATATATATATATATATATATATATTCTGCATTATATGAACATTCAAAACGGTCTACATGGATGAACTTGTGTTCCCGGCGAGGTACACTGTTAAACCGAAAACATGAATTGTTTTGTGTAGACCATTTTAAATGTTTATGCAATGTATATTCATAAGGCTGTAACTCATATCACGCAGTTTAAAAAAAAAATAGTTTTAAGTTCATTTTATTAATACACTATAACTCATTTAATTTTCAATGGAAATATCCTACCATTAAGTAAGTAACTTTCATTATTCGCTACAACTAATACAATTTAATAATGTTATCATTATTATTTTATTTTTCGAAAAAAACCCAAAAGAGATTACTAGTTTTTATTATAGAGGAAAATTACCTATCCAACCGATCGGAAATTTCCATAAATAGCAAACCAAATACAATATATACACTATAACAAAGTGGAAGCCCTTTGGAAAATTTCCAATGCGTTGATCTGAAGTATAGATAAGATGAAGCTTACTCTTCTGTAATTTCGATATGTATGAGCAAGGTATATTTATTTATAGTAATTGATGTAAATGCGATAAACGAGAGCATACTATATGTATATGTCTGTGTTTTTGTGTACGTGTGGGCTGTGTATGTGTGAGAGTATAGCTTTATGGAGAAATTAGTTCAGTGAAGTAATATACCTAAACCAAATCTATTAACATTTTTTAATAAAAGTTTAATAAATTTGCTTCATATCTATTACTTCACTAAATTTTAGAACCTTTATGAGCTCAAAATTAGTCGTCCCGTTTAAAATTATTTTTTTGAATAATTTATTTTCCAGGACTACCGTCACCTAATCAACAGTATAATTACTAATTTGAAGTCTTCGATCGGCTTCCCTCTTGGTTTAAATTACCTCCCTTCTCAATTAATATTGGGTCACATTCCAACAGTGAAACCCGGACAGCTGCCATTCTCTATAAAATTAAACGTACACACATGTCTCAGTATATGTGTAGTTTGATTATGTTAATGTTGACAACTTCTAAACTCATTCTTCCTCCTCCCATACTCTCTGGCATCTCTTTCTCTTTTTACTCCGTATATTGTAAACATTTTAATTTGTATGTTTCTTAATTATACTTTTTCTCTCTCGCATTCTCTTATCCCCTCTCTCTCCGTTCCATAAAATCTTTAAATGTAGATGTATTAATAAATGCATTAAGAAGACTCAAAGCAATGCAGTGAGCCGGATTCATGAGAAGCACAAAAGAATAAAAATAAATAATCGCAGGAGAGAACTTAAAACCATTAATTTATTTTTCTTTTCAATCTTACGCAAACAGAAAGTACAGTGTTAGTTGTGTGTGATGTTGGGATGATTATCATAAATCATTTGATATTTCGGGAAAGTTTTCCCCTTGTGAAAAATGGGCAAACAAAAAACGTCCGACTGTGTGGAATTAACTAAGATGGATGCCAGAAATGTTTTAATATGTTTGTCAATCTTTATTGCCTCCTTCTCTATTCTGCTTGTCACTCGTTTATGTTCAACCGACATCTTTTTAAAACGATAATTTGGTCATCATTTCACTCTAGCGTTTGGACTGTAGACACTCATTTTCGAATCTGTATGTTTAAACTCTTTATTTTTACCCCTTTAGACTGTAATACTCTACCCGGAAACGGAAGTTGGCAATGAGTATTTTATTATAAATCTGGTTTCGACCTATCATTTTCAGTTTGGATCTCCTGAACTTGATATTCCATGATTTTTCGCCTTTTCGCATATTCAACAGAACTTTACGTATACAGACTACACCAAATTTTCTGAACGCTATAGAATAATTAGCCTTTTACGAACCACATCTTAACTTTGAATATTTTGAGTACTCTTTTTCATCTAATTTTGTTATCGTTATAACATTTTTACTGGCCTTAACACCCGCCTAATTTTCTATTAGACATTTTTTCTTTTATATGTAAATGTATAAATTTGCAAAGTGTAATGTTACCGGTAATAAATGCATTATTGATGTTTATCTTCTGATCAAAATAAGTTTCATTTGAAAATCACTGAATTTAGGATAATGAGCTCACTCCTCGTTTTGAACTTCTGATGATTTAATAAATATTGTAATTATACTACTTTTATTTTCATCATTCATGTCCAAAAAAGAGTCATCAACCTAATAGGTCCCTTACTGTCAACCAAGCTCCAGTCCCTGTCTCATCGCCGCAATGTGGCATCCTTGTGTTTGTTTTACAAATACTTCAATGGATTATGCTCCGATGAATTGGCTACTCTGTTGCCCCCTCGACGTAACTTCACTAGACTAACTCGACAGTCAACTAAATCTCATTCATTCACTGTGGAGGTCCCCAGATGCCGGAGAGCCTTCTACTAAATAGCTTATTTCCTCGTGCTTCTGGTCTCTGGAAATCCCTCCCTACCCTCTGTTTCGCCGACAGTACTGACATGCATACATTTAAAACTAATGTAAACAGACATCTCGCTGCGCAGATCCCAATTTAGGTTGCCCCCCCAACCCCAACCTTTCCCCCCTTTTCTTTTTTCTCAGTAGCCCCTTACGTCTACAGTGGCGGCCTGTCTTTTTGGGGGAGAAATATGTTTATATATATATAATTATGTACATATATATGTAAAAATCCAGACTGCAAACATTTATATCGTAGGTTCGATCCTGGTCCAGGATAGCCATGCTGATGCCGGCTGATAGCCAGAAAAACGTGTGCATGGATTTCATTTTATATGTACGTAAAAATTAATTAATAAATATACATATATAAAATTAAAAAAATAAGTTCACATCTTATTTAAAAAAGGGCGACTTAATGCAATGCTCTTTACTGTTTAGGAGGTGGAAATATAAAAATAAAACAGCTAAGTTTATATCGCCAATAAAAACAATAACAATACTACGTAAAATTATGTCGAGAAAAATCGTACATATTTTCGACAAGGGATATGTTGTTTTGTGTTAAAATGCCAGACAGCAAGGAATTATATCGTAGGCTCGATTTTTGCCCAGGTTAGCCGTGGTGATGATAGCTTATAGGGAGTATAAAAGTGCCACTTGATTCCTTTTATATGTACCTAATAATTAATTTAAAAGTATATATAAATAAAATCAAATTAAAAAAAAATAAAAATGATAACAAGTCCTATTAAAAATGAGGGCGACTTGATTCATGTTGTTTACCGCTTAGAAAGTGAAAAAAATACTAAGAAAACAACTATGTTACTATCGCCAGTAAAAGCTATAGCAAAGACTAAGTAGAATTATGGCGATAAAAAAATCGTACATACTTTTGAAAAGGTTCTCGGGGTAAAACGCCGGACTGCAAGCAGTAATATCGTAAGTTCGATCCTTTCCCAGGTTGGCCACGCTAATGACGGCTGATAGCTTTAAAAACGTGCCAATGAATTCATTTTATATGTACGTAAAATTCGATTAATAAATATATATATATATATATATATATATTTATATATATATAAATATAATGAAAATAAATAATTACACGTCCTATTTAAAGAGGCGATTTAATTCAATGTTCTTCGCCGCTTAGGAAGTTGGAAAAAAGTAAGAAAACAGTTAATTTTCCTACCGCCATTAAAACAATAACAATAGCGATAAAATAATCGTTTATATATTTGACAAGGTGTGTGTGGTTGTATGGTTAAACGCCAGACTGCTAGTAGTAATATTGTAGGTTCGATCTTTACTGAAGATAGCCATGCAGATGATAGCCAGAAAAAACGTGTCCACGGATTTTTTTTATATGTACGTAAAATGAATTAATATATATATATATATATATATATATATATATATAGATAGAGAGAGAGAGAGAGAGAGAGAGCGATAGAAGAAAAAAGAGTGATAAAAATGCGACGATTGGCCAAATTTATTTCAAATTTCAATTTGATCCTATATATATATATATATATATATATATATTAATAAATTATTTTCCAAAAAGGTTTCTCAATAAATCTTTCTAAAAGCATTTAAAAAGAACATCTCTCAAGTTGCTATTATATGAATTTTTAATGCATTCTCATACATTTTCTACTCACGTAAATAATGTCTCAAACATGGCTAACTTCAAATCATGTGTCAAAAAATACTTAGATATAAACCGTCGCGATAAGTAATCAAACTCTGTTTATTCCAAAGGTATTTTTTATTCTTTCATAATATCTTTCATTATTAAAAGAAACACCGATGTATATAACTTTTTATTCATACCTGAGTTGCATTTAGCTTTGGTAAGCATTTTCCCATTCGAAGAGAAAAATTAATAACATCCGACTTCATTTGAAATTCATAGAATATTACTGCGCTTCTATCCCCTCAGCGAAAATACCCTGACCCATCCGGTTAGCAGCAAAATCGCACCCCTTTCATTATAGATATATCTAGATGCCGGAAGTGGTTATACTCTAATAGGTATTTTTTGCGGATTGGTTGATTTTCGGACCCACACTTCTCCCTATCGTCATGCTCGTAACAACATGCATACGGTTAAATGTAATGAGAACAAATATGTTGTCGCTAAACTCCCCACCAAGGTCGCGATTTCTATGAATATGGCTCGTACCCCTAACGCGTCAGTAGCAATATATTCTTATTGGTGTTAACAAAACTCCAAATTCCACGATCGCATGGTTATTTATTACGCATGCGCTTACTCGTGCGTTGAACCCATGTTCATTTGGTGGATAAATGTAAGATAAGTATTTTCTTGCTTCTGGTATCAAAATTATTCTTTTTATTATTGGTATAAAAATTGGACAACACTACTACAGGGTTACTTCTCGACAGACTGCAACATTTCCTTCTTTACATCCATTGAAAATAACTAATTTAAAACCCTCCCCATACTTAATTAAACTTCGTATATTTAATTATTCAATTTCAATTATCTCATGATATTCTTTGCAATTAAACCGTAATCCCATCTCCCTTATTAATACTTCCACTCTAATAATTTTCATCTTAGAAAAGCGATTTACAAATTAGTAAAAAGATGAATATCCGATTTGATTGAAATTCACAGAATTGCCCTTGTACCCTCTTCAACGAAAATACGCCAACCCACCCGACTAGCAGCAAAATCACACCCCTTCATCTTAAAAGATTTTATATAGTAGCAGATTCTATATTCATAAAAAATATTTTCTTCGGACTACCTGCCTAAGGAATTTCTTCTCTGCTCCCGGTTTCCCCGACCGTACCAACGTACTAGATTTAAATCTCATGTGAACAAATAGCTTGCACCCAGTTTGTCCCTATGAATTTGACCCCTATCACAGTAGCCCCCCCCCCTACGCTTCAATAGCGATATATCTTGTTTATGATGTACAAACATAGAAATTAAAAATTAACATTAAAAGTGTATAGTCTGCATATGTATCAATTACACCAGTCGCGCTCCTGTGCTTTGAATCGCGTTCATCTGATGGATATGTATAACAGTGTTTTTCCTGCTTCTGCCAGAGAATATTTTTTTAAAGAGAAATTAATGATGTCCTCAAGGAAGAGTCATTATATTGTTTACTCCGTTATTCACTGTAATATCGACGTCCTTATTGTTTATTAAGTGGAAAAAAAGATCGCGGATGAGTTCAATAAGTAAGTTATTGGTGGCGCAGCACAAAGGTAAATACCACCAGATGTGACCTACCGTCATTTTCCTTATTGATAGAGTAAGGCATAGACTGCGAAAAACCTCTAAATAATTCACTCAATATTAATTTTTAAGTATTGCATTTGCGCGGAGAATCAAACGGAACGTTGATGTCAGACATTGCCGATTTAAACAGCATATTCTCGGATATCCAGCGGATATTAAACTATTACAAGACATATTTAGAAGAAATATGACCGCTTTCAGAAAGGGCGCATGCGTATAACAAATCAACATCCTCAATCCGTAAGCATTATTTTATATCAAGCTAACATGTATATCATTTGTGTACGACTAAATAAGGCACGACCAACGCACGAACACTAGCGGATGCTAATGCCTTTCGAGAAATACTGGTACATCAGCGGAGCACCCTTTTCGTCATATTCAAAGCAATCTCTGCCCGTCAGATCGAAATGAACTTAAATATCATCTTGCGATGTTATTTTAAATAAATAATGAAACGAGTCAAAACTTTCAGCAATAACGATAACGATTATATGAAATCGAAAGTTCATTTTTGTTAAATTCGCGATTTTTGTTTTAATATTCCCTTTTAAGCTTGAACAACATTGTTTATTCTTTTTTTACAATAATGTTCGGACTAAATTTTAAATAAAAATAAATGTCAGTTTAATTTAAATTTGGATATTTCACACAAAAACAAAGCTACATAAGTAGAACTATAATCAAACAATCTTCGTAAAAAGTAAATAAAAAATGTGCAGACGTAAGAGTGTAGTAGTAATAAAAAAATAAAAATACCAGTCAAACTTTATAAAAAAGAAGAAACAGCCCCTTTAAGTGTGAAGAAAACAGTGTTAGGTTTGTGTACGCCAGTTTAATGTTTTAAAGAGTAAATGGCAATATCATTAGTATTAAATACGCCAAAAACAAAACAAAAAAACATGCAGTATTCGAAAATAAATGCTAGCTTAAAAATAAGTTTGAGAAACATGAAACATTGCATTTTTATTTTTAAAGAAAGGAACACGATCCGATTCAAATTAAGAATGAACATTATTCAATGTATATTTTTTTAAAAAGAAAAACAAGACAGAAAGTGTTTGTGTTTTGATACTAGATTTCATCTTTTCTGTCCTCGGTCAGCGAAGGAGAAAGTTTTATGAACTAAGTTAATTTTTATGTTTGTCTAAATCCAGAGAGTTTCTTTTTGGGAGATGCATTTTCTCCACAATAGAAACCGATCTCGTGTCTAACTCTGACCTCGTGGGGAGGTAAGTAAATAGGTACACATAATTCATTATCGACTACTGTTTGTTTTGTTCTTGTTTTTTGTGTCAATTTAATACTTTCTTTACTATTTAAATACATTTACTGGAGTACTAAAAAGTAAACAACCTGTTTTCTTCAAACATAAAGTGACAGCTCCTTTTTTTCTATTTTTATTCCTCTTCTTCTTCTTACGGCTGCTTACGGTACTAGTGACTAGTTTTACCTCATCAAAATGTGTAATCCTGTTTTCAAACATTCAAATTTTACAGAAATTAGCAATTTGTGTTTATTAACAATTTAGTCCGATCATTTTTGTAAACAAACACTTTATTTCAAGTTTAAGAGGAAATGTTGATAAAAAATCTAGTTCGACAAAAATAAACCGTCGATTTCATATAAGCGTTATGTCTGGTAGTTGTGACTAAATCCGTTCCATTTTTTAGGACGATATGTCAGTTTAATTGGATCTGACGGGCAGAGATTGCCTTGAATATCACGAAAAGGTTTCTCAACTGAAATGCATATTTTTCAGAAAAACAGCAACAACCGCTAATTACCGTGCTTTTGTTGTGCCTTATTTACTCGTGCACAATTAGTAAACCACCAGATAAGTTTATTATTTGTGTACAAAAACATTGTTTACTTTTTACCAAGATTTTTTTATATATGGTTCTACTTATATGCATTTGTTATTGTGTAAAATATTCAACTTATAAATAAAACTGTCATTTGTTTTTATTTAAAATTTAGTACGAACATTTAAGAAGAAAACTTTTTTTTTAAATCGAGAATTTACCAAAAATACACTTTATATTTCATATCGTTGTTATCGTTATCGCTGAATGTTTAAACTAAATCCGTTTATTCTTTTCTTTAAAATAATACTGCAAGACGATATTTCAGTTCATTTCGATCTGACAGGCAGAGACATCCTTGAATATGACGAAAAGGTTGCTCCGCTGACGTGCCTATATTTCTAAAAAAGCATTAGCAGCCGCTTGTGGTCTCGCCTTATCTAGTCGTACACAAATGGTATGCCTGTTGGCTTAGTATAAAAAAGTGCTTACGAATTGAGGATGTTGATTTGTTAAACGTGCCTTGGTCGTGCCTTATTTCGACGTACACAAATAGTAAAACACACAAACCAATATTGATATACACTACAATCATTGTATTCTTAAATCCAGTGCGATATAATTATGACCAAAGCAATTGATAATATTATAACATACATACCTTATGATTATTTAATAGTACATCATTACACTTTTTTAATTTATAGAACTGTTTCAAATCATAAAACTGCCCAATAGTTAGATAAAATCATGACAAATACACATCTTATGAGTTAGTATTAGTAAGTCATAAAACTAATCTAGTTTTTACAACAGTTCAAAAGCATAGAACTGTTTCGAAAGTTCAATAACAATTATAACAAAGAAAACTTTCTGATTTATTATTAGTTAGTCATAAACCTTTCTAACTCATATAAGTTACCCAAGTTATAAAACTGCCTTAAGAGGTTGAGAAAGCTAATGACAAATAGACACCTTATAATATATTATTAATAATCCATACGATAGTCCTAAGTAATGCAAAGGATCAAACGGCATGAAGTAGTTAGACAATTGTGATATTTCAGTAATCACTATAGCTCTGGACCCAAAACCTCCATATGATAATCTGTTTCGGCAGTCACTTTTGTTCCCTTTAAAAATATTAACATTGTTCCGGTTCAACAGTTTCTCCTAAGACAGTCATCCACACAGTAAGTCGGAATATTAACATTGTTCCGGTTCAACAGTTTCTCCTAAGACAGTCATCCACACAGTAAGTCGAAATATTAACATTGTTCCGGTTCAACAGTTTCTCCTAAGACAGTCATCCACACAGTAAGTCGAAATATTAACATTGTTCCGGTTCAACAGTTTCTCCTAAAGCCAGTCATCCACACAGTAGGTCGGAATATTTTTCTCACCCTCATGCTTATATCTCTTCCCAGTTCAGCACACTTTATCGGGAATTATTTTAAATATATTCACTATTTCTGCTTTATTATTTAATTAATATGCTCTTCGTACTGTTACCTATAAATATATTTTCAATTTAAATACCGGATGATTCCTTCAACTGAAAACACTTACTTGCAGACGTTCTTTTTCACAGTCCCGGTTGATGGAATAAACGAAATTAGTTGCTTACAATTTTCATACATTTAACTGTTAACATCGTGTTGTTTTTGTTCTTCCAAATGTCTTTAATCATATGATTTATGTTACAGTCTAACTTCCTTTCCCGTGTTACGTGAGCTACATTAATCTTCTTATTTAAATGTCTTCTCTCATTCTTTATTTCCTCACTACTTTGAATAATAGCGTGGTTATATATATATATATATATATATATATATATATATACATATACATATACATATACATATATATATATATATATATATATATATACATATACATATATATATATATATATATATATACATATACATATATATATATATATATATATATATATATATATATATATATATATATTCTGGAATAACAGAATAGATGGGAAAAGCAATTTCCGAACACAAAAACCCGTGTCTATTAAAACGTGGTTGCAATTTAGTAAGTATGATTCTTTTGCATTTTTAACCGTTTAATTCGTAATTTTTTTAATTAATTACATTTTCATCTACTCTACTTATTTTCTATTATGTAATCTTCGCACACCACACATTTTTCTTTTTAATTTAGACTTTAGCAATCATTTGCAAACAGCTGGCGATTCAACACTAGATGTCTGATTTGGGGAGTGAATTGCATGATGTAGCTAATTTGTACAATTAAAATTAGACGTTTATTTTTAATATCATACCATCCTACAGATGTAGAATATTTTTACATGTATTTTGTGTAATTAAAATATATAGGAAAAGATATTTAGTGAAAAAATGTCATTACCTAAGCTTTAGTATAACACTAGATTTTAGAAAAACACTGACCGACAGACAAAAAGGACTGCTAATAGTGATGAGTAAGCGCATATTTATTACTAATGCACATTTTGTATACGTCTGTCTGAAGCCGAAACAATACTATTACTTCTATTAATGTACTGTTGCTTTATATTCTAACGCTCAGGTTAGCGGACTAATGTATTATATGCCCTGTTGTCAGGAGACCAAACGCCTAGACATTACCTCATCCTTGATTGGTAGTATACTATACGTTTGTTCATGATGAGACCATCCTCCCATGAATTAACTACTTCTTTTGGTTGGTAAGGCAGTATATGTTTTTTGTCATGATACCATATACTTAGACAGTACTTTCTTCTTTATGGTAGAATAGTATATGTTCTGGCTTCATTAGATCATCCTGCCAGACATATCCTCCTCGAATGTGTACTGTATTATTATTTGAAAATTAAGCATGACAGACGGAAGAAAATGTAATTGCAAACTTAAGTGTAAATGACCGACCGATAACAATTTGGATGCAATTTAAAATATTAAAGTCGAACCTTCAAAGGCCAATGTGTTCTTTCATCTTTACCTGATAAATACAATTCGCAGAGATTCTCTTCTCCCAAAACACCAATTTCCGATGTTGATCACAGATAATCCTGGGCCAAGTGGCAACAAATCATTCTTCTATAGAAGCCGAATAAAACGTTAAACAATGTGACTTTGTATTGAACAAATATAGATGCTTGATTTATTTGATCCGTGCGGGATATTGAGTTTTATTATTGGTGTTGCCTTTGAATGTTTTAAGGGTCGTGTTAAATATTCTGCTTCATCAGGCAAGTGGGTCAAAGAACAAATGTATTGCTATTGATGAGACCTGAAGTTTGATTGTCTAATTTGATAAACGGTAACGGGACCCATCGGAAACATTGTTGGGAATTCATCGGGAAAGGAAGGCTTTTATCTGGAGTAAAGCGTAAAGCTTAGGCATCAAATGATATTTATTAATCTAAATACATATGAATATCAGTATGTATACATATACGTGTAGCTACAAGTACACCCATATATATATATATATATATATATATATATATATATGAATAAATATTTTACAGAATTTCAGAACAACGTATGTACCGTCGGTTTCAAATGCCAACAAGGGGCCCTATAAAGACCTCTTCATCGAAACTCTCTTCAGCCTCTGTTTATGTCTGTCTTCAGTTTGAATTTGCAAAGCCACTTATATATAAAACTGATTAAAAAGGAAAATCCCAAATTAGTTTCTGCTATATCTCCCTCTCCGTATCTCCCCTTTTCCGTCTAGAAGTACCAGTTAAATGGAATTAATGATCTGGTAATATTCACTTTAACTACTTTCCACTTTTTATAAACAGAGAGAGAAAAAGGGAGAAAGAGTGGCGCAAGCGATAGTGATAGATACCGTATGGAATAATATTAGTGGATTAAACAACATAGAGTGAAGGAGGTGGAAAGTTATAGATAAATCTTAGTAAGAATTCGGTTAATTGGTAAGTGAAGATGAGGTAAATAGGGATAGAGACTGCTCGTTAATATTCAGATGTTTGTGAACATATTATATTGTGATTTCTATAGCTTTATAAAGGACGTAATATTGGTGTAAAATTGTCTTATTCTACGAAGAAATATTAGCCGTTCTGTAGCGGGTATTATTCTAATATATATATATATATATATATATATATATATATATATATATATATGTATATATATATATATATATATATTGATATATATATATATATATATATATTGATATATATATATATATATATATATATATATGTATATATATATATATATATATATTGATATATATATATATATATATATATATTGATATATATATATATATATATATATATATATATATATATATATATATATATATTGATATATATATATATATATATATATATATTGATATATATATATATATATATATATATAGTCTCGGAAGATTCTCAACCATGATAACTAAAAACAAAAAACAAACAAAAAAAAACCCTTAAGTCCCAAGTCGTTCAGTGGAAAATCACTCATGTAAGTCAATTTAGTTTTTACAGTTATTATATTAGGTTGCTTCTAACATTATTTAAGGGATTATTAGTTGTTTACAATGAACAACTGTTTCGGGATTTTAAAAACAAGACAGTATTTAATTTCATGGCTTCCCAGCAGAGTTGATCACCCCTACTTCCCTTAAAAAAAAGTATATATATATATATATATATATATATATATATATATATATATATATATATATATATACATTTAATGAATAAAAGGATTAGTTTTACTGTTCAAACAATTACTACATCAAGTCAATTATGGCGTACGATGGTTTCCCAAACAGTTCCGAAATACTTTCTTTTATTTTATAATTTCATTAAGTTAGTCAAAAACGGTCTTCATTAGCGCCTATAGCAACACGTCTTACAGAAAATTAAAAAAACTTGGTCATAGAGAAACATCCGCTGATATAAAAATTACATATGGATTATCGTGTTTATAATTATTATACATCTGATTCAGTTTTTACATCATTTACTCTATCACGTAAGCCCCAAGAATTCCACCTTGTGGGTATTCAATTTTAATATATGCCCCCACCTCCGAGCAATACACCTCGATTTGTATTCTTATTTTTCTTCACTACAAGCCACTTAACACTCTTCACGCTTTCTCTAAACAATGACATACAGCTCCTGCCCCCTTAACCTTTTTGTAACCTTTTTTCACATCAGAATAGGTATAGTACCCAACAGGATAGAATGATAGAATATACATTTGTAATAATTAGCGATTACATCGAATTGCTACGGAAGTTTGTTTATAATTGGACTGAAAGTGGATCCGTATAAGGTTGGACTGCAATGTTCTGCAGTTTCGTGTGACGTCATGTCTAAAGTATGAAAAATGAGTAAAAATAAAAAAGGATAAGAAGCTAATGAAAAAACATTTGAAGTCCAAATGATTACAGTTAAAAGAAAATATTCATAACTTATACGTTACACTTTATGTTTTTAACGATTCTTATTGATGAAATATAAACACAATAATAAAAAGAAACGTAAATTACATGGATGTGTTACAATATGAATATCCACATGCAAAAATAAATTTGGACAATATTTCACTTGAAAGAAATTGTGAGGACTAATAGAATATATGAAATATAAATTAATATTAGACGAATTTAAATTGTTCTGCCTGACAGGTGAGTTTATATGAACTGAAAGCTTCCTCAGGGAAAAAACGATGATATTTTGTATATCATAAAATTGGATGGGCAGAAACATTTGCATGCAAACAAAAGTTTTTTTTATGAATATATTAAAAGTTGTTTCCTGGATAACTAACGTTTTATCTCATGCTATATATATATATATATATATATATATATATATATATATATATATATATATATATATATATATATATATATATATATATATATTTCACTTATACAATAGATCATTCACTGAAGACCGGGTTTGTGGCAATAAAAACAAGCTCAATGATACTCGATTACAGAGTACAGAGCATCTATATGCGATTTTATGAAGGCGTACCAAAGCATTCCACTCAGGACACCAATAATCACTATTAAAGATGTTTTCTTACAAATATTATTTATTCAAATTAAATGTTTTTTCCTAAACGTGTTTCACTACAAAGCAGGTACTTGCTTGGAAGATCATCAGGGAAATTAAATGTCTGGAATAAGGGTTTCAACTGCCGACAATACACAATGAGGCGTTGCAATAGTTGAGGTCACTTAAGAAGAGAAGAGGAAAAAATAAAAATAAAAGTTAAAATAAAAAAACAAGAAAGAACAAAGATAAAAAAGAAAGGTCTAGAAAATGTCTCAGAAAAGTAGCTCGTGCATTAGTTCTGCTACCAAGCCAATAAGCAAATAATCAGTCCCAAATGCATTAAAAAAAAAACAAACGGTACAATGTGCGATAATACACTTTCACGTCGGGCGGCACAATGATGAACCCCCCTCTAAAAAAAAAACAAAAAAAAAAAACAAAAAAAAAACTAAAACATTCAAGAAACCGCTCACAAGTTACCATTCTAATCCAATGATAGTGTGTGAATTCTACATCTAATTCATCATAAGGAAAGTCAACAGAAATGTTCGTCCGGAATGCCAGTGATCAGACGATCCTTATTTCCAGGGCTGAGTTGTTCCCCTTCGAAATAAACACACGACGAGTAGAACGAACGTCAATCTCGCAGAATCTCTCCTTTATTTTAAGAAAAACTTTTAATTAGTATCTTAGTAGATAGAAACTATTTATTCAAAAAATTTTTAATTAGTATCTTAGTAGATAGAAACTATTTATTCAAAAAATGTTTAATTAGTATCTTAGTAGATAGAAACTATTTATTCACCTACTGTTCTAAAAAATTATCTCATTAAAATTATTCTATTTAGAAATTAATTATCTAGTGTCTGAAACGTCATTTTACATTTTGGGAAAATATCTTTCATTAAATAAACTGCCGATTATTATCGTGTTGTTATTTAACGAAGTGAAAAAAAACCTATCCCGCAGAAATTATTTTTAAAAATCATTCATATATCAAAAATTAAATGTTACTATAAAAAAGTTTTCTACAAAAATCTAGTTATTATTTTAAATAATTTAAAATATTTCCTTAACGGCTGTGTCTGTTTACAATTCTCTGGGGAGAATATTATTCTATATTCCATAAATAAATATTACTACGGTATATCGTTATCAGAAATCTATTTTCTATTTAAAAAAAACATTTTTTAATGGACGGGGTTATTTTTTACCACTTTCCGGGAAAATATCACTCTAACTCGTTAAATGACGGGAGACCTTGTTATTACTAATATAAAATACCTGTACAAAATACTTTTCATAAAAATCCATTGGTTGTATTTTTAGAAATTAAGACCGTGTCGGCATGCATGTTTTTTAATTCTTTTTTTACTCAATTATTTTTCCTCCATTACTGCCACCCATTGTTTTATTTAATTTAATCTAATTAAAAACTAATTTAATTTAACCTAATTTAATTAAATAGTGATAGCATCGAAGTTGTTATTTCTTATTTTTCACTTATTCCTAGAGTTGATCTGTTCCTTTCTCAGTATACATATGCGTGGGCTAATGAACCCAGTTCAGCAAAAGAACACCTCGAAAGATTTTATATATCTCATAAATAAAACATATTAATGCCGCTTATTGTGCCCCCCCCCCGTAGAGCTACACTTGGCCATCATTACCATTGAGGAATTTTCAGAATGTGTTTATATATATATATATATATATATATATATCGGGATTGCTGTGTTTATTTCATCCCCAATGGAACGAAATAATCGTTTATTTAATGGCATTACCTACACATAACCAGGTGTTAACAAACATCTTTGTGAAAACAAATACACAGCTCAAAATACATGAATGGGTATACATTTTTAATATATCGCAATCAAGTTCAAATTAGTGTAATCATGATAACACAATTTAATTTGTTTCGTATACATTATACACAGGTAGGTTACACAAATTAAAATTAATGGTTTGAGCGGAAGTTTCTTGAAATCGGATATACAATGCTTTTAGACGTTTCATCCATTATTCTTAGCTGATAAATTTAGCATCGTGGCTTCGGAGCTCTATAAAGTAGCTATACGTTTGTGTATATAAAAAAATAGAATGGTGATGTTATAGATTACATTAGATCTACGAAACAATGACCTCCGATATAGCCAATAGAATATGTTATTATTAATATACATACAACTCCGAAGGGAACGAATAAATTGCTTAAATATGTACGCTAACTAGTAGAATACTCGTTCACGGACAGATATAAGCAATAAATATATCATTAGTTACACATTTTAATGTTCTTTCTTTTTTTGGAGGTGATAGATCTATTACGGTAGCTCCACCTAAATAGTAATCTCCAATATTTTTTAAATTTTACCAATCGCATGCATATTATAGACCGTCTTGTGCGTGCACTTGCCCTTGAAAATATTAGTTTATATAACTCAACATTTTATGTAAATCAATTCTTTTCTCTATTAAATTTCTTGTATCTAACTTCTTTTAACGGTGTTGCCCCCCCCCAATAGTATTTTTAAAAGATTAATGTCTCCGTGTGTTCGACGATATATATTCGAAAATCACTAATGACCTGTTCATTAATTTAGAAAATTATTCCTTACATACAAGTCAAGTCGAGGTTGGGTTAAGATAACAAGTGTGTTAACATAAAATGTACAAAGGTAAGTAAACTGACTGGCACTCGGCTAGACAGTTACAATAATGTCCTTTTCTCCCTGGTGATTGTCTACTCGCACTATTTATAGTGAGAACCGGTGTAGTTTCTCTTCTGTTAGAACGGTCGGTGTAACAATATATATATATATATATATATATATATATATATATATATATATATATATATATATATATCTAACTCTAGCGATATTTATATTGATTAAGTAATATGCATTTGCCTACAAGTGCAGTGATGTTAAACATGGCGCCAGTTTATAGTAGGGAATCATGACCCCTCAAAAAGGTAGTATTCAAGTTGGCTCAAGATTTGCCCTGATCGGACTCGTCGGTATTCTCAGGTATGGAAGCCTCTGGTCGCTGACGATAAACCAATCCGCTATCTCGAAATGGTAGCAGAAAATACCTGAGCGTATTATTTTCTTAGGAACGATAGTTTGATCCGATCTAAGTGCACGAGGGTCCTTAATATCAAATAAATAGTTTGGTATACAATGTTATAAGAGTTCGAATTGAATGTTGGCGACATGCTGTACATTTTCGTCATGTATGGTTTGTTTATACTGCAAGATCAGACTTTAGAAGATGTATGTACTGTAATTTATCATTCTGTCTGAGCGAAAGAGGTTAATTGAACCGACGATTATGACAGCCGAACACCAACGAGCAAGTGGAATGCTTAGGGGATATCGTGATTTAAGATGACGATTAAAATAATCCCACTGCACTCGTCACTATTCTCGGTAGCATCATTTCCATTTGTCATTGGTTCTTGATTAAGCAGACAGAGACTGCGTGCATGCTTCCATACATATACCTGCACTGTATAAACTTATTAATTGAATGTGGACTATATTTTATAAATATAGACTTACGCCAACAACTATATTTAGGGTAAACATAATGAGCTGAACGACTTCCCTTCAAAATTAATGTACTTGTGTATTTAAAAGTAATGTTCATATTTGAATTAAATTTGAAACGGAGATATAAGTCGTCATAGTGGTTGTAATAAGGTATGTTTTATTAATTTTTGAGCGGGGCAGCACAGGCTATAGTTTTTGCTACTGCGTAAATAAATTTAATGAATTGGCTGAGTTTTATATGTTTCTAAGTCGACAAAAAGGTCAGAACCCTCTCTAAGATGACAATTACTCTACCTATGCATTCAAAAACTACCGGATTGGAATTAAATTTTCAAGATAGATACAAGACGTTATTGATGTATGTTATATTGATTTTTGTGGGGCAAAATTGGCCAGAGTTTTCACCACTACGTAAATAAATTAAACCCTTGATTAAAAACTACGTAAAACATTGTAATCATATTTGGAGCATAGAGTGTCAACGACAAAGGAGTGTACTGAGATATCTTTCCTATAATTTTTTGGAAGAAGAATGAGCCGAACATAAGATTCGAAATTAAAAGCAATCGTAATAAGTTAGTTTTAGTATTGGTATATACTTGAGGAATACCCGTCTCCGAAATGAACAGTTTTTTGTCACTGTTATATATCTTTACGACTATTGACATACACTAAACCTTATATTGAGAGACATTTTTACAATTTTGATCAAAAACTTATACATGATTTTTATTTTTGAAAATATCTAAAATCGAAGGGTAAAGCAGAAGAGGTCTTAACTTCGCAAATTAGAGTATCTCTCCTAAACCCCTTTAACATTTTCCGATAAAAAATGAAATTTGAAGAGTATTCTTTTACTTAATAAATAGTACTTAATAAATAGTACTTAATAACTAGAATAAAAATAAGATTTAATGTGAATGTCACAAAGAGCTTCACTATTTTTATCCCCTTTACATAAAACTGAATTGTAAATATAATGCCTCGATCTGTGTTCCAAACATAATAATCATTTTATAATTAGTTGATGAGTGAATCTTGTACATAGTAAAATATAAACACATACCTAACTATATATGGGTAGAGATACTTAGTGCGATGCCGTTGCCAATATAACAGTATGTAGGCGTTTTACATTGTCTTGTAGACATTTTAAATTTGATTTAGATCTGCTTATGATCTAAGTCTCTTAATTGTCCTTAAAATATTCTGGGTGGGACATTTTTATGTAAATTTACCAGTAGGTCTAGAACCAATATTTAGAACTATTATTAACTTCAGAGGTACAATTATTAGTCAAAGAGGCATCTACTTTTTCTTACATATTTCGATGCATACTTCTATTGAGATTAACTTCTACCACAGGAAATATTGTAAAACTATTAAAATAGAAACATTTCATATCATGATTTTCCACCATCGAGCCCAGACATGGGGTTAACGAATTATAAACGCATATATTTCACTCTACACATAATCAGCTGATTTTGTTACCAATATTGCAATGTTGTTTCTATTTTACCAAATCTCTGTATCCTGAATCTATTTTTGATTTGCACCGTCCAAATTCAATCTAGTGAATGATTTATCTTTGATAAATCATTAACTCTTAATTTATATACATAAAGCTATGTTTTTATAGTCTATTTTTTATAGTGTTATAAAAAGTTTTCTTTGTCATTTTTAATAACGTTGCCAGTCGATATTGGGTTTTCTCTTATTTGCGCCACCATTTTTATTGTATGTGAGGGATATTTTGTCGAGGAACAACATCCAGGATAAGGTAGCGAGGTTAAAAATATAAACTTATATTGTACTATGAAGGTATTTTACATCGTATGTATCGGTGTAGAACATAGCGCTTTATCATTTTATTGTTGTCGGCAAGCTGTGCTTGCTGTGCTTGCTGTGCCCCGATTACAACTCGTCAATAATGATCACACAACTGGTAATAAATAATTCCGGCTCATATGACATAAATAGACACGAATTCGTCTCTCTGTACGATCTATGTGTTCATGATACACGTAGAATCGAAGCTAGTGCTACTGACTCTCATCGAAAATTGCCACCAGAGAAGTACAACTAGTAATGATGGTGTGTCCCCGTTATTGTCGTGGCGCATCATCATGTCGTCTTATGACGAGTCTGGGAAGTAATCCCCAAATGTACTGGCGAATGTCAAACATACCCGTTTTTATACAGGAAGATAGTATGCGCGAATATAGAGGAAATCTCGTCTATCCTACACATTCACCGACACAGTAAAAACGTTAACTTCCGGTTATCTTATTAGCAATACTGAGTTGTAATCAAATTATTCCTTCGTCTCTATCATGGTTAGAAAATGGATCCATTGACAGAATGTAGCCAATAGAAGTTTCATGAATGTTATACTGTTAAAAAACGGTTTGAATGATTGTCGGAATTATTAACGAGCTTCTGGTACATTTATTCTATTTGAAGTATTGTATTTGCAATTCAAATATAATTTGTATAAGTCACTGAATGCATAGTACTGTCTATTTAATAATGTTTATTTGCAAAAAATAGAATACCTGTGTTATATCATTAATAAGTTTGTTTATTAATGTTTAGAATGCAGGGAAGTATATACACCTCATAATTTCAGTTGTGTTAATATTTACTATTTTCGTTGCATATATACTATAGTCATTTAATATTCAAGATTCATTTTCAAATAAAACGACTCAAATCTAATTCGGTTACCATACTGCGCTATGTAACAGTATATTATTCATCCATTCACCGAATTACCTTTCGATATGAAGTGGTTTGTGTGAGTATTAATACACACATATTAAGAAATAAATGCATGTAAATAATTCAATGTAATCAATTGTGATTACATTGAATTATTTACATGCATGAGTTATTTAACAACTAGAAAAATTACTATTAAATGTGAATTATTTATTGTCGCATTCGGTAAGCGTCTCTCGTTGTATTATCCCCGTGTTTTGTTGTATGGTTAGATCATGGGAAGATAACTCTTGGATACAAATGTATTTCCTTTTAAATACAAAATATTTAAAAGTAGTATTGTGGGGCATGTCTCCACCTAACGCATATACACACACAGCTTTTATATTTTTCGGCATTGTTAGTACTATTGAGTAGCAACTATTACAAATGTTACTAGAAAAAATAAAAAAGATATACATCAGCTCTATAGTCTCCCCTATTTCTTATGTTACAATATACAAACAGTTGAGAACGGCTACTAATATTTAGAAAGAGATAGAGAGTCAGATATGCACGCGAGCTGTAACTAACTATGAACAAAGTGAGAGGCAGACGACGTCTACATAGAGTCGCATCTACGAGTGCAGCTGCTACTCTACGTGTCAACACTGCACACATACATACACGCGCGACGATATTTGTTGCGCTGATACCGAATCGCCACGCTATGCAATATTAAAGGATTGTGTATTTAAAAATTTTCCCGCGCGATCTATATAATATTACGCAGACTATTTTGAGGGTTAAATGAATGAAAATCAGAGGTAAATAGATCTGGATTGTAAAACGGGCGGAACAGTTGTTTTCAAGCAAACTATCCTTGCTGCATTATATAGTTTTACATTGTCCCAGTGATTGATCATTCTGTAAGATTTAATGTGTCTTCGTTTGTAGTGTAATGGGAAAGCAATAAGAATCACTTTTATGTTTGCGCTCTTCTGAAGGACATGTGTTGTTAGGTATTGTTTAAAGTTCCAATATATTGTTTGTGTATTTATATATGACTTGTGTATTTCTATTTCCTGACCTTTTTTCGACTCAAGATTAGAGAAAAGAATTCGCATTTTGATCATATGTAATAATTTTTAAACGAAGTATTCACCATCTTTGGTTTATCATGATCGCCAGTGTGAACAAAATATGATAGTATGACTATTTTGCTGAAACCGACAATTTTGTATCCCCTCGGTATTATTTCACTATTGAAAGAAGTACATATAAAATTCAATCAACAAGACAATAGTTATGATTGGTTAATTTATTCTAAAATCGTTCGTTTATCCTCAATAAAATAATACGCATTTCGTCACTCTATCAATGTCTATAACTATGTAAATCTATTGTGACACCAAACATCGGCTATCTGACACTATCGTAGCATGCGGATAGCCTGACTGTGCTGTGAGGATACTCCGCGTTTAAATCTAGAGTTGTAAGGCACCAAATGTGATCCTACACATTACTAAATGTGGCCATATGTGCCGTGTGAGTTACTCAGTGACTCGGCACTAAATATGATACAGTTGTGTCGTACTCCTTCTGGTTGCGATGTCAATCGTTCTACGTCCACACCGTGTTAGAAAGATCCGCTAAACTATGGCGTGAGCGCAATGTGGTAAGTAAGCCTGCAATTTCTTTCAACTTTGATCAGATC
>OY744541.1:42420362-42425362 GCA_963556195.1 Sepiola atlantica | reverse complement strand
GTGCGCATTTTTATTGATGAGAAAAAGTTCATCGTGGATGAGGTTCCAAATCGCCAGAACACTCGAGTTATTGCCCGTGACCCTTCGGAAGTTCCTCCTGTGATGCAGAGCAAAAATCCTGCTTCTGTGATGGTTTTTGCAGCCGTGGCAAGTGATGGAAAGGTGAAGCCTCCTCATTTCATCGAAGCGGGTCTTAAAATCAACACAGCGGAGTATTTGAACATTCTTAATAATGTTCTATTGCCTTGGATCCGTAGAAACTACAACCCTACGAAAGTCATGCTCATCCAAGACACAGCACCAGTGCATGGATACAGGAAAGTCCAAGATTTCATGAAGGAGAATCTTCCCTTGTTTGTTCCGAAGGATATTGGGCCCAGCAGCTCTCCAGATCTAAATGTTTGCGACTATTATCTATTCGGCGTCGTCGAGGGACAGACTAATGTCAATCCACACCCAAATATAAACTCATTGAAGACAGCCATTCAACGAGCATTTCGCAATCTCGATCCCAATAAAATAAAGAGGAGCTGTTCACGGTTTCGTCAAAGAATCTCCAAAATAATTGATGCAAAGGGTGCTCATATTGAATAATTTTGTTCAATAGACTGTAATAATTAAATAAATAAATGTTAAAATGATATCTTTCCATATTTAATCCTTTAAATTATGAATTTTGTAAAAATAAAAAAAAGTACCAATTTAGCTGCCCGACCCTGTATATATATATATATATATATATATATATATATATATATATATATATATATATACTCCTACGCTAGGCTAATTTTCCAATAATTTAGTTAATATCGTGTTTCCAATAGATTTTATTGATATAAGATCTGTTTTCTATTTTAGTTTCTAGAATTCTGAACTTCATTTTTATATTTGATATAAAATATTACCTAAGAAGAAAATAAGCATTTCGATTAGAGTGTGAAAACATGAATTGGAAATATGAGAAAAAAAAACTTGGACCATTACTATCTTGAACAAAGAAAACGTTGATATTTTTATTTCCACAGGTAAACGAACAAATACTATGGAGAGAAACGATTGTTTAGGCCGTGGCAAATCCTCAACATAAAGAGAAGACTCAAGGCATAAAATGACAGCCTTTCGTTATAGAAATAATACCCTTACAAACGGGGATACACAGTTCAAAACCGGTGGCATTAAGCCCTTTGATTAAAACATAATACTAGGGAAATTTAATGAAAATAATTCCTCATCGAGACGATCTGCAACAAGTCTTAGTTATCACAAAAGAATGTCATCGATAGGATGAACGTTGTTACTGAATATGATACCTTCCTAAATTGGTTTAAGAGTTATTTAAGTAGCGGTTTTCTTTTGTCAGTGATGCTTTCCATCAGGTTCCTCGAATATCAGGAAATATATTCGGGGTTGATACTCTTTAAACAGCAGTCAATTCTGTAAATTGAGGAATTATGATTTAGGGTGTATTTTTTATAACTTGGAATTGAAGAGATAATTCTTTGTGATATGAGCATTAACACCAAAATATGCATCTCGATTTAAGACAAACCTCAAAAAGTTGAATAGTTATTTCCTACATGTTTCCGGGAAAATATCTCATTGCATCACCCACTGTAAAATTAACGAAAATGTGGTTGAATGATACATCTTTTCAGACAAAGTTCTCGCCCGGACAAACCATGATCGTAACTCGATCGGGAACTTATGGTGCACAATTAAAAGAAAATTGGCAGGTACAAAATCTTAAACCAAAATTACACACAAGGACACAGTAAAAGAAGGGTACGAAAGTATCCGTCTAGCAAAATGTAAAAAGTTGACAGAAAGCTTGCATAAACGAATAGCATTTTTACGGAAGTCTCATTTAGGAGCTATCCAGTCTTAGTGAAATGACAATTTGCTAATTTGTGTTCATGTTCATTTTTAAATATATATATATATATATATATATATATATATATATATATATATATATATATATATGTTGTAAATAAACCGAGTCCAATGTTGTTTTTTGCACTTTTTTTCAAAATGAATATTCAAAATTGGGTAATATAATATATTGTGTAGAAATTTCCAGTGTTACTTCAAAATTGCTTAAGACATGAGTAGAACTTCGTGTAACTTAATTGCCATAATGATATTTATTAACTACAATACATACACGGACATATATGTATATATTTATATATATATATATATATATATATACATAAATGTATATGTATATCATACATAAATCATTTAAAACGACGGTCTAGTATATTTTATGTGTACTATTATAATGTGTCTGTGTCTCCATAGAAAACAATGCCGTTAATAAATGATGACGTCATGTAGAGAAGCCTTCTATATATTTTAGCAAGGCCGAAAGTAACTGCACAAACCGTACCTTGCGTGAGTTTTATAATTAAAACAATCGAAAAGAAGCTTTAGACTTATTTACAAACAATACAAAATATGCAATCGACTCACGATTATGCTCAGTATAATTCCGATTGCTGAACAGATAGATACAAACAGCAACACATACAAACCTATTTTGAAACCACAAAGTATGCTAACATTTAAACAGAGAATAAGTCTACTTACTAAACATACATTATTTTGAAACATTGCAATACAAAGCCGTACTCTTATTTGCAAATCACCTCACACACCGCAAACGATTAAATTAAATTTACATTGCGATAATAGTACATTCACATTACAACCAATATTATTACTTACATAAGAAATAGTAATTTCATAAAAAAGTCAAAATAAACATTGTGAAACAGATGCAGCGCGTAACATAACATTTCAGAGATAAAAGCGTCTGTTTTCTATTATAGATTATACTAGCGGGTCTACCCGGCATTGCTTGGGGTCATAAAAACACATAATTGAAGAAAAATCCCGTGTGTACCATCTTTATATTCAAACTTCTAGTTTTCTCCCTCTCTCTAGAGCCGTCTATTTATCTTTCTACCTCTTTCTTACCTGGTCGCCCCATTTCACCGCTACTTTCTCCCTTTGCCTTCTGCGAAAGCTGTACCTTCCCCACCATTCCTCTTTCGTTGCCCAGGGCAAAAGTATGACATATTTCTCTAATAAGTACTACCTCTGTCTGCGCCTTCTATATAGGTACTTATCTCCGCCCCGGTGCGCATACTATATATGTATCTATTGCCGACCGGGTGCACATACTATATACGTAGCTATCGCCGCCCCAGTGCGCATACTATATACGTACCTATCGCCGCTCTGGTGTACATACTATATATGTACCATTCGTCGCCCCATTGCGCATACTATATACGTACCTATCTCAGCCCTGGTGCACATACTATATACATACCGATCGCCGCCCCGGTGCGCATACCATATACGTATGTATTGCAGTCTCAGTGCGCATACCAGACACGCACCTATCACCGCCCTTACGCTCCTGTGACAATATGGCCTTTTAGTCAATTATCTTAACGATCGATTTTTTTCGCATATTTCTCTGACTCTAATAAGTACATTTTAACTTTACTATAAGGCGATCTTTTAAAATAAATTTAGAAACCAAATCTAGTTAATTATCTCTTTATAATCGTCAGCAAGAAGAATAAGGCTAATTAAAGAGTCGGTGTATAAACATGCCTACGTCATTTTGATCATGATCATAACCATAATCCTCAATTAATTTGTATCATTTCTCTTGGTCAGATGTCAAACGTATTCTGACAGCCTGCGGTCTCAGTCTCCAAGCATGCCGGACTTTATGGTAGATTCCGTTCAAATTCCACTCTCAATATTCTTGTTTGAGGTTTACATCCAAGTTTACTTGCGTTGTACAATATTTTTCCTGCCTTCCGCAAAAAGATCACTCAATTTTCTAATCTAAGAGTCGCTCCGCTCAACGTTACTACAACAATATAGCCGACTGATCGCCAGTAGTCATTCAAGCTTTGGTATATTCATCCCCATAACCACGAAATAAAATGCTGACATACCGAGTCTTATCTGGCCCGACATAGCACACCCATCTGATCAGTGTTATCTCATTATGTTGATAACGGGTGCGTGAGACAGGGTACGGCCCATCATTTACTTTAATACAGTTTCATACTGTAGCAGGGTTAGTTGTCCGTTGCGTGTATAAACCATTACCCTCCCCTTGTCGTCAGATAGCAAGGACCATGGTCGTTTCTTGGTACAATTACTCGGACGCGGATGTTTAGTTTTTATGAGACGTTTATCAAAACATACATCATGGAGCATTCACAAACATGGCGAGAGATTCCTGGGACTTTCACAAGTGTGGGCTCTATTTCGGAAAAAAGAGAGGAAGATAGAGAGACGCATGGATAGACAGATAGAGAGACGCATGGATAGACAGATAGATAGCTTGTCTCATAACACCTAGTTACATCATGCGCGCCTAGCCCCGCTCTTACTCGGACTATTAGGAGATACGCCACGTTTTGCGTCTGCCGAATGAGCGTGATCTTCCCTCTCTCAGAAGTTACTTGTTTTCGCACAATTCCTCTAACTAAATGTTGAATTGTGACCTACTACACGCCAATCACTTATCGATTTAACTAATAGATTTCATTTGATAACAATACTTATATGAGTAAAAAAGTAAAACATACGCGTTCAGTAACATTTTAAAAGCTAAACACAATTTCGTCATTGCGTGCACTATATTTTTAAGCTATGGCCCTTGTGCTCATATTGACTGAAGAATTACAACCTTACGGGGATCGGTTCCTTTATCCGCATACATTTTAGTTGTTCGACATAAAATAAGATGGTTGAACCCAGTAGGATAATCGTGTGACCCGTTTATATTAAAATCTATCGAATTGAAGACATTAAACGATTTCCAGATGACATTTATTACTGCATTAACTGACCAGTTGTAAACAGATTCTCGATGGAAAAGGCAGCTTTTAAATGTGAATCCCCATTCAACGGAATGTTAAAGAAGAGTGTCTTATTTATTTGTGTTCGCAGAAGACAGA
>OY744541.1:42302862-42415362 GCA_963556195.1 Sepiola atlantica | reverse complement strand
TTGAAGTTGTAGATGCTTAGGTGTAAAAAATGTTGTATTATCTTGCCTAAATTTTCATTGGGAAAAGAGCAGACTAATTACCAGTTTGTGAGAGCAACTTCTATAAGCGACCAGCCACCTTCTACTCTCTGTGAATCTTTCTCTCTCTTCCCTTCTCTCTCTCTCTCTCTATATATATATATATATATAAATATATATATATATATATATATATATATATATATATATATATATATATATATATATTAATTTTAAATAATTAAATTATTTTTTAAATTCTATTTAAATTATTAAATTATTGTTTTTAAATAATTAAATTATTTTTTTAAATAATTAAATTTTTTTTTTTAAATAAATAAATTATTAAAAAATTATATTTTATTTTTTTTAAATAATTAAATTATATATAATATATTCATCCGAGCAATAAAAACAACCCATTATATTTTCTAAGTGTTTCTCGTCAGTCTTTTATGAATTACAACATGGAGTGTATGGCGGAGTGGTTCATTTAAGCATGAGAAAAGAACTATTAGAAATTAATTAATTTTTAGTTAGAGTTTTGGCAATAAAGTCATATTATTTAAATATACTCCATGATAGTGGTGTAAGCATTGCGTAGAGAATATATCTGTCCATAAAACTTTTAAAAATTAGCAAAACGAACCATACTTTTATGACTAAAATATGTTTTATATTCACATCAGCGTCGTTTTTACTTCATGTAAATGTTTCACCCACCTTCTCCCTGATAAGAAAAAAACTAGAAGCGTACAACAATATACCGATGATCCGATTACATATAAGTTATGGATATAACATTTAATTGTTTTATTACTAAACAAAACTATAATTAAAGTTTTGATTCAGGGTTATATATATATATATATATATATATATATATATATATATATATGGTCCTGTAACATAAATTATAAAAGTAATACATTTCGTATATAATTAATGTATATATCGTTCATTACTCAGCAAGCAAGTTAGTTCAGAGAGCAGAGCGTCGGACTGTCCTTATAGATAGTGACTAACATCCTGGTTCGAATCTTAGGAGTTGTGCGCTCGTTGCGTCTAGTTGCACTGATGAATCCTGAAAAGGTGAATAGCACATTTAAAATTTATATTTGTCATCTAAAAGGTGAAGTACTATTATGGAGCAGAAAGCATTATCCTACTGTAAGAAGAACTGAATCCTGTCTGGTACGAACATCGTAAATACAGTCAACACACGAATACAAAAATTCGTTTGTAAGAGATGTATGCTTCTTCTATTTATTGGTATATAAATAAGTTCAGAGATCAGAGTGTCAAACTGTAATGTCCGGGGTTCGAATCTCGGGGTTAGTTTACCCGCTGCGTCTAGGCGAACTGATAAGTCATGAAAAGACGAAACAGGTGTATCTGGATGATTATATTTTAAATATATATATATGCCATGGTCAAAAATAGATAACGAAAACAAAATCGTTACGGATACCTTTAACTCTTTCTTTTGTTTATTGATTTTGTTCAGTATTTTGGGACATTTTAGAAGCACTTAATATATAGAGAGTTACGTATATATTTTTTCTTTTTAATATTACAACAGATATCCGGGTCGTTTACCGCTTTTGTAAACCAACTACGAACTTACGAACATCAGTCGACATGCATCCCTTAATTAAGAAAAGGCGCAAGTGCTGCGTCGAATTCGTTTATCTGTTGTTCACAACTGTTTTTTTATGTTCTATACTTGCTGTTTGTTTTAATTTATATATATACATATATTTAATTATTGACAGAAAAAAAAGTTTTAAAAAAAGTGTTTTAAAATAAATGAATAATTATATATATATATATATATATATATATATATATATATATATATATAATTATTCATTTATTTTAAAACATTAAACAATATTTCTATATAATTCCCGTGATTCAATAGTATGAGAGTCGTATATTTGGCCGTTACCGTTTTGTGGTTTAATAATGTGTTTTCTAAAGAAATTAGGTAGAGGAAATGGGTTTAAGGATTAAAGATGTTAAAAGGAACCACATTAATTAATTTCGTGTTTCAATCCTGGATTAAAGGACTTTAAATCAATCCCGAAGGAATTTAAATAAATGTATCATCCGGGCAGTCTAAGGGCAGGAATTCTGTAGGGTGTTTAAATGGTTTGAAACCGTTTAATTAGATCTGTCCTGGTAATATGGGAGATTAGTATTATGACCGAGAAGTGGTGGGGACTTATGGCAGTAATAATACTGTTGTGAAATAGGGGGAGGTTACCCTCTTCATGACTGGAGAAATATTTTTGGAAAGTTGAGATTATTGCTCTTGAAAAGTAGTGTGGATATGGGTTGATTAAGATGTTTGTTCGTATTTTTTACTTTTATTTATAATCATGAGGGGTGATAGTTGAGAAAATTTTCTGGAGTGGAAGTCGGTATTTAATTGGGCAATTATGGGGTTATGTATTTGGCAGAGGAGGAGTAGCTAGGGTTTAATGTGTATTGGTAAGTCCAGTGCTAGTCTAGTGCTTGTCTCCTGTGGATGCACCCCTAAAAAATGTCATCGCGAATATTCAAACATACTGTATTTGGGTCAATGATTGCGCTTGATATATGGTATTTTTCAGCGTTCCACAGGAGACATTTACTTATGACTGGAGAGAAGTATTGTTGTCTCTCAATCACTTTCTATGTGATGGTAAAAGGGTGCATTTACATCTTTAAATTGACATATCAAGGTCGCGAGTGCCGTATTTGCCTTGTTTTTTTGTATGTGAAGGTGTATATGTGTGCGTATAATCTTTGCTTGAAGCTTCTCTGCGTCATGCCAATGTATTTTTCTGCTCATGCGGTAGTCTAGTTTGAGACGGTGGCTTCATATATATATATATATATATATATATATATATATATATATATATATATATACTCTAGGTAAAACTTCCACAGGGTAGTAATCCAAGGAATTTCAACCGGGTTTATAAAAAGTGCTCAATATCAAATAGAGCGTTTATATATGATTATTTTTTATTTACACAGACATGTACACAATCTGCGACACTGGCATGTCGATGTTATCGATCAACATCTATTATAAACTGAGCTCTCATTAGCCAGAGTTAGAATCAGATCTAAACCTTGGATTATAATCTTAGATAATATTTTCCAAATATGGTCTAAGGTTATGATCGGATTCTTACTGTACATTTCTGTGTAAATAAAAATGATAATATATATATATATATATATATATATATATTCCATGAAAAATGCCAGTATACTGAAATTATATGCCTTTAATAGTGTTAAGATGAAAATTCATATATACTAAATGTACAAAAGCAAGGAAATTCACAACTTTTTACACTTTTATTGCCATTAATTATAGGTATGACTTCATATCAACCAGGCCATTTCATTATCACATCACTACAGTATACATATATATGCATGAGTGGATGAAGTGTGTGAGATGCGCTGAAGAAAAAATCCTACCAGTAAAATAAATAGCCCTGTTGTGCTCGCATACCCTTAATGACAACAAAAGTGTAAACATTTGGGGTTTTCCTTGCTTTTGTGCTTTTAATGTATATGAATGTTCATCTTAACCATATTAACGGCATATGATTTCAGTATACTGGTATTTATCATGGAATGTCACTACTTTTGTAAAAGCTATGCCTCAATAAAATGGTAATTTTTAAAGGTTTTTTAGAATTTTCTGGAAAACTAAGGTATATGGTAAACTGAAATTAAAATGCCATCAACTAGACCATAGAACCTCTATCTCTACCAAAAATCAGCTGAATCCATCAACTACTTGATGAGATACAGGTTTGTACATACGTAGTACGTACGTTGTACGTACACACAGATAACATGATTTAATGATTGAATTTTCTGGATCTCTGGGTTGCCTTGACTAATGATGATGAAATTCTACACACTTATAGAACTTATCAAAAAAAATGTTATGCAAAGTTTTAACTAATTTGGTTTGTTGGTTTTTGAGTTATGATTGATAAAAGAAATGAGATTTCCAGCATAAGCCATTTGTGAATCTATTAAGGGATAGAACGTCTCGCGCCTCCCTTGAATATATATATATATATATATATATATATATATATATATATATATATATATATATATATATATATATATATATATATATGCTTTTTCACAATTAACTCCTCAGAAACCTAAAGATCGTGTTCAGACATATGAGAAAACAAAGACAACAAATAAAGACTCACATTGAAAAAGTCTCAGTGAGAAACGTGTTTTTTTAAATTGAAGTTAGACGCGATCTTTTTAATGTAAAATTCTGATATATATATATATATATATATCTATATATATATATATATATATATATATATATATATATATATATAAAGATACAGAGAAGGAGAGACACAGAGAAATAGACAGAAAGAAATACTAATATATATATATATATATATATATATATATATATATATATATATGATAATTTTATTTCCACAGACATGTACACAATCTGCGACACTATCATATCGATGTTATCGATCAACAGTTACTATAAACTGAGATCTCATCAGGTAGAGTTAGAATCCGATCTTAACCTCAGATAATATTTGGAGAGAACCTGGTTTTGATCTGAAATATTTACTGATGAAATAACAACTTGGTATCAATAAAAACCTCCCGTCTCAGAAACGCTCGTATGCGGACACTGTGACTGATGTTACGCTCGTTGAACTGGTATAAATGAACATGTCATCAATTTGTTTTCGTTTTAGAAATATATATATATATATAGATATTTCGAAATATATATATAAATATATTTCGATATATATATATATATATATATATATATATATATATATATATATATATTTCGATATATATATATATATTTCGATATATATATATATATATATATCGATATATATATATTGATATATATATATATATATATATTTCGATATATATATATATATATATTTCGATATATATATATATATTTCGATATATATATATATATATATATATATATATATATATCGATATATATGTATATATATATATATATATATATATTTCGACATATATATATATATTTCGGTATATATATATATATTTCAATATATATATATATATATATATTTCAATATATATATATATATATATATATATTTATATATTCCGATATATATATATATATATATATATATATATATATATATATATAATGGATTCAATGAAAGAATAACATCAGAGATTAAACAAACTTTGTTACATATCAAAGTTTAAGCAAAAAGTACAGTATATTTTGCTTGAACTTTGATATGTAATGAAGTTTGATTAACTTCTCATTTTATTCTTTTATTAAATACATTATTATTAATGCTCTATCCAATATATTGAGCTTTGTGTTTATCCTGATAGTTTACTAAATAAAGATATCAGATAATATTTATATCTTTGAAGCATAATTTTAATCTCACTCTCTCTCTCTTATATATATATATATATATATATATATACACGGAGTCTAGGTTGACTCTGTGGCGGAAGTTCGAACCGTGCGACGGTCCGTGATTATCATCCCTGCAATGATCAGAGCGAAAGCTCGAAATGCTAGCGTATGTAGAGAAAAATAACTTAATATAATTTACTTAAAATTGATATTATTAGCCCATTTAATAAGATTAAAGTTTAGCCCTGTTCGTGGAAGTAAAAACTAGACTGACACGTAGCTATTAAGACCTATTACAACAACGTTCATATAATCTATAGTCAGTGCTACTTGATATGCCGCCTTTCGCATACATACAACTTAAATTCCCTTTTTCGAATATAGTAATGCTCCGTTGCCTAATGGGTACAGCGCTTGCTTACAGAGTCTAGCTTAACTCTGTGGCAGTGGTTCGAACCGTGCGACTGTCCGAGATTATCATCCCTGCACTGAAGAGAGCAGAAGCTGAAACGCTAGCGTATGTAAGTAAAAATAATTTAATATTATTTCTTTGAAATATATATATATATATATGAAGATAGATGAAAGAAGAGGGATACACATGTACGTATGACACATTTATTTCAACTTCGATTGTGCAATGCAAGGTGTACTCTGTTTATTATTCTTTCCTTAAGCCAAGGCTTTTCAATGCTGCCTTCACGAAAACCCTTCTTTTTCATCTTTGAATATCCTTTCACTAAAAACGGGCATTTACCAAGTGGGCAGACCCCATATCTTTTCACACGCACATTCTCACTCTCCATTACTTAATATCTTTTCAAATTCTGAATTTTGGCTTTTCCACTGCCAACTTATCTATCTATGTAATTCCTTTGATGATAAGATTTTAATCTTTGAAAAGTCTTGGCTTATTTTTCCGAGTACACCTTGCAAACAATCGAAGTTGAAATATTTGTTATTCGTACATGTTTATCTCTCTTCTTTCATCTATCTTTATAATGGCTCTTCTCGTATATTGAGTTTAAACAATTTCACTATAGGTTCTATCTACTAAAAGTATACTTTTAGTTTAATATTTCACACACACACACACACATATATATATATATATATATATATATATATATATTTAGATATCTATCTATCTATCTATCTATCTATCTATCTATATATATATATATATATATATATATAGATATATATATATATATATATATAGATATATATCTATATCTATATATATATACATATATATATATAGATATATATCTATATCTATATCTATATATATATATCTATATATATATATATATAGATAGATATATATATATAGATCTATATATATATATATATCTATATATATATATATATCTATATCTATATATATATGAATTACAAGTAAAGGGCATCGTTTCATTGTTTCAAACGTTGGGAGCCTATGATATAGACAATAATCATTGATGAGCATGGTTCAGTAATTTATTTGCTGCGACCAAACATTTACAGCTTCACCACTGCGTGCATTTGCCGGCGATTCCCTGTTCGTTTCATGTTCCCTTTTTTTTTCAGGCAGCGTGTGCAACATGCAACAACCTTTTATAATCTATTCAATGAACAAGGCCAACATCAATCTAGATATCTTTTCAAGTCGTCCGATTAAATATCAGTGATTTTATGCTTGTGTATTTTACATAATATTATCTAGGTTTCATTCTGAATTATTTGAATTCAAATCATTAAGACTACGCTTTTCAAAAGTGGATGCATGTTGAAATAATCAATAAAACGTGTATAAAAATAATCATGTACGTCAAGAAGCTGATTTGGACGCATAAATAAGACCGAAACCTAAAACACTTATCAGATGAATGTCTATATAAAACATTTCCAATGAATATTGTTCGATTTATTTGATTAATGTAGTTATGTTGGGATAAGTAAACGCATATATATATATATATATATGGAGATTGCGCGGAAATATAAATAGGGTGTTTGTTCTTTCTTCCTTTCTTTTAGTATGTGCACATTTACGAAGCAAAGTAAGTAATTTACTAGGGATTTCAGTTTCACACTATTATTCTTATTTGAGTAATAGATTAACTTTATTTTATATTTTTTGTCTTCATACGCGCCATAGACTCTTGAAATTGTCCTTCACAATTCACTTGTCGACTTGCAAAAAGAAAATAAATAAACATTGCTCAGTCGTTCAAGTATAAATAGCGCTTTTTATTTTTGTATGCATTTTGTTTCGCAAAAACTACGATAGCGACTGAAATACTTTTAACTCAAAGCAAATAGCTATAATGAAATGTAATCAGATTTCTTTACATATAAAAGATAAAATGTGCACGTATATCTGTCAGCTGTTTAAAATGGTTCACATAAAATGCGGGACTGAAATCTACCGGAGCATTGTGTTTTCTTTAGTTTGAATATTATACTAGACACATTTGTAGCCGTTGGGTTAGCCAATTGAGCTCAGACTGTTAAAAATAAAAAAATAAAATACTATGTTAGTCGCTTACTGCTCGTATATACCTTCTCTATCTCACTCTCACTTTCTCTCTATATCACTTTCGCGTTTTCGCTCTTTCCCCTTCATATATTTATTTACTTAAATTCGCCCAAACAAAGTACATGACCACTGAGACGTATAAGGGATGCTGTGGATAAAGATCCCGATTTATAGTGAGACTCCTAAGTGAGGAGTTAAGCAGTTGGATGTTAAGCAGTTGGATGTTTGTTTACATTACATTTAACTTTCTGCATATCTGTACAGTCAGAGAAAGATAGGACAGGGATGAACTTCCAAAGCCTAGCAGTTAGAGGAAAAAAAAACATCACAGTAGAAAGTGCTCCGGCATCTGGGGACCTCAACATTGAATATATTGGATTAAGCTGATATCAGGTTTGTTAGGTGTATTGACGTCAAGGGGGCACCAGAGCAACAATTTTGTCGGAGAACGTTCCATGTAAGTATTTGTAAAACAAGCACAGGGACGCAACATTGTGGAGATGAGACAAGGACTGGAGCTTGGTAGTGTGAGACCTATTAGATTTCAGACTTTATTTGAACCCTATGAAGGAGGAGGAGACTAGTTGATGGTGCACTAGACCAGATGTGACAACAATACGCCATGCATAGAATATGGTGGCCTTGTAAAGATTTAGGATACTGGCAGGTGTGAGAAGTTTTCTAGCACGGTAGAGGGAGCTCACTTTCTTTGCAGCTTTGGTAGCATATTCTATGTATTTTTTCCAATTCATGTCTCCCGTGAATATTAGGTCGAAGAGATTACATATGGACGCTTGGGTTACTTCCTATTTTCCATGGCAATCAGTGGTTGAGGAGATTTCTTATCATTGCTAAAAGAAAGAGTTAAATTGTATTAATATGCTTCTCTTTGTTACTGTGTGTCTATATAGAAGGCGATTGAAGGTATGTTTGGAGGTGGAGGAGAAAGGTTAACGGAAATGGCGACATAGATTACCTTTTACTTGTAATAAACAGAAAGAGTAAGAGGAGCTAACAGTCAAGGAAACATGGAACAGGGAGGGACTTCCAAAGGCTAGCAGTTCGAGAGAAAACAACCATTAGATTAGAAAATCATCCGGCATCTGGAGACCTTAACAGTGAATGTATTGGATTAAGCTGATTGTCAGGTTTGTTGGGTGATATATACCGCCTTAAATAAGAACGAGGATGATATAAACTATACAGTGCTAGATGGTGAAATAAATAGATAGAAAATTTGTAAGAGACAAGTCACTTGCTGAGTTAATTGCAAATGACGGGGTTCTTAGAACCATTAAAATAGACATATTTTTCAAATATAATTGAATTCAAGAATTAATGAACATATGAACGGATAATGTTGGGATTAGAATATAAAGGAAAAGAAGGTTCGTTAACTCACTTTTATCATTATAATAGAGAGACTTCGAATTTCTTTTGAATGCAATGAACACACTGAACTTCGATTATACGAAAGAAAAGAGGAAATGTTATGATGTTATGCAATCTATGAATTTAGTAGTGAAAAGTTCGAATGCAAAACGCGATAAAAATTATTTTTTTTAAATTGAGAAATTAGTCTTTACAAAGACAAATATATCAACTCAAAAATTCGACTGTAAACCTTATCGAAATTAAAAGCAAGAATATTTAGAAAATTCTATATTACTTTAACAAAATAATTTGGAGTGTTTTCGGGTTATGAAATACAACATTTTCCGTAGCGAATATTTAATAATTTTTGAAATGGCGTTTTCTGCATTTTGTATTTGAACCCCTTTATTCGTTAAAAAAAATAAATCGAACACAAAAACTAAAATAAAATGTTATGAGAAACTGCTGACTGATTTTTAATCAAAATAATAATTTGGTTTGTATCAGATTTGCTCCACAATTGGAAAATACATAGAATGTTTTTGTTTAAACATTACGACTACTACACAAGGTTCGAATTTATCACGCGCTAGTACATAACATCCTGCTTTACGAAGGGTGAAACTTGTCGACTGTAACATAGGATCTGCAAAGACTGCTGGTCTTAGATCACAACTGTTTGTGTCGCCTGGTCCTTAACAGACAACAGAACAGAATCTCCAATGTTAAAGTAGATGGTGTTTTCCAATTAGCTAGGTCGCGCTCACCGATGCAAAGAAAGTTAAGTTATGCGCCGAGCGGTGGCTCTCGACATCATGCTCGTATGGTGAAAGCGTATGAGGCGGTCAGTAGAGAACTTTGCTCGCGACGGTCAAAGCAGACACAGAAGCTATGTCTGGTCGTCGCATTTACGGTCTCCGACGTTGGGCGAGGGACTTGCTCTACATTATAACCAATGATTCTGAAGATCGAGCACAATGGAACGCAATCATCAGATATGTGCTCTGTTCTTTGGATTACGTGTGAACTCACTTCTGGCGAAAATCGATTCAAGTATAAGTATTACTATACAAGATTGCCCAAAAGTCGTGTAACTACTACAAAATAATGATGACAAAATAGGAGCTATTAATACCGTGATACAAAACACATTATCTAGATTAAGCGTATTCACTTAAAGAAGAACAACACAAAATAGAAAGTAACTAAAGCAATTGAAGCAATAGATTAATAGAACAAGATGTAATAGATTAAGTTGATTCACTTCCATTGATACTGCCATCCATCGAGAAAATCTGTATGATTATCAAGGAAGCACATGATACACTAACACAAAACACGTGTCGTGGATTCAGTTTGTTTAATATTGGTACGGTACAATAAACTAAAAATATAAAATAGAATAATAGAATAAGTAACACAGTCATTAAAGAAATTAACGTTTATTGACACAAGAAGGTATGTATGAACAACAATTAATAGTTTGATTTAAAACGTCTGTTCTCATTTATTTGTATTAACATTTTGACCAGTAAGTTAACAAAATAAGAACACATAATAAAACAATACAAACAAATTGTGTTTATACTTTAAGAAGAGTAAAACAAAACCAAATAATCTATAGAGTATTTATTTACTCCTCTCCAGGAGTTAGGCACAAAGCCAGTTTTATCTTACTCCCACAAGTAATATTTTACCCAAGATCGGGTCGTGAAAGTGGGGTTTGAAAAGCCAGCGCCCGAGAGGTGAGCACTCTGGCCATTAAAAATTGCATGGGCAGCCCCGTCGGCATTCCCCGGTTGAGGCGTCTCAGTCAGTAAGCAATACACTTACTCCTCCCCAAAGAGGGGAGGTGAAGCCTAGGAGGATGGACCTCCTAGAACTGCACAGGACAGACCCATGGACCGGCATAAATCAAGCCCCGAAGGACAATACAATACCAGTCTATGGGGTGCCGTATCAATCAGAATAGATACTACACTTTGATCTTAGCCAAAAGGTCAAAGGGTAGAAAATCTATAGATATAATCTATAAAGTAATGGAAAAACATATTGTGAACTCAGTTTATTCACTTTCATTGACACTGTCACACAATGAGAAGGTTAGTATAAGTGATAATGAAACACTTAATACAGTTATACAAAACACATGTCTTGGGTTCTCTTTATTCCCTTGAGAACAGATCAATAAAGCCATAACCTAAAATAATGGAATAACTATTAAAACAGTATTTGAAAACAACATGCAAAATGTACAATTCATTAACTTTCATTGACACTGTTTAAGAGCAAGAAAATCTCGATGAACAATAACTTATACAGTAATTAAAACACACACGTCATGGTTTATTCCCCTTTACTTTTTGAAGAGTGAAATGAAGTAAGAACAATAGAAAAAAAAAATGATGACAAAAAAACTGCAATGGATTCAGTTAATTCACTTTCATTGATACTATGAGACGTTTAGAAAGTCGGTATAAACAATAAAGAGATATATGATATAGTCGCACAAAACGATCATCTTCAATTCAGTTAGTTCAGTAAAGAGTAGTGAACGAATATAAAAATTAATAATACTGCACTAGAAATGTACACCCGTTCAGGGTTAGTTCCTACAAAAATCAGACCGACAGACTGTATGCTATTTTTGAGGATCATTGGTCTCTGTCGGTTTGAGATATTTTCTCATGGCAGTTCTAGAAAGTCCAACTTCCTGGCCTTTGCCTTATCACCCTTTAAGAAGGGGTCAGTTTATTGCTAATCGCATGAGGTGAGGTGCCCCTAACTGATAATATCGACGAGGCAACCCATGCAATATTTGTTCGCCGGTAATTCTCTTTATCTATAGCCGTGACTTAAAATCTCAATTTCCAGAACCTTCCTACCGTGGGAAGGAGATACATAACCTCATTTATTGACGTTCGTTTTAACTTACACACGTTGAGAAAGTGTGTAGAAACAGCATATTTTCATGAAGCAAACTGATGCGGTGCTATAACGTCTGTTATATGTTACAACATGCGTTTTGGTGCGTATCCCTTTTCCGTAGGAATAACACGATCTAAGAGAAGCCTGAATGAATGATAGAATAACTTTTCCTGTCTGTTACCATTTCGCATGTGTCTTCCGCCAGGATGTGGTCGTCATAAAATAACTTATGTTATACAGTCAGTAAATGTATAATTAAGATATATATATATTAAACATATGATGGTTTATATTTGTCGACAATATTTCGAATTTAAAATGAACAAATATAATTAAATACGAAAAAAATGATATATTTATAGAGTTGATCACGGAAAACGCGCGATCCTTTAAATTTTTGCTTGGAAAATGGTAACGCACACCATTTATATTTATAAAATGGCGTGAGCTCACTAGAAATTTGTTTTTTGAGGTTAGACCCATTTTTAATTAAAATGCATAAAGGCGTTATGTCTTTCATTAACACTTTGGCGATCGAATTCCCCGTTACATTGCAGTATAATGTTATTTACTACATCTAATATATATATATATATATATATATATATATATATATATATATATATATATTGATGAAAAAAAACCCAGAATTCTTCTGTTAAAATTATAACTTTCTTTTATTTTTCAAATTTGTTCTAATGGTTATTTCTGTATTAAAACAAAAATGAATAAATCTCTCATATGTATCACGAACATTTTCGATTCATCGTGCAGAGAACGTTTTCGCATTGTTCTATGAAATACTTTGACAATTTAAATTCAGCGACGCCAGAGTGGGGTCACATACTAAAATCGCTTCACGCCAAGCATTTTAAAATGGTTCCACTGGTTTCATATGTTAGGTTATTAATTGGAGGTTTTTCTGTATTTATGTAGATAGCTTCCAGTATTTGAAATTTTATTAATTGGTTTCGGAATGCACTCTTTTAGTATTATTAATTAGACTTCATCTTAGATGAGAGGAAAGGCAGTTATGTAACAAAACTTCGGTTAAGAAAAAAAACATGAACAATATTGTACACAGATACATGTTCCCAAATGAAAATAATAATAAAATTAGACTTATTATTTACTATGAGAAATTTCAAAAGCAAAATATTGCAGTAAAAAATCTTCCTAATCCAACTACTACTAGAAAGAAAAACAATGTTATTCATAATTTTTAATGCCCTTATTGAGAATGTAAGTGCCAATAATAATAATAACGCTAATACCTACATTGATTTTACAACCACTTACTAATCTCGTCGTCACACAATGGATCAATTTATAAACATGAACAAAGATATAACTGCCCTCTTTCTAATTTAAGAACAATTCTTACTAATAAGACCAACATAACACATACTTAAACCAATTTCTAAAAAAATATGGAAAAATACTGAAAGCTATCTACATTAAAACTATTACAACCTAGATTTAATAATATCACATATGAAACCACTATCAACATTTTAAAAATGCTTAACGCTATGTGATTTTATAATGTGAGTCTACTTCGGCGTCGCTGAATTTAAATTCTCAACGTCTTTTCTGGAACAATGCAAAAACGTTCTCTGCGCGTTACCCTGCTACCTTTTTTTAAATGTTCTTCTTTCTCTAGCTTTTTTGTACATTTGTTTGTTACCCTTGACGAAGAATCGAACACGTTCAAATGCCTGAATGGGTTGGGACCCTAACTCCCTTGAAAGTAGGCCACTTGTGCTTGCACATATTTTGCCCACCGATCTATCCACTAACGGAAACACCTCAGGAAGTCTTATTTTTAAATTGTGTTTATATCCACCGTCGCGTTCCGAATTATCTCTTCTCTTGTCTCAAAACGAGAATCTTTCAGTGACGTCTTCAATTTTTGAAACAGCCAGAAGTCGCAAAGAGCCATGTCTGGAGAGTAGGGAGGTTGGTAAACGACTGAAATTCCATGCTTGGCCAAGAAATGTTGGATCAATTGGGATGAATGTGCGGGGGCGTTGTCGTGATGCATTTGCCAGTTTTTAGCCGTCCACATGTCTGGTCTTTTGCGCCGAACTGCGTCACGGAGAAGCCGGAGAACATCTTGATTGTATTCCTTAGTCACTGTTTGTCCTTCCGGTGTGTATTCGTGATGCACAATTCCACGGATAACAAAGAAGATAGTCAGCAGCATCTTGATTTTGCTTTGCACCTGTCGCGCCACTTTTAGCCTTGGATACTCGGGATGCTTCAATTGCGACGACGACTATCTTTTTGTGTCTGGGTCGTACACCCATGACTCATCTCTAGTTCCACGGTATCCCAAAACTCAGTAGCATAGTTGGCGGTTTTTAAAAAGGTCCTGTGCAACTTGAAAACAGAGGTCCTTTAGTTGATTTGAAATTTTCCATGTTATAAATGTGTCTTTATAGAATACGGCGTTTAGGAGTTCTTACTTTTACATTACGTAATCTTAGTTGCAAAAAGGGGTAAAAAGTATAAAAACATTTTTGTCGACAAACACATCACTTTTTCTTTCTTTTACCCGTAAATTTTTCACGTAAAAGAAAATTTGGCGGTAAACAGAAAATATCAGCTGTTGTTTTTTTTCTTCGGCGGTGGAACTTATTCTCTTTTGGAGAAACCATCAAATATAATGTATTCTATCATTGTTAAAAATGTACACAGTGCTGTTTAGCAATCAGAAAATCACTGACCTTCCTTCTTTGAGAGAAAATAAGTTGGTTTCTTCGTAATAAAAACCAAAAGAATCAACTTTGGTTCGAAAAATAAAACTTACGATATATGTTTCTTTTTACTCTGCCGATAAAGAACGTTTTTAGTAGTTGGAGTTTGTCTGGTACATTTGCCGTTGTTTTCTCCACGTTTGCTCTTTTATAAGGTTCTCAAAAATACCTTTAATATACCTCGTCGCCAAATGCTGTGGCAGTGTAAGTTCGAAATACATCGTCGCCGTTAGTTGTGACCCTGTAATATGTCCGATTAAAAGAGTAAAAGTTTAGAGAAGCAAGTGTATTCAAAAAAGTATAATACAGCAGATAACAAGAGTGGGAGTACATTTGTCTTGACTCCCAGCATTAGACTGGACTATTTAAAACACTGTGACACATGTTCTTCCAGTATTTATGTTGAGCATAAGAGTTGATGCTATCCGTTAGGTAATGTACCATAACACGCGAGGATATGCGTAACATTGAAAAGTATTATTGTGGCTTAAAGCATGACGAATGCAATTCGGGATTGTTATATCTTCCGGTGGTCGCCGGGTGCTATAAAGTTATATTAACAATTGAAACGGACAGCTGCCGGATTAAAGGTACAAATGAACCTCTCACCTGAATCTTTGAAATAATAACAGAACAATTGTAACTGTATTTTCTCTTTGCTTCCTTTTACTTCATGCACATTTTGTCTTTTTCCTTCTCTTTGCAAACCTTTAATTCTCTCTCTCGTGTTATGAGAGTGAGGGAGATTTTAACAATTTGGATTTTGATTTCGTCCACGACGGGTCGTGACGATTGCCAGCTCGACTTTCAGAATTATAATTATGTTTCATCGGTAAAAATAAACAATTATATTTTTATATATAAAAATTTGCTGTACGTTTCTTCCTATTACACAGCGTTCAATTGCAGCACAGCGGTTACCTTTACCAGATAATTACTTTCAGGAGAGAATTAATGATGTCTTATAACCCTCAAAACGCGACCTAACCCGTAAAGTCAAACGACAGATCTACCCCTTTATGGAAAGTGGAATATGCCAATATTTTACTCCGTGGTCTCCGGCAAGCGATAATACTACAGTGGGTTCCATCCCATAGATAGTATCGCAATGGTGCCAAGTACATCGGATACGTCAAAGAGATTACTCCACAGTACATCCGGAAGCCATCCACTAAGCGATATCGCCACATATTAATTAATTAATTACTCCCAAATATGTTAATAAAATGAACTTACAACCAATATTTTGTTTAAAAGTTCTGAACACAACATACAGCTTTATATATCCAATTATATAAACATTAGAACAGCCTACGCGGATTAACCTGCGTTTCGATTTTAGTACTATAACATGCCTTTTTAATCAATTAAATATGAACTTATTCCAAATAAATCATAGAGGATGAAACAGTAAATCGAGGCAACGAGAGAAAGACTTTCTAAGCGTGTCATATATTTTTATTTTCGCCGACCAGCAGAAAACACCCTCTCTCACATATTGTTACACATCTAAATAGTATGCGTTCCAATCAGTTAGATTCATAAACATACACACGTCACACAGTATGCACACCATTTTATTGATTTGTATAGCAAGTATATCATGAAACAGAATTTTATAAATAGATTGGTGAAGAAAAATCAAACAAAAATAAGGATTTAGTAAACAAATTTAATTTCGTTTTCCCTGGCACGCTAGGAAGTAAGTGTAGTATCTGTTCCGATGGATACTGCACCCTATAGACGGGTGTCGTCTTGTCCTTCGGGGCTTGATTCCACCTGTCTGTGGGTTTGTCCTGTGCAGTTCTAGGAGGTCCACCCTCCCAGGCTTCGCCTCTCCTCGTTGGGGAGGAGTAAGTTTATTGCTTACTGCCTGAGGCGCCCCTACCGGGGAATGCCGACGGGGCTGCCCAGGCAATTTTTAATGGTCAGAGTGCTCACTCTCTCGGGCGCTGGCTTTTCAACCCCCACTTACTCGACCCGACCTGTGGTCACATCTTACTTGTGGGAGTAAGATAAAACTGGCCTTGTGCCTAACTCCTGCAGAGGGGTAAATAAATATATGTTCGTTTATTTTATTCAGATAATACGTTATTCTTAAATATCGGTGCATTAGAGAATATTCACAAGTAAAAACGAGAAAAATGTAAGTAAATATTTACTGTGATACGGGAATATAATTGTTCTTGTGTGTATGAATCATATGATGTTAGAAATATAAAATACATTTTAATATGTACTTTTAATATGAATAATGTAAGATGTTTCTGTAGTTTCGTAATCGTAACTCGTTATTACTTTATTCCATCATCTTAAAATAAGCCCGACAAAGAGAGGTAGTAATTGAACAGAGCTACCTGTGTATAACATGAACATCTAGTGTTGTATATAGATACTAGAAAGTAGGAAAACATGTAATAATAGCGTCTATTCGGAAGAAAATCATCCTATTAAGAACCGTCTCCTGTAACACCGTCAGCTGTGGTAATAGATATTAGCGTGTAAGTAAAATTACCTTTTCTACGAATGGCGGTGTTCAGCTACTTAGACGGACAAATGTAAATACATTTGGAAGAGAACGAAACGAGCGCATACTTTCTAAAACATGTATTTAGAATTTGCACAAGTGGCTAGCAGAACAGATTTGCATATAAATGATTTTGGTTCGACATGGGTAATGGTCAATGAATAGGGAAACATGTATTTTATTATATAGAATATATATATATATATATATATATATATATATATATGTATATATATATTTATGTATCAGTGTATACATGTATATGTCTCTCTCTCTATATATATTGCTTATAAATATTTATATATATATATATATATTCATGAATATATATATTTATGTATCAGTGTATATATGTATATGTCTCTCTCTCTATATATATATATATTGCTTATAAATATTAATATATATATATATATATGTATATATTCATGAATATATATATGTATGAATCAGTGTATATATGTGTATGTCTCTCTCTATATATATTGCTTATAAATATTTATATATATATATTCATAAATATATATATTTATGTATTAGTGTATATATGTATATGCCTCTCTCTATATATATATATTGCTCATAAATATTTATATATATATATGTATCAGTGTATATATGTATATGTCTCTCTCTATATATATATATTGCTCATAAATATGTATATATATATATATATTCATGAGTATATATATATTTATGTATCAGTGTATATATGTATATGTCTCTCCCTATATATATTACTCATAAATATGTATATATATATATATACATATGTGTTAATATTACTTTGTAACGACCCCTTATATCGATATGTATATATCGATCTCGCTAGAAACACGTTATATATATATATATATATATATATATATATATATATATATATATATATAATACATATCTATGTATGGTGATATATATTGTAAGGTAATTACTGAATAATATAGATATGTATATTCTTATATTGGAATAATAAGATATATGCCTTGAGATTTCCTAATGGAAGTCTATATATATAGCATTGAATCTAAAATATATTTATAAATATGTATTTATGTATACACACATATCACTTTATATATGTATTTTCATCTATATGTATGTGTGTGGGTGTCTAGTCTGCATTAATATAAAGGAACGAAGTGTTGTATTGTATTGTATTCTTCTTTCCAATTTTAAATGTGCGTCTCTTACATTCTCTGACATGCTTCAGATCACTCCTAAGTAAAAATCAGTGTCGGAATCATATTAACATACTTTTATATTAATATCGGAGTATTATTACCCGTGCCAAATATTTTCAATAATTCAATTGAAAAACGTTAAAAGATATACATTCAAAGGAGCTATATGTCACACAAAAGAATATCAGATTTATCAATTAAGAAATGGTTTTCTAAGATATTTTTAAAGAAAATTCGATTTCGCCTTCTCTCCAGTCCCTTTCAGGGTTGAGAAAAAGTGTTTATGTGAAAATGCGTTGCATTTTATATAAACCTTGTTTTATATATTTCTTCTTCATTAATCTTGTTCATTTAAAAATATTATGGCTATACAGTTTCATATTTTATCAGATGTATCTTCCGACGTATCATAACAACTATGGCAGGTGACGGTGGTTAAGTAAATACCGACACGGACGTAAGACCTGGGTGTTCCAAGTTCGCATCCAGTCGGTTCCACAGTACTACTTTCACTTAATGGTGTGTGTAACCTTCTGGTGGCCATTTCTGTAAGTACCCGCTGTTTTTCCAGAAAGATGTCTAGCTAGGAAAACATCGGGTAAACTAATGCCAACAGCAGAATCATCTGATTCACACACAAGAAGAACATCCACTATTACAATTTGCTACACTGTGATTTCCTTCAAAAATTTATAGATATGAAAATAAATACGCCGGCTTACACGCCGCTCGTAATTTAATCTCTAAATATACTTATTAATTTATATGTTACATTTAAAGTTTCTGATTTATGAATATTATTGCTCTTAAGCTACCTAAACACTTTTTTTCATTCCAAACTCTAGTTTTCTTGCTTTGCAAAGATCGCCATTTATTTTCCACTATTTATATAAGGAAACCTATGTTTTCTTTTAAATGCAGAGGAGTAAATACAATTAAGTGACTTTTAAATGTATTTGTTTATTTTAATGAAGTAACTAATTAAAATTAACATTTATTTATTCATTCTTTTTAATTGGAAATCGGTCCAGACAAGGCATGTATCCACTTAATGGATGGAGCTACAATAATACTATTCAGGGTCAAAAACTAGCCAACAATATATGTAAAGTAAATACTGAACATTTAATAAACAACAGATAAAGCGTTTATCTTTGGTATACCATTTTCAATCAAGCGTATTGATTGTTTGGTTAAAAATTAATTACACTCAATGTCGTTGCCTGGCGCTATATTAAGGAATTCTTCTTGCGTGAATAGAAATGACAAATCTTGTTATTTTAACATCTCCTTTTCAATAATACAGATGTAACGTGTCTTATTATTTTGCTATTCAATCTATATACGTTTATACGGTGTGTACGAATACAGCATGTTAATTAGCTGAAGTAGGAAGAATCACTCTTTCTCCACACACACACAGACACATACGAAACGATGTGTGAGAGGCTGAATCAATGTACAATGAGAGAAGAAGAACGTGATAGACATATGCGTAGTGGGAGATAGGAAATATGTAAAGTAAATTCAAAATGAGTATTAATGAGACGAATTTCAATGGATTTTCCTGAAACATAACTCAATTACAACACTACAGGTATATACCTCATGCATTTATGTGATTAAATATATAAGACACAATCCCTAATTAAAACAAATATTGAACACATAACCTTCGGTATAAATTAGATTGTCCTTTATACTTACTATTAAACGTATCGTGTGTTAATGCACATATATATTCTAATTTAATTTTCTACATGTTTATCTCCAAATATGTTATTTATTAACTTCCAACTTCCGGTCAAAGTACATCTCATCCGAGAGTGCACAGATTTCTTGTAAGATGAGGTATACCTGAAAAATTAAAAGAACTCAACAATACGTTTGCCATCCTAAGCTGACACACCGTTGGTAAATAAAATTATTATCGAAAATTATTGAAATTTTTCAATATTGTCGTTTGTCTTATTCGCCTCGGCTCGTATCCACGTGTTTAATACTATATTCCATTGTCATATCCTTTAAACATAACTTATTTCATATTACTTATACTTTTTTATTCGGGTGTAATGATGCTGTTAATCTTCTGATGCCTTCGGATGATTGGTTAATAAGAACATATTAAGACTTGCATAAACATCCAAAAGGTTTTTTTTAATAGAAAGAATAAAATAAATAATTGCCAATTTTAAAAGTTTGATATATTTATCAATAGATGAATGCATCTTCCATTTTCCCAGACAACACCATTGCAATTAATGTAAATATTATCGACCATCAAAAATAAACTTTTACAGCAATAACACATTCTGAATGATGTAACAATAAAATAAAACAATGTTAAGTGACACAAATGTAAAAGAGAAGTTACTCTTCACACGTTAGTTAACTTAAATAATTATTTCATAGCTCAATCTTAAAAGTGTTAATACTATATGGTTCTAGATCTAACTATATTAATGCACACAGTTCATTACTCAATTAAAAAGTGTATTAAAGCGTCATTATTCTACCTAATAGAATGTTCACGCTCTGACTGTGCCAATTAAGAAGTTAAACTGAATCGAGATATTTCCTGAGTCTACTTAAATAAAAATTGCATACGTGTTAAATGTGTAAATATTTCATGATAAACGAACAGGTTCAGCTGAACTACTAATTACACAGTAAGCACTGAGTCATCAGCCAATCCTGAAGTTCTCACACTTTAAGCTGGGGAGGGAGACCTTACATAACACTAGCAGAGACAACATACGCACCTGCTCGCTTCATCAAATATTATCTATTCTTGAGCTTCCATCTCTGATCTTTTCGTGTAAGATAGTCACAAGTAAAACTTGCCTCACTACCACAACTATAATTAACTCTCCTTTTCTCCTGAATCTATCTAGAATAATCCAGTATTTCCATGTACAGAGTTACTTTATAAAAACTTCCTATCTGTAGAACACGTTACTATGATAGTGCTTCCGTGTGGGTTGCAACATAATCGTCTTCAAATACAATGTCCATAAATACCGTAAAAATGTTCATTCAATACATCATTTGGAATTAATTTCATAAAACACTTCATCATTCAGCTGACAATTTATCCATATCATAAACACATTTCTGTATGTAGCATTTACAATTGGTTATTCATTCGATTAACATATTTTCATAATCTTCTTATATTAGTCTATCTGAACTTAGAGAATAAAATAAACATGTTATATAGAAATTGAACTTTATTTTATAAAAATAATTGTTTCACGTTATTTACATGAGAAATAATACTGAACAGTACCTAATCGAGAAGACACAGCATAACTTTAGTTAACAGTGAATTTAAAGTTCATTACTGTACTTAAGAGAAAACCTATACTGCACAACTGTACCTAAAAGAGAATACAATACATAACGGTACTTTGACGAGACGTCAGATTGTATTACTGTATTTAAAAGATAAATTTGACAGCACTAATGTACCTAAAATAGGACACACTAAAGAACTTCCTTAAAAGCGAAGTTAGATAGTATTACTGCGCTTACAATAGAAGTTAGATTTCATTACTGTACATAAAAGAGAACAAGCTGCATCACTGTACATAAGATATTACTGTACTTAAAAGAGAACTTATACAACCCAACTATACATAAAAGCAAACGCTCTGAATGACTGTTTTTAAAATACCAATTTGATTTCATTCCTATGCTGAAAAGAGAAGTTTGAGTTCATCACTGTACTTCAGAGAAAACTTATACTACGCAACTGTACCGAAAAGAGAACACGCTACCTTACTGTATTTAAAAGATAAACTATTGTTCATTACTGAGCTTAAAAGAGAACTTATATTGCCTAACTGTACCTAAAAGAAATACACACTGTATAACTGTACTTAAAAGGAAGTTAGATTCCATTACTGTACCTTAAAGATAACAATCTACATAACTGTACCTTAAAGAGAGCAACCTACCAAACTGTACTTAAAATACAAGTTAGATTTCATTAATGTACTTAAAAGAGATCTTATACTGCACAGCTGTACGTAAAAGAAAGCACACTGCATAAGTATATTAACAAAAACCCAGTTAGATTGCATTACTGCGCTTAAAAGACAAGTTACATTTCATTACTTTATGAGCGACTTCTGGGTGGCCACCAGATGGAGCAGGCTATCTTAAATGATAGCTTATTAAATGGCGCCTATTAGCGGTAAGAAACCAAACTAGATGTAGGGCACCAACAACTGAATTCTGTCGGCGAAGAACCACAGTTGCTACAGTGCTAGGAAATCGACTAACGTTGTAAATAGTACGTTCTGTGGGTGACATTCTTTAAAGAGACCGCAGCAAGGACATTTGAGCTCTAAGAAGTGAGAACGGGACTGTCCATGGTCACCTGAGTTAGACTAAATGACTTCGAAAGACCAGAATACTCTCGAAACTCACTGACTACAACTGGCTTGATCAGACGCCGTGTACCCGGAAATATAATCATGTAAAGTCCTTCAAAAAAGAAGTCCTTCTGGTAAATATGAGGATCAGAGGGCATGAATGCCAGGGAGGTGGTAAAAGAAGTCCGAAACTGTCGCATAGAAGAAATAACAAACTTAAAAATAAAACTAGGAAAAACAGAAAAAAGGGAAACGGAGGGATACTAATTTAACACTTACCCTGGCAGATAAGCAAAAGATGACACAATATCGCATGGTCTATTTATCCGTTAAAGTGAGGACACTAAAAGCTTCGTCGAGGCTGTTTATCACTTCAGTGTCGGATCAGAAGTTACTATTTGGCGCAGATTGGTTGAAGAAACACCTAGCCAAGATAACATTTCAGCCTTAAACACTAATTGTAAGGGGATTAATATATCACTTGGTATTAATACCAGTGGTAAAATTGACAAATCTTCAAGGGTAAAAGTAGAGTTGCCGCTAAGCACTGCCCCTTAATAAACTGTTAGAGGGGTTCCAAACAAATCACCGAGAAAGTATGATGTCCGTCCGCACAAGACCACAGTTTAAAAAGAAAACCTGTGATAGAGGCGGTAAGGTGCTACCACTTACCCACATCACGGATGCCCCAGGAACACTGCCACCTTTCCACCGTACTATTAGGTAAAATAAATTGGCTTACATGACCAACCGCCCTTAAAAAAGGCAAATCATACCAAAACTCTGATAAAATATTTGGAAAACTCCAATTTAAAAGTTTTCCGTAATTACCTCCCACAATATTAATTTTACAGTAGCAGACGGCAAAATAAATAGGCTTCTTAAAACGTACAAACATAATCACTGACAAAGTACTGATACAGGACCAAGAACATTTTTTAAAAATGTCAAAAGCTTACTTACATTGAATAGATAAAAAATGAAGTCAAAGTACATAAATGTGTAAACGAGAAGGGGAACCCGAATTAAAACTATCTTTCCTTTCAAGAGGGGGAAAAATGAGAAAGTATGAAGTCGAAACTTACAACTAGAATTACTGATTACAGGGGAGAAAGAAAACTGCAGCTTCTCTATCTTTGTATAATATAGAAAAAGATTTTGACATTTTTCAATTACAAAATAACTTAATACAGAACGTGTATTGTAAACCTGTACCTACAAGAGAACACACTGCAAATCTGTACTTAAAAGAGAAGTTAGGTTTCATTAAAAGAAAAATTATATTTTATATATATATATATATATATATATATATATATATATATATATATACTGTACTTTATAGTGAACTGATACAGGTAAGTACTAAATCGGGGAGCATTTGGGAATAACAGGTGCCGTATATGCTTTCTACATACCTCGAATTATTTTTCCAGTCGGTCTAGACTGCTTCTTCTCATTGGAATCAATCAGTGTATACTCCGGAAATGTGTGGTTGGCATTGCGCAACCATTGTTTCACAATTGCATGCGAAGCCCCGCGTACAGGGGGAATTTATTGTCTCTCAAGTCTGAACGGAGGTCATGGACTGCCTAACTGTATCTAAAAGAATAGTTATGTTTCGTTATTGTACTTACGAGAGTACTTATAATACAAAACTCTCCATCGAAGAAAGCTAACACTGCATAACTGTGCTTAAAGAAGAAGTTACATGTCAAAACTCCACCTCAGACTGCATAACGTTACCTACAAGTTAAATGTCATACCTGTGTCTAAAAGGGTAGTTCAACTCATTAACATAGTTACTACACAAGATAAGTCTAACTGAAATAATTCTACATGAGAAAGAGACACTACTTTTTATACCTCGATTTAAAAGAGTATTTCAACTTCATAGTTAAGGAATTTTAATGCAAAACGTGATAAACGCTATTTACACAATTACGAAGCAACCACTACACATATTGCTACATTTTAACACTCGAGCATACATTAAAACTATTTTTAATTGTATGATATGGCCATCATTTCCATTTGCTTTCATTCTTGTATGTTTGTAGTCGAAGTACACCTTTTATATATTTAACCTTTTTATTGTTAAATATCTGAGGTTAAATAAATTAGATTCATCGCATTTTGTATTCAGACTCTTAAATTGTATATCTAAAATCAAAAATAGTATAAAATCATCATTAATCTACCAAAATGAGATGTAAACGGGGCAACTCAACGAAGAAAGAAGTACATCGTTATAAAGATATTTTAAATACTTGTTAAACTTAATAATTCTATCTTAAAACAAATGAAGTTTCATAATAGTTAAAGAATTGTAATACAAAACGCGATAAATTACATTTACATAATTACATTTACATAATTACAAATATTGCTAAATTCTAACACTCGAGCATACCTTAAAACTATATTTTACATAGTATGATATGGCCATAATTTCCTGTTGCTTTCATTCGTGTACGTTTGTAGTCGAAGTATAGATTTGATATATTCAACCTTTCTTTGTTTGATATTTGAGGGTAAACAAATTAGATTCATCGCGTTCTGTATTCAGACTCTTAAATTGTATATCTAACTAAAATCAAAAGTAGTATAAAATCATCATGACTCTACCAAAATGGGATGTCAACGTTCCACCTCTACCAAGGAAGAAGTAACACGTAATAAAGTTATTTGAAAGACAGGTTAAACTTAATAATGCTATCTTAAAACAAATTAAGTTTCATAACTTTACGGAAATAAAAAAGTTTAAAATCATAACTCTATCTCAAAGAAAACTGCAAATTTATAATTCTACTTAAGAAATAGTGACGCTACATAGGCTTCCTATATGATTTTATAAAATATGGATTACTGCGGTTGTAGTCACTTTTCTATTAAAGGGTCGCGTAACACTTATTAATTCAACATAAATGTAGCTATCAAAATTAAAATCTCTTTTTAAAATAGAAGTGAGTGCCCATAGCTCATATTAACAGGTGACCTTCATTGCGTCACTTTAACATTTAGTTATATTTCATAACTATTCAAACGTTGCACTTCATTACACTTCCTAAAATAGTAACATTTAACTACTGAGCAAAAGTTATATATAATTACTTCATTAAAACGTTACACGTCATTACGATAGCAAACATTATGTTTTCATTTCTAACTATTAAAATAGAACATTGTATAACTGTATTAAAAAGTTACACTTCGTTATTTACTTAAAAAGAACTTACACTTCAATACATACTATTTAAACGTAACATTATATAACTATATTCAACCGTCACACTTCAGAACTGTATCTAAAAGAATGATACAACTTATTACCCATTCTCAAAGTTACACTTCATCTCTTTACACTTGACAACTATTTTTAAAATATCACTTAAGTATAATAATTAACATATAAATTACACTTCATAACTATTTGACTCTCGCACCTCATTAATCTACCTTAAAGATAGTTACACTTGATGGATGTACATTAAATATGTTCCAATTACTAACAATATAAAAGGTACACTTTATTATCTTATTACACTTTATGTTCTACCTAAAAAGAAGTTACACTTCGTATCTATTAAAAAGTAAAACGTAATTTATCGACCTAAAATGTAGTTATACCTCATGATAATTCAAAAGATACACTTCATTCCTATAGCTTAAAATAATTTACACTTATAAGTATTTAACAGTTATACTTTAGTATTATACACATACAGTAGTTTCACTCCATGACTCTTTAAAAAGTATACATTATTCTTTTATGTAAAAGTTACATTTCTTAACTCTGTATAAAATAGAATTCAAACTATAAGAAATTGTATTATTCAAACAAATATCTGATGATATGTGCATAATGAGATTTGTAATTAATCTTGCACGGTGGAATCCATAGGGAGACGAAAGCAGCTGAGTTAATCACGTACTTCTTCTAATTAGACCAACGGCCATTTATAATCAACGAATTGAAATGGGAATAGTGTAGTGGCATCTACGTATAACGCATATTTGTATATATTTGTAACAGAGACTAATTTGCAAATATACCATTCACAAATAAATAAGTGTCTACGATAAAACCAATGAATCTTTGTAATTAAATTATTTACTGAAATAAAAAATACAAATAATCGCACTACTATGATAAAATATATGTTAAAATAAAAAGTCTCAATTTCATCATGATCGGCGTGTCTGAAATCAGGAAGAACGAACCGGTATTAGTAAGAAACGCACATATATTTTAAGCAACGTTTTATATTTTGCAAATAATAATTTGTTTTCGCTAATTAGTTTAATTATTAACAAATAATAAAATCAAACATTTTTTTATGACTAGAATTTTTAATTTTTTAATTTTGATATATTTTTACAAATAATAAAACAATATTTTTATAATTCAAACGCTTTTTTATTATTTTGAAACTAATTTTTTACATGTTTAAATTATTAATTATTCAACAATACCTTTTCAACCATCGATTGTCATGGCAAATAGTATCATACCTGAGAGTCAAACGTTCAAACTCCTCGGCCTAACATTCACAGGTACCATTAATTGGAACAAATACATGGAAGACATTGCCAATGCTGCTGCAAATATGGTGGGCTCCCTCTACCGTGCAAGAAAACTTCTCACACCTGCCAGTATCCTATACATCTACAAAGCCACTATTCGCCGATGCATGGAGTATTGTTGTTACATTTGGGCTAGTGTACCATTCACTAGTCCTTCCCTCTAAGACAAGGTAAAAGAAAGTATCTAATATTATAGGCCCCATCACTATTTACTAAACTCCAGCCCCTGTTTCATCGCCGCAATGTTGCATCCTCGCCTGTTTTACAAGTATTTCAAGGAAATGTTCACCGATGAACTTGCTGCCCTGGTGCCTCCTAAATACACTGGACCAAACCCGACAATAAGCTAAATCCATCTATTCACGGTGGAAGTCGCCAGATGCCAGATAGCCTTCTACTCCAATAGCGTATTACTTTGAGCTGCCGCCCTTTGGTAATCCTTCCATTTTCAATGTTTCCCCGAATGTACCGGCATGCAAATATTTAAAACTAATGTGAAAAAGCATCTCGCTGCACAGCTCTCAATTTAGGATGATCCTCTAAAATGTCACCCTATTTTTCAGTAGCCCCTTAGTCTAAAGTTGTAACTTGCCTCGTTTGGGGTGAACTATGTTAAAAATCTTTTGTTTTTTTAATTAACAGAAATATATTTAGAAATATATTTTTATTACAAGAATATAGTACAATTATTAACAATTGATAAATACAAATTGTTTTATAAATGATGAAAATAAAATTTCGGACAAACGTATGCGATTTAAAATAATTGGTAATTATATTTGGATTAAAACCATTCGCAAATTCCGATTGCAGATACGGCGGCCATGATACATTGGCTACTTTTTATTTAATTAATATACATATACAGATACATACACATATATTTCTATGTATATACGTGTGTGTGTGTTTTATATTAGAAATTTACATCCGACAAGATACAGAATAGTATGCATTAAGCTGTTATTCTGTTGATAATACTTTTGTTGTGAAGTTGTTCCACAGTCAATAATAAATAAAGGAAGTCAAGTCGAGGGTTGGTTGAACAAGTGTATTAACAAAGTAAGAAAGTGACTAGCTCTTGGCTAGACAGTTACAAGACTGGGTATTTATCTACTCCCCACAGAGTAAAATGTGACACAAGGTCGGAAAGTGAGGTTTTGATAAGTCAGCACTCTAGAGGAAGAGCACCTATTACCTTTAAAAATTGCATGGCTAGCCCCGTCGGCATTCCCCGGTAGGGGCGCCTCAGACAGCAAGCAATAAACTTACTCCTCCCCAAATAGGGGAGGCAAAGCCTGGGAGGGTAGACCTCCTAGAACTGCACAGGACCAGTCTCGTGCAGTATCCATCGGAACAGATACTACACTTTGATCTTGGCTAAAAAGCCAAAGAAAGCGACTGAACGACAGTTACAAGACTGTGCTTTGTCTTTTGGTGTCTCGCACTATTTATAGTGACAACCGGTGCTGTTTCTCCTGTGTAAGAACGGCCGGTGTAACACTTTTGCACGGATAATATTTATTAAAAATGATGTACGGATCTCAAATTTCAACTTTGTAGTATTTATTCCCTATTTTCAGCCCTGTGGATTTAATAAACTCTTATTTAGTTATGTAATCTGTGCAAAACAATAGCATCAATTTAAAGCAGCTTAATACATAGCATATTATATATCAATTTACATATACAGTTAGCGATGTTTCTATACTTGTATGTACATGATTTATACGTAAATTAGTACACCGATGAGTATGGATTTTAGAACACAACTTCGTGGGCGGAATTGAGCCGTAATATCGGTTATATTTAATTTAGCGGCATGCCAAGGGGGTACCCTTCGTGAAAATGCAAATACATCCAATTTTTATTAATTTTAATCAAAACCCATGAGATATTACTGAATAAATGCTCCCCTAATTCCAGTTTCTTTGGAGTATCTGAAAGGGTTTAAAGAGAGAATGCTGTTGAAAGAACATCTTATTAGAACATTCAAATATTTCAGATGTGCAATAAATTTGATCCGCAGTCATACGCCATGAATTAAGTAAAATTCCCTCTCTTTTAAGACCCTTTATTTTAAGCCTTTATTTTAGTTATTTGTATTATATCTGTTTCAGTCATCACAAGAAAGCTTGCACGAAACTTTTATGTTCGATACATTAATTTCATCTGTTTTGGGACAGGTATTCTTCTAGTGCATATTAATGTATATATATATATATATATATATATATATAAATATAAATACATATATATATAAATACATATGCATATATGGAATGCATATATATTATTATATACCATCTAGATTCATACCTATATCATACACACACACACATATATATATATGTATATGTGTATATATAAATATATATTAATACATATATATTATTATATAATATCTATATACATATATATTATATATATATATGTATATGCATATATATAAATATATATTAATACATATATAATATTATATAATCTCTATATACATATATATTATATATATATGTATATCCATATGTATAAATATATATTAATACATATATATTATTATTTAATATCTATATACTTATATTATATATATGCATATATACATATATATATATATATATATGCATATATATTTATACATGCACATATATATGTATATGTATATATTCAAATATATATGGATATATCCATATATATATGTATATATGCATATATATATATGTATATATGCATATATGTATATATATACTTATATACATATATATGTATATATCTGAATATATATATATGTATATATGCATATACATATATATATATGTATACATATGTATATACATATATGTATATATGCATATATATATGTATTTATGCATATATATACATATATATATATATATACATATGTATATATGCATATATATACGCATATATATGTATATATATGTATATAGGCATATATATATATACGCATATATATATGCATATATATATATATATATATATATATATATTCATGTGTTCGTTATTCCATGTATACTTCTAGGGAAGTGCTTTAAGGGTGATTCGTGATGCATAACGCATAAAAAAGGAAGGTTGTTATTTTTGTAAATATTTTATTTTATTTTGGATATTTCGAGCCGTCCTCCCCTTTTTATGAAAGATTCATACGAAATGAACATCATGAAGAAAAATGAACTTGTTGACAAAACTAGAATTTTCAAATTCGCGCAACGTTTAGTCCTTGTTTCAACATCTAAGTCAGTAATCCGTTGTCTTTTTAAAAAAAGGAACGTGTGTGCGTCCGTACCGTTATGCAATACCATAGAGGGCAACTTATTTTCAAATATTCATAGTTTAATAGGTACTAAATAATTGAATTAGGCAGAGTATAACATAAATTTGATATATTCCACTTTTTCTTTGTTTGATATTTGAGGGTAAACAAATTAGATTCATCGCGTTCTGTATTCAGACTCTTAAATAAGATCAGTATACACACACACACACACACACACACACATATATATATATATATATATATATATATATATATATATATATATGTATATATATATGTGTACATATATATATGTGTGAGAAAAGCCAGGCAATCTAATAATAATGAACTGACAACGAATAAAAAGAAAGTTAATGAAAAGTAATGTAATACATTGATTTACATGATAATAATACAAATATCATGATCATTATTCTTATCAAATATTATAAAAATAATAACGATAATACAAGATTATTTAAGTAATAACATCGTATAAAAAATGCATCAATATAAGATTCAACGGTGGTAGCCTGACTTAAATATAGACGCAAATAAGAAATGATGTAATATAAAATATATATATAAAATTATATAAGTAAAAAGATATATATACTGAAGTAAAGGATGTACACACACACCCTCCCACAAAAGCACATACATATACATACACACTCATATATATATATATATATATATATATATATATATATATATATATATACATATATATATATATATATATATTTTTGTTGTTGTTGTTGATGATTTTATTCAATTAATTGCGACAAAATATACTCTGTTTCATTAACAGTCGCATGGAGCGTCAAATTCTCAGGATATAATGGAATCAAATGGCATAGATTTTAAATTCACCTCAACCGGAAATTGAAGATGTATTAGGGGGAGGGGGCAGAGATAAAGCTCTGCCTATAACGGGGACATGAGAAGGGAGGAGGGGAGAGGGGGAGCCCCCAACAAGTCATGTTTCAAAAAGTTGCGTGGGAGGTTCTCTCGTGTCTGGGCCATCGTTACCTCAATTTCAGCAAGGGCGGGAGGGGGAGGGCCAGGGTGGGTTAAATTTAAAATGAGAATAAAATTATAATTCTAGAGTTAAAACTGTCATTTTTGTTGTAATAGATAATTATCATGTAGATAAAAATGTTTGATAATTTTAATTTAGGGTATTAATTGCTAATTGCTATTATAACAAAAATGACAGTTATAACTATAAATAGAAACATAGAAAACTATATGTTGTGCTTTTTATGTAATGTAGACTTGCAAGTTATATAGAAGTTGTAACTATTACAGGGATTAATTTAGTAGATTTATATGAGTAAGACACAAGAACTAGAAACAAGATTAGTTTACAAATATATATATTTATGCAAACATTGTTAAACGTAATTCGTCTGTTTAATTATATCTTTTTATTTTTAAATTTTTTTTTTCAGGTAGTCCTTTTTGTATTAGAATAAAACAAACATTCCATAGGTTACACATGTTTCACAAACGTTGTCGATTCTGCGTCGAATTATCCTCAGGTTTCGAAAACAAATGAACAAATAATCTGGAGAAAGAAGAACATTTTTAAAAGACGGCGGAGAAACGCGCAGAGAGCGTTTTTCTCATTGTTCCCGGATATCACTGATGATTTAAATTCAGAAACGCTGGATAGCATCACAGAACGACATCGCATTACGTTACTCATTTAAAAATGGTACCACTAGTATATGTATATTAATATATATATATATATATATATATATATATATATATATATATATATATATATATATAGTAAGCAATGAAAATATATATGGCAATCACGTTAAACAGAGGCTCCCGCATTTAGCCTGAAGATTTCCCCCGTGGATGAAACGCGGTAGCCTCTGTGTAGCTTGATTGCTATATATATTTTCATTGCTTACTACCTAGCTCTACTTACTTATCGAGCACTGTTGAAGTAAATACTGAAAACTGATACATAAAAAAGTATATCTCCTTGTAATATTTTATGTGGATACATGAAGTACTAATATATATATATATATATATATATATATATATATAACGAGTCATGAGTGAGGTTGTTTACAAAGGTGATTCTGTTAAATCTGCCTCAGACTTTGTTCTTAAATATGTCCTATAAATTCATTTTTAATACAAGAACACAAGTCAGTCGTGAGACTGCATTCCTCGACTTGACAACGTTAGAATAGGCAAAAGTCTTATCTGGGGCATAATTCAGTAAGTATGTGCAAATACCTTCCATAGAAACTTTAATAACTAAAAAACTATTTATCTGATCCGGCTGAGATTTTGTATGATAGTTATCATTACCAAAAACGGTCAGATCACTGAGGTAACTTTGAAAAAAAAACTCAAGTTGAAATCCCTTCAAAATGTTTTTTTGACCGATTTATCAAGACCAAAAGAAAAGATCAAGTGCATATAAGATTGGTGATACTTTTGCTACAATATGAATTAACATGCGATTACGAGAAATTTAGTTATCGCCAAAAATGTGACATTTCCGTGTCATTGACCTTCAACTTTGAACAATATTGTCTAAAATAACCGACATTTTGAATAAGCTTGGCGATGATTGGCGATTGGTCAACCAGCGTGACACTAGAATATCCGAAACAAACAACCTAACATCAAAACAAACAAAAAAAACTATGCCGACAACATAACTTCATTAACAGAAGAATCTTTTTTTCTGAATTACTCTATCCAATATTAAATAGTTTCGCACTTATGCAGTTTACGGATCGCTTTAAACCGACGATTCGTCGGCATCTTCCGGCATGTTACGTTAGGTGGCGAAAAGCTTATCCAATGAAATCGCAGCAGCGAAAATTGGAAAACGCGATAAAAATATTGCAGAATATTCAATAGTTTTTGAAATTTGATAAAAGTCAGCATCAATCTAATCAAGTTGGGATAACCACTTCGGTCTCCTCAAGCAATTAATGTCATTTGTGAAAAAAATAAACTGTTAGATTAAAAGAAAGCTGACGAGCGTGTGTACATACATTGAAAAAATGATTTGAATGGCCTTAGCATTAACACACCTTAACCAAAAAATAACCCTAATAAAAACAGCTTAACCATAACCTAACCCTAACAGAAAACACACCTTAACCCAAACCTAATCCGAACACAAAAACAGTATAACACTAGTAGAAATCTTCTAACAAAACAATTTAACTCTAACTCAACCCTAAAAGAAAAAAAACCTCTAAACAAGTCGATAATGTTGGAATATAATTATCAAGATAAACAAATTGATTAACACATGTTTGCCATTAGTTGTTGCACTATATTTTGCTAACCTACTTAGATTGCCTAGCGTTTTCAACACAAATACACGAAATTTTCGTTCGGCACATAACGGTTGTCAACGTAACATGTCCGAATGCCTCGACGGTAACGCCGTACATACACTGCATTAGTACCACGGATATTATTATTTCGGACTTACGTCATCTAATATAATATATTTAAATATTAATGTGTTTATTTTTTCATCTCAACACGTGTGTTGCACACTACAACGCCCTGTTTTTACATTGAAAATATAGAAATTATGTAGAGGTCATTCAACTCTTACTGACCAGGCTATACGTCATTTAACATTTGTGTTCTAACGAGAATCGGTGTGTCAACTTGAATATACCGTAGGTATGATAAGAACGACTTCGTTCTGTCTGGAGAAGCAATAGAAACCCGGCGTAAGGGTGTCTGCGCGTGTAACTGTGAAGCAAGGGTTGCGGAATCATCTCCACATATCTTCTGAGTCCGCACTCCATCAGCAAGTTTAAATCCTGCACGACTTGAAAAAAATCCGAGTTCAATGGAGAGCACATACAACACCCGGTATTCCTGAATAATCACCCATTTGTGTACTGCCCAAAGTCAACGTCTCTTAACTTCGGTGACCTGACGAGAACTGATGTGTTAACGTAAATATATTATATAGGTATAATAAGCACAATTAAATTATGTAAAATGCTGTGAATGATTTTGACGGTATTTATTTTTGCCAGAATATTATATTTGGGTGTTTAAATGATAAACTTGATGATGCACACATATCCATTGAAACAAAAAAACGAATATCATTATTGTGTAAAGATCTTAATGTCATGAAAAAAAGTTATTTCGGGTTATAAACCAAAAGAAACTGATCAACCTGAAAGTAAGTTGTAATTTTTTTTCTATAAATGGATGGACATTTTTTTTCTTTTTCGAGTTTCCCCTCGATCTTTTTGCATCTTTTCGAACAGGTATATGACATTTCCAAAGAAAATGAAATATTGTCAGAACGCCCTGGTACGTGATAAAAAAACTGGGATTTCACCAAAAATCATTATGAATAACACCGTTGATGTCCAACCTTTTCTAAAGGTCTCCATCGAACTGTTGAACTGGGCGTCTTTTGTTGGTAGTATTTAAGAAGCCAGCGCAGCAAATCATTACAATGGAGTTTGTTAGTTCAATTTTCACTTGTGTAAAAAAAATAAACCGTGTTGTACAGTGGTTATAAGAATACAAGCTGAATAATGAGTCAGCGCTCGGGAAACTATCATAACGATAATAATATAGATTCCGACAACCAAATCTACAAGGAAATGATATGTTTATAGATGAATATGGCCAAGTTAATCCATAATGTTTTTTATCTTTCTTGAAACTATGGTTTTATGGTAATTAATCACTTTTTCCCTATGTGTGCCACTTTTAGTACTCTGACCGCTGAAATTCTTTTTTTAATGAAACTGAATGCTTACTTTTTCATTGTATGCCAACACAATTTATATTACTGTTATATCGTAGTCATGACAATAAATAAATATGAACTCAAGACAGGAATAGAAGGAATAAAGCATGTATTAAGAATACTTAATTACATAAGATAAGTCAATCGCAAATACAGCCTCTAGGCAGACCTGTAATAAGCAGTGCGCTAAGCGGTTCTGGCATAGCTAAAACAATCTCTGTCGTCTCTTTTTGTTAGGTTTAAACATTTGCAACATGTGTTGAACAGGGACGAGTTTTCGCTAAAAACATTTGTCAGGATTTGCAGTTTCATCAAATGAAATTTCGCCCGGTAACCTTGATAGAATATAGTTGTAGTACTTATCATGGCACGGTGTGTTCAATTTTCAAGAAGTAGGCGGACCTTTTTTTAGCGACCATCCTGAACATTCTTCCTTGAAAATGTTGGAAAACCACCGAAAGTAGGCAGAAAAAATAGAATCACTTTATGAGTCATACTTTAATTCTCTAATCGAATTCGCAACCGTATTTGATAAAAAAAAATCCCGCTTGCCTTGGGTTCTTGTGTTCGCTGGACAATAAATTTCAACATTTTTTCAAACCTTTTCGTAATTTCCTTGCTGTCTTTCGTCACTTCTTTGTTGTTGTTCCACTTGTATTCTTAAAAATTAAACCATAGTTTTCTGCAATTCCTTCATTTTTTTATAAATATTTTGTTTTGACTTTCCTCAGACAACAGTTGTTTAAAATACGCTGTAGCCTTTTATATAAGGGGAAATATAAGGTACAGTCCAAATACCATGACAACAAAATACATTTTTTCGGAAATCCTTTCAAAAAGTCACTGTCATATTGTAGAAACAATTTAGTTCGCAATTTCCTTTACAAAAGGAAATAGATGTTCTCATTTGAGAAGCGATTCCTTGTGTCTTTGTAATTTTACCGTCGAGGGCTTTAATCCATTTTTTCACGAATTCCACTGATTTGTTATAGTAAAACAAACACTTTTTCCGTGTGTTCTGATTGAAGATCTTAAGTTTGTTGTGTGTTAACAAACTGGATTTTTAATCGTAATCTCTCGTCGCTAATGTGTTATATCGTAGGAATAACAATAAATAAATAAGAACACAAGACATGAATAGAAGGAATAAGAAATGTATTAAGAATACTTAATTACATGCAATAAGTCAGTCGCATATACAGGCCCTAGGCAGACGTGCTATAAGCGGTGCGCTAAGCAGTTTCTATTTAGTTAGGCAAAGGTGTCAATTCTATAGTAACCCGACGAATCAACACTGTAACTATGGGTAAATCCGGATCAGTCCACAGCAATTACATTAGTAGTATATAAGTAGGACTATAAGAATAAATTGTAAAATCTGATGTATTTGCTTATTGTGATGGTGGCCATCTTGAATTAATAATAAATTTGATACATCCGATCATGGAAAATTGTAATTTTCCTATGCCCATAATAGTCAATGTGTCTCATTACTCTAGTTTTAACCCTTCCTTATACAGAAATCGCCTTCCTCGCCCCTTAGCCTTATTAGAGGTGGGACACTTGTCGCAATTTTGGAACAGCCGCGCTAAGAGGGTTGATGATTATAGAAAAAAGCGGAGATAATGATTATCTCTTGATCTCCAGGTGGCGTTCCTTGTGTTTAACGATGAAACATCACTGGTGTGTTTGTTTATTTTGTTTTGTATTATTGCATATCAACCATTCCGGGTTATTAAATACCGATTCTATAGATTTTGGCAAAATAATTTATACATGAGGTTCATAATATTGTTAAACATTTAACAGGTTCAGTCTCGTTTATAAATTACTAGACCACCCGTGACCCGTTGGGTCAGTTTGTTATATTAGCTATGGAATGCATGTATGAGCGTGACACTTGTGGCATAAAGAAAATAGGTTTTTTTACATAACAGAAGCATTTCTATGAAAGTATATTAAAATGAAAAAAGAATATAGATAGATTTCTATGAGTCGTTCTGTTTATTATAATTGTTTTTTTTTTAAATTACAGTTACTGAATTATAAGTGGTTGGCCATACTTATAGGTAAACATGCACTGAACAGGTACCATAATACTTATTATAGTTAAATTCAAATTTTGATATATCATCTTTTAAATGAAATTGTTAGTTGAAAGTACAGAATAATAAAAGGGCGATTTGAGGAAGGAAGGGGGAACAGCAGGCTTTCTCGCGTACGTAACGAAAACAGAGGGAGTAGGAGTGGTGAAATGTATGAGAGGGAAAGTGGGAGGTGGTTTCGTTCACGGACGCTAGTATTGCTGATATTAATAATGAGTGTTGTTTTTTTGTTTGTTTGTTTTTGTTTTTTAAAAGGGAGGAGTTAAATATGCACTGAACAGGTACCATAATACTTATTATAGTTAAATTCAAATTTTGATATATCATCTTTTAAATGAAATTGTTAGTTGAAAGTACAGAATAATAAAAGGGCGATTTGAGAAAGGAAGGGGGTACAACCGGCTTTCTCGCGTACGTAACGAAAACAGAGGGAGTAGGAGTGGTGAAATCTATGAGAGGGAAAGTGGGAGGTGGTTTCGTTCACCGGCCGCTAGTATTGCTGATATTAAAAATGAGTGTTGCTTTTTTGTTTGTTTGTTTTTGTTTTTTAAAAGGGAGGAGTTTTTTTGAAACTGCGACAGACTTTACGAAGTCCTGCCGTTGAATGTTTTTAGCCGTGGAGAAAACAAAAAAACTATTTGATGAAATTAAATGAAATTGTTTTATATTAAAAGCGATATGAAAATTTCCAGAATGAAAAATTTCATGCGTTCGTTAATCATAATAGAGATTAGCGGAATTGGAATAACAGATTGAAGACGATGCTATTTTCGCATGGGCAACCGGATGTTGAAAACCGGAAAGCTGAAAGCTGATTGCAAACAGACAAGATCAATAGAGTTTTAGTATTATATAGATTTGCGGAGCAATGTCTTTCATGAGTGTATATCTCGTGAGTAAAGAGTCTGCAATCGATTATTTAATTTTTTTATTAATCGATAGGGAAGTTTTGTTTCTTGTGCATCTACATATTAGATTGTGAGGTATAAAACTACCGTATTCAAACAATACATTATGATTTCTAATCTGATGTCGGTAACTAATTCCTCCATAGTATCTACATTGGAGGATATTCTACGTATGAGAGTAAAATCGACACACTCTAACATAGTTTCACAGTGTATAGGACTTAACAAGTCGAACATCATGGTGGGTTTTTTCTGTTTTTGTGTCGCCAATACGGATTCAAGAGAAGATGACTTCTTATTCAATAACTTCCTACAGACCTGTATCCATTCACCTACTTACTAGTAATGATGCCTCATGAGAACACTCCTAGTGAGTGATTATGTAATTAGAGCGCATAAAGTTTTCACCATTTCTTTCTTCATTGAATTAGTTTTTAATATCTAAAAATTATAGATGATAATTGTATTTTATAGTTAAACTGACGATGATGTATTCCGTACATATAACTGTTGTAGTTGTTTTTAGGTGAGTTAGATTTCTGCAGAGAAATCAGGAATATCGTGCGTCAGGATAGTCTTGGTTGCATTAAGTCCTCCTCATTGGTTGGTGATGTTTATTAACCTGCAGATTTGAAGGTGTTTACCCCCCGACACTTAAAGCAGAAAGTAATATACAGAGTTAGAGAATGTTTTACCGAGAACACACATAGGAATACAGCAGAAAAATGCTGCCAATTTCTCTTACATGATTCGCGGTTTCGCACCGGACAATTCTATGCTTCTCACAAGCAGAGGCGAAGACGACCAGATAAATAGAAACATGATGCCTACTTCCTCTGTATGTTCACCAGGGCCATGTTAAGTGAGCAGCTATGATACTACCACGTTGTCACTGCCTTTACTACGCCGGGAAAGGGGGTTGGCTTCAAATAGCGCTGCTGTATAATCACACATTCTAGAACTGTCTTGAGTTTTTATTCAGTTATAGCCATATTGTTTTCCTTTCTTCAGGTATTAAGCCCCGTCCGTTTCTTGTCTGACCTTAGTAAAAATGCGTCTGGAATGTTGTGTAAACATGCGAGAAAGCTATATTATAACTAGCACCTTTCATTCATCGCATTAGCAGCGTTACTGCCATGTTAAATAAATAAGGACGGAACGAACAAACTTATATCATAATAGAAATAAGTGAAGATGCCGACGTAGTCATTCCTTCAAACGGTTGACTAAGAACAAATGTTACTACAACAAAGACTTTTTGAAAGAAAGCATCGACATAACTGTAGACAAAAAAAAGAGAAATATTCTAATACAGACTAATAACTACACTTTGAAGAGTTCAGCTTCCGGGACCACAAAGTTCAAATGAAAAAAAGTTATGTTTTTATGAAGCAATGACGAAAAAATGTGATTCTCTCTGATAAATGCATACAGTTATGTAGGAAAACGCAGACACATATATACACACAGGTGTATACACATATAAATACATGAGAAAGGAAGTACTCAAACGTAATGGGAAATGAAATAGGAAAAACCAAGATATATTTTTTTATATATTCATAAACGTTTCGTCTTTATTTGTAAGACTTTTTAAGGATGATCATTTTAAGAGAAAAGTGAGGCAAGTACATCGAAATATTTGGTTGACATGATGGGTTGATGAGAAAAAAAACATTAAACACAGCAAGACATTTCCAAAAAAAACCACATCCCATTCCGTTTATATACTGTCCCATGCAACAACTGCCATCAAATTTACGTGGGAGAAAGCGCAATGTGAATTAAAAAAACGATTGAGCGAACACAAAAGGGACATAAAAAACAATAACTATTTCAGTGCACTTTTTCCCATTTGTTAGAGCACGATCATGCTTTCAAATTTGAACAGACCAAAATCACCAACCACATTCATAACAAAGCTCGGCGAAGACTACTAGAAACAGCACTAATCATAGATCCAACACCATCAGACAACAACATGGCTTCTACAATCTATCCTCCTTAATAAGCAAAATCATCCTGACCGAACAAAAACTAAAACTAGATCATGGCTAACGTTTCTTCTCTTCGTTCTCAACTGTACTTATATGCAAGTCCGTGCATACACACTCACGCACACACTCCTCCTCACATACATTTTCATTCACTACGAATCTAAACCACCTAACCACAAATAACAGCCTTACCAATGAACACAATCTAGACATCCTCATAAATACTTAGATATTTAAACCCCGTTTGCCCTCAATTTAATTTCAAACCATCAACACTGCCTGCATAGAACTACATTTCACCTATTTTTCGCCAACATTAATACAGCTTTTCTCCTTCTCTTTCTTTTACCTTCCCCTTAAAGTCATGTTCACAGCAAATTTCAACACTTTCCTTCTAAATCACTTATATTCACACATTCCTGACATAGCCAACTGGTTAATACTCCTACCCTCCAAATATTTCACATCTAACCACAACAAAATGCCCCTCTCCCCCTCACCCATCTCACCATTTCGACTACTTCTTTCACACTCTTTCAAATTATCTTCATTTCTTTAAATCTTTCTCTAAAACTATGATACTACCTACATACCAAAGACACAGAATTCCCCCTTCCCTCCTCTTTCCCTAGCCCCTCAAAATCCATGCTACACCTCACCACGACAAAAAACCTCAGCACCCCCTTTCCTCTCTCTCACCTTAAGATGACTTCACTAACACTCCCAACCCTCCTATTTTTCACTCACATCCATCCACATTCATTTCACTTACTGCCACTGACTTACTTCTCTTAACCCGGACCTTGATCCTGCGCTCTCAGTAGCCACAGCTACTACTTGTTTTCATCAACCCATCATGTCAACCCAATATTTCGATATACTTGCATAACATTTTTCTTAAAATTATCATCCTAAGGAAGTCTCACAAATAAAGACGAAACGTTGATGAATATGTAAAAATAAATATCTCTTGATTTTCCCTTTTTCATTTCCCATATAAACACATGCATATATATATATATATATATATATATATATATATATATATATATATATATATATATATATATTGAAAGTACATAATGTATTCATATTCATAGAATTTTCATATATGCGCTAACTACTCTATGACCTAAAGGGCCAATAATAAAAAAATACAAGACGGTGGTATAGTTTACAAGAGTGTACATTTTTAAAAGTACAAAATAGTATGTTATAGTAATACTTTACTTCGAAGTAATCTTCTTATACATAATGTCTGGAAGAGTCCATATATTCACGACATAGGGTAGATGACGATCAACCATAACACTACTTGAACATATTTCTAAGTACTTTATATGTATACTATAAATGAATTTTTCGCATTGCGACTTTTGATGACCACTGATTTATATATAATTCCAGAAATGTACATTTCCGTCAATTCTGACGTACAAAACAATATGAACATGTGTGATGCAAATGTGTGGTGGTAAAGTCGTACAAGTTAAGCATATAATAAAGTTTATTCAGTGCCATTTGGGTATTCGTATGTGGTGTGATTTCAGTAGTGATTGTTAATTGTGTTAAACATGTTATGGATGAGATACTCTCATCCAAGTGCTGTACACAGATTCCCACGATTTTATATCAATCCAATGCTTCTTTTGTACGTCTCAGTTGCCAATATCAGTTCTATATTCGAGCCAGATTTTTTAACATACTTTTGAGTTAGATCTGGATAATTGAGTATGTTCGGAATCAATTCGATATAGAATTCATGTAGTTTTGAAATAGTTGCGATCGACGTGTGACAGTGCATTGTCCTGTGTGAAAAGCACCTTTTCCTACTTCATTTGTGACCGTTTTTCAGTGATTTTTTATTTTCAAATAAACATACTGCTGTATTATGTGGATCATTCGGACCGCTGTTCTCATCTGAGATGTTAATCTCACACCTTTTCGACCGATGTAACCACCGACTTTCTTAAGGTGACTCGTGTCGAACTGGGGAATATGTCCGTCAAACTCAGGAATTTGTATAAAATCTCGAACGGAACCTTTTAGATAATACACATCGGTCGATTGCTCTCGTTCTGTCAGCCATGACTGGGTAGAAAATTTAAATAATTCTGTAAGTGTATTCTTAATATCGCCCGTACAGATTCCCGAGTTCTTCAGAAAAAAATTCGGAGTTCGACAAGACGCACATTAAACAAGTATTAAGTTACGTACCGGTTTGAGAATAATATCCAAAAAAAGAAATGTAGATCGAATAATCACAAATATTCAAATTATCAATCTTAATCTAAAAAAAACAAACAAAAAACAATAATGCTATATGTTGGTTCTATCTGAAGTTAAGCGATAAACAATAACCTTGTGCGCCCCAAAATACATAGGCTAACATATAGCCTGTTTATGTTTGCGCTTGTTGTCGCTTCAGACGGCTTTTACCTGCCACTTTCGATTCAGCCGACTGAGGATTTGACTATGGTGTAATGTGCTGTATTCATATTTTAGATATTGTCACATATTGACGCAGGAACACCTGTTCTACGTTAACACCATGCTTACAAAGCTATGACCCCTCGATGCGTTGTTGGTTTGATCGATTCTGAGCAAACGCAGCACCTACTTTGAATACAGCTTTCTCATGGACAAATGTTTATGTAAAATGGAGAATACAATGTATTCTGGCATGTTATACTACTCTGCTAACCAACACAACTTCAATTTAGTATCGGCAAAAATGAGTTTGTAAACATTTTTTGTGTTTTCCGAGACAACTGCTACATTTGAGCGAACGGAATTTCAGCATCATTACTGTCTGTAACTCTACGTTTAAAGTACATATACCACCTTCTAACCATTGTTATCGACGGTGCTGCGAATTACATTTATCAAACAATATCTCTACATGAAATGTTTTTTTTTCGTATCAAAAGCAATGCTTTATCAACAGACGAAATTAAGATTGTCCATTGAATTTAACATTTTTAGCAATTAAATAAATGTAATTTGTAAAGTAATAATCTGATTAGGCTCGGATTTTGACACGTGTTATTTGAATGTTATTACGGATGTTGTATTAGTCTCACTAACAATGCGGACATTAACTTTGGTTAACGCTGTACAGTTGATGCAGAGCAATACCACAAATATCCATGGCCATCCACGGTCATTAATAGTGTGATATTATAAATGTATATGTGTGTGCGATTACGTGTGCGTGTGTTTTGATTTGGTGTTTAAGAATAATTTATGAGGCTGTATTTAAGAGAAATGGATACTCGAGTTGTGACACGCCATGCAAAATATTGACCGGTGATCTTCAGTTAGTTAGGCATACGTGTCGAATTTCCATTGGGTCACCTGCTGTATCAACTGACAGACTTGAATTCATGAATGAAATTATGTATTTCTATTTAGATAACCTTTGAAAACAAGAACATACATAACTCTTCAGAGTTCATAACTTCGCTTGATTATGTAAGGATGGGACAAAGTATAATCTAGGCTTTCCAAAACCACATTGTACGAATATTGCCGAAGTTATACCACGGAAACTTTGATACCTCAAAAACTACTTATCTGATTGGATGTACATTTTCATGGTGGTTACTGTTATCATAGAGAATTAGATTTAGGAATTATATTTGGAAAACATCTAAACTTGAAATTTAGTTAAAAGTTAGAACTTGACCGAAGTTCTCAAAGTCAAATCTTAAGATAATACAGGGTGGGCAAAAATAAGGGTCCTATTTTTAAAAATTCATAACTTTTTTATTTATTGATTTTTTTTTTTTTTTTAGAATAAGTAAAGGACCCCTTCCGAAGCAAGCATGAGCCGTATTAGCCCTAAGGAAGTACCCTCATTTAGAAAACATTATTTTTGCTTAAAAAACTCAAAACAGTGTAAAAAACAATACTTTAGTTTTTGTAAGTTTTAAGAAGTGTTTTTCGGCTAAAATTTGTTTTGTTTATTTCAAAAATTCTCGGAAGGGTCAGTCCACACACACATAAAGTTTGGTGAGTTTAACTTTTATTTTGTGGAAGTTATTCAAATTTAAAGATAGGACCCTTATTTTGGCCCACCCTGTATAAGATGCGGGACGCCATTGACTTTACTAGAGTCACAATAGCTAAGTTATCGTAAAAAATGTACTATCAACTTTTTTGTGACCTTGACATTTAATCCAGACATCCTTAACTAAAATAAAATAAAATAAAATTAAATTAGAGGATGACCGATATTTTTACCAGGTTTGTTCCGATTAGACAAGCGATTTAGACGCTAATCTGTAAATAAATATAGTTAAAATCGACAAATCTGACCGAAAACCAAACCTCCTGACGAAGGTAAACAGAATTGACAATGAGACACGTGAAGACCCAGTTTGAAGAGCTTATTTGGTTCTTAATCCTCAGCAATTTCACTTACATTGATTGTTTGGGAAAGACCATATCAGATCTTGTATATTTTTGATCACATGTAATTGTATACCTTGTTTTTTTAATGGACTTTCTTCTTACGTACCCTTATGCTAAAAGTCAAAAGTCTAGGCATGTTTTTTGAGTCAATAGATTTAGATCACAATTACAATGCATACTCTAGACATCAGCTGTATACTTCATTTTCATCTCCGTAAAGGGGCAGAAATGTGGTGTAAATTTGCTGTTTACAGTGAATTAATTGTTTTTTTACCAAAAGAATACTTGTTTTGCGTCAGCCATTTTTATAGTTTACACTGACACGAAAAAGGTAAGTAGACATCCCACAAAAATAATTCATCCATGGTTAAATGTTATGCTTGCAGTCGTCGACGGCCAGCACTTGAAGCCGTACCAAGCAGCAATAAAAGTTTAAAACAGTAATATTTTATAATAATTGACATATTTTGCGTTTCAGATATGTATACTCCTATTATATAAACTTATTTATGTATCCAACAGCCAGAAAAAGAATTATACTTCTAGAGATGGACTTAATTAGCACTAAATGACTTCAAACTTTAAAGTTCGTCTTTTAAGTATTTACAAATTGTAATCCAAATTAACAAATAGTTGAATAATTCAATATCATTTTGTTTAAATCAAAGAAGACTCTCTGAGAGCAGTTTTCCTCATTAATTATAATCAGAGCGTTTGCTTACTTCTTTCATATATGTGTAATTATAGCAACTGATCACAGATGTATGAATAAAGATAAGCCTATACACCTTTGAATACTGTAAGCTAATAATCCAAAATTGATGCATGCGACCATCTGTAGAGCTCTCCTATTAAATAGACATTTCTAGTGGTATTCTAGTGGTATTATAGTTAAGTAAGAAAACCATAGATGCATGTTATTTTACTTCCATGTAATAGGCCTGAAAATGCAGCGATAGTAAAGTTTAAACGTTATAAGTGTATGTTCTCGTACCTTCACCGCGAGACACCATCGTTTTCGAATAGACCAATTATCGGTCACAGTTGTCTTTCTTTGGAGGTTTTCTTCTGGTAATTTGTTGGAGTCAAACGCACCGATCAAACATGTGAAAAGAAAACAAAAGCAATCAGGAGTCGATCACACGTAAGAACATTATACATCATGTAAGAATATGACAATAGCTTTTAACAAATCTAAAAACAAGAAATAACATAGTTTCACGTGCTTGAGATCGTATGATACTGTAGGCTATTAAGTTCACAAACAAGCATTAACGTCATTGATAGAAATATAAAATAAATGCAATAAATTTTCACACGGAAAATTGAGATATTAAATGCTAACAATATACTCAATTATGGGTAAATGCTGCATAAAATACTGTATATCAATATATTGCCTTGGGTAGTGAATTGAAAGTTATGCGTGTATGTTTTTAATAGATCACGTTGGATTCACAAATATAAAACACCAAGTAAAAATGTACATAGAAAACAACCGGTGCACAGAGCGAAATGTTTTAACATTGTGCTCACATAAATGCAAAATAAATGACTAAATAAATACGATAACTTGTTATTTATCGTGCAGAAATCCTCATCCGATATGATTATAGATGAAGGTAAATTGTTTATATAGTCCTAACATAAATGTAGTGAGTGATCAGTACTTCCTTGAGCATTTGTACAAATTAAGTATTTATTAAAATAGTGCATTCGTGCAAAATGCAATTAGAATATGGCCTATTAAATCTAAAGGTAAGATGAGTAGAAGTAGTTGGAGGTAGAGTAAGACTATTAAGTCTTACTTTACCTCCAACGACTTCTACTCATCTTACATTTAGATTAAATAGGCCCTATTCTTGTTGAGATAGTTTTTACGAGAACTTATTCATGAAAATCAGACACTTTTCTAGTTACAGATGTTTATTATTTCTGTCTCACTATCTCTTTCTCTCTTTCTCTCTCTCTCTGTTTCTCTCTCTGTCATTATCCTTCCCACTGACTGTTTACAAATACGACCATATATATTTAGGAATGTTTAGCGCAAAATTCTTGTTAGAATGAGTAAATACACACTGAAGTAAGGTCATCCTAAAAAAGGTGTTAGCTAATTTTAATAACCACTCAGGGCTTGTAACTATTGATTAAAATAGGTAATACATATTTATATCTATATCTATCTCTCTCTCTCTCTCTCTCTCTCTCTCTCTCTCTATATATATATATATATATATATATATATATATATATATCTTCTATATGAAGTAAACTTGATTTTCCGCTCCAAAATCTGTTAGAGTTGACAATGAGAAATACTGTATCAAACGCATCGAACTATAATCACTTCATTCGCCTATGTTTTCAGTAACTTTAACTTATTTTTGAAACCTTAACAGAAACATTATTAGTCCGATCTGTAAGCATCTCACAACTAAGTAAACAAAGTGAGGTAGCCAATGATATTTCCGCTATAAATACATTCCTTTCACAAAACCCAAATTACCGCCAAGCACAGCCGATCTATTATTTCTCAAAGAATAACTCACAGAAAAACCGGTTTCAGAATTTGCAAACCAGCCTATAATCGATCACTCAACAACAGTCATTATACCGCGGAACGCTTTGATATGTTGATAACTTTGACTAAACTTAATAAAATATATATTAACCGGAAGTACTTACATATTTTGTTCAAACATAATTTATACACCTAACAAAAAACAATTCCGTTTAAGACGCAGAGTAAAAAAAATGTTGAACTTTACAGCAACCAGCCAAATAAGGTTCAATTTATCAGTAGGCAACGCCACTCCCCCTACACTACTTGCACCCGTAATGATAACAAAGGGAGTAAGAAGATGCAAAATGGTATATATATATATACAACAATTAAAAACAAATTCGATTAAGGGCGAACTAAAATGCAGTATTCTGCATATTCTTAAACAAAATATCTGAACTAAACAAAACTAATACATTAATTAAGTATAATATTTATTTAAGTAAATATATATATATATAAATATGTATATATAATTATTTATGTATATATATATATATATATATATATATATATATATTTATATATATATAAACATAGAGTAGAATAAAAATATATTTCTTGTTATTAAATAAAAAAGGAACCAACAATGTGTTATTCCCGAAAGAAAATCATTATTGTAAATTATATATATATATATATATATATATATATATATATATATATATAAGTAAATTGCGTGTACAACAGAATGGTAGGATTAATTTTAGAGGAAGCATGATTAAAATCAATGAAACATATATATATATGTGATTTTAATAAGGCTTACCAAAGCATTCCTTTCAGGACACCAATGATCACCATTAAAGACATTTTTTCTTACAAATACTATTTATTCAAATTAAATGTTTTTTCCTACACGTGTTTCACTACCAAGCAGTTACTTGCTTGGCAGATCATCAGAGAAATTAAATGTCTGGAATACTGGTTTCAACTGCCGACAATACACAATGTGGCGTTGCAATAGTTGGGGTCACTTAAGAAGAGAAGAGGAAAAAAATAAAAATAAAAGTCAAAATTAAAAAGCAAGGAAGAACAACGATAAGAAAAGAAAGTCCTAGAAAAATCTTAGAAAAGTAGCTCGTGCATTATTTCTTTCCACCAAGCCAACAAGCAAATAATCGGTCCCAAATACATTCAATAAAACCATAAACCCGGAACAATGTGCGATAATACACTTTCACGTCGGCCGGTACGATGATGAATAAATCCCCCCCTTACCATTTTGTTGTCTTTCTCATCAGACAATAAGTTAATCGTTTTGAGACCTAGCATATATTGATGTCATATTTAACACTATTGTTCTCACCTTTTTTATAAAATGGTGCCCAAAGTAGTAATAAGGAAAGCAAACGTTGAAGAGTGTGACTTGTAGCATGCACTCATCACATCAAAGTTGATTTCTGGAAAAGTTAGAATATCCATGAAGACTGTTTATAACATAAAAGATAGAATGATTATAGGCAAAACTATTACAGAAAAGTCCGGAAGAAGTGAAATAAACAAGAAACGTACCAACTTTTTAATTATATTCTGAACCGGACAATGAGAGATATATAGCCAAATCGACAGTTGAGGTTGATACATTCATAACTAAACATCCTGCTCAGGTTATGGCTTTTGACGTTGTGTTTTCAGATGAAAAATGTTTATTAAATTCTACAAAGCTGATAGCAAAGATCAATGTTTATAATTACTACAGACTCTGAGGTACTAGATATTGCCAAGGCGAAAAGCAAACGACGCATATGGTAGGTATATATTGAGACAGGATTGTACTCCAGTCAACACAACTAGAAAATAACAAGATTTCTGCTATTTCATCTCAAGCATTTTTAGAATCATGTTCATGGGACATTTTTTATCCTAGATCTAAACCTTCTGAAGTATGCTGTTTGAAGTGTTTTTGAAAATGCTACCAATAAAAGATCACACACCAATGTTGACTCTCTTAAATATACTATTAAAGATGTGTCGATAATATTCAAGGACAACTCGTGCAAGTTTCTGGAAGTGCGTGAAGGCAGTTATTCAGCTAGAGGGCGGATACAGAGAATAAACACATTTTCTTTTATGTAAATTTTCTTGTGACAAACAAATTCTCATTACACCAATAAGCGTATAAGTCAGACACAGTCTTTCAATCTCTGACTCAAAATATTTTATATTTTGCTTCACCAGTCTGATGCGTTCTCTACCCAATCCAGAATCTCCGTATGCTAATTATGTTTTCTCGCAAACATTTTATATAACACTCGTTTTTCACGGTGTGATATGGATAAATTTGTCACCAAAACAATACATCACTAATGTATACGCAATCTATAATGATGGTAATGCGCATCACTTTTCAACGATACAAGAGATAATTCGTATGTAATTAAACAATTATCTAATATTTTAAAGTGACAGCTGTAAATTTCATTTACAATTCAATTCTCTAATAAAACGTGTCTAAATAAGGAAAACAACTTAATAAGTAATTCACATTATACGCGTTGTCGATGTATACTCATATTTATACGAGATACAGTAATTATTTATATTTTACATGATACTTATTTATACAAGATATCACACTTATTTATACGATATACAATACTTATGTATATGATATATAATACTTATTTATACGATATATGATACCTATTTGTACGATATAGAATATTTATTAATACATATGATACTTATTTATACGATATATAATACTTATTTATATGATGTTTTATACTTATGCATACAATATATAATAGTTATTTTTACGATATATAATACTTATTAATTGCGCTAGTTTTGTTTTGCATTGTTTTCATTTTGTGCAGTCTTCTGTTGTTGACTTGTCATCGACTTTTACTATTTTCAACGTCATTCATTTCATTCTACATCACTCACACTTATGAGGTGGTATTGTTAGAAATAATTTACGTTAAGGACATATGGAAAAATACAGCGTATTTGGGTCAACTGGTACTATGAAAACTTAGTTTTTATACATAACTGTTTCTAGGATAACCTTTGTGCTTCGAGCTGAAGTTATATTTTAGCTATGAAGTCATATTCACAAATGAGGGTGATCGTGCTGAAATGATATCCACTGACCAAATTAATGCAGCCGTTTTCGTAACCATATTTTAACTATAAATGTATATGAATGTTGAAAACCTTAAAATAATTTCTATATAAGAACCTGATTAAAGAAAGTATTGGAAAAAAACAATGCTAAAAACAATCATACCAGTCAAAATATTATACGATGCTGATGCATACGAATTTATATTTTAATATTGACGAATATCCTTGGTAATGTAATGAATGTTCTAATCATCATATACTCTACTTAATAGATTGTAACTAAAAAACGAAGTATCGAATCTTTAACATTGATATGCCAACTTTTCTATGATAATGCGACACTAAACATTCTATGAATTCTTGAAGATGAGACCATCAATTGAAGTGTCCTAACGTATATTTACTCAAGAATTAGCATATGTTTACTGACCCTGAAGTTAGTCTCTTCTCTTAACGGGCTGTACTATTAAACACAACATACATAATATAGTAATTGCACAAATAAGAAAAAAAAACTTAATGAGGTAGTAAAAACTGTAACTGCATAATTAGAGTACATAGCCCTTTAAAAATAGTTTCTTAATCAAAAGCATAATCTACCAAGCTACAATGTACACGCATGAAAACGCGAATAACAGACACTGCACTTATAATTCATAAAATATATTATAACCAGAACGGTGCATTCAATATTAAATCCCACACATATAGTAAACACTTAACAAAACATTGTTGAGAACGAACGGAAGTATTAAAATCAGTCTGGACATGTATATTTAGACGATCTTTGTAGATAATTTTAGAATGAAAGTTTAAATATTTTAGATTTAAAATATGTCACCAAAATAAAAAAAATTGTAGAAACGAAATATCAACACATTGTAGAGACTGATATAAATATGCTTTGATATTGTTATGGTGCCGTACCTACCTACGGAGAACTAATGGACTCGTCCACCTTATAAATACGGGAAGCACGTGAAACTTGTTTCTCTTCTTCCCAGGCAAACCGGCAATGGCGGTTGAGAGCAACATCTCCTTGTATCTCTTTCTTTCTATTATATAATATATACTTTTGTTCATTAAAACCATGTGTTCCTGTGTCATTCATTCGGCCTTACCCAGGTCCACAACATATATAATTAATAAATAATAAACAAAAATAATAAAATCTTACGCACTAAAATAAAAAATAACAATAGAGATATGTAACAGACATGTTTATTTCTGTTGTCATGTAAAGTAACATTCTGTTAATTTGACCCATTTAAAATGAGGTGTGCAAAATACATTAAAAAGGGGCTGATACCTATCTGCTGAAAAAATAAATAGATAATGAGATAAAGAATTGAACCAAAGAAGTTATATTAGTTACGACGTAGTGTATGCACTAGTTAGCAATACCAACAAACTAAAGTCTTAAGAGTATTAATCCTATTACTCATCGAATGTATATATTAACTGTGCCGTATTTCCGTGGGTATAGTATCCTACGAATACTTTTTCATTAAAATAAGACACTTCTTTACATACAGATGTCTCTATCTTTCTGTCTATCTCTATCTCCTTTTATCCCTACAGATGGCTCTTTATTAACACACACACACATACAATAATTATATTATTATCTACATACGCATGTGTATCATCCTTTTTCTGGAATCATCAGTGTGGAGGATGACTGTTTTTTTCCGGTTGCACAATTCGAACCTAATCACAAAAGTTACCTTAGACTTTCCAGTCCGAACTTATAACACGCGGCCAATTAAACAGCCACATGGAAAAGGGACACTTAAACTATAATAATGCCTATACAAGCTGCCTTATTTTAGTAATCTATATAATACTAAAAGTCTATTGTTCTTGTATGTTTGCAATCAGCTTTCAGCTTTCAGCTTTCCGGTTTTCAACATCCGGTTGCGCATGCGTAAATAGCATCGTCTTCAATCTGTTATTCCAATTCCGCTATTCTCTATTATGATTAACGAACGCATGACATTTTTCATTCTGGAAATTTTTAAACAATTTCATTTAATTTCATCAAATAGTTTATTTGTTTTCTTCACGGCTAAAAACATTCAACGGGAGGACTTCGTAAAGTCTGTCGCAGTTTCCAAAAAACCCCTCCCTTTTAAAAAACAAAAACAAACAAACAAAAAAAACAACACTCATTATTAATATCAGCCATACTAGCAGTCGGTGAACGAAACCATCTCCCACTTTCCCTCTCATAGATTTCACCATTCCTACTCCCTCTGTTTTCGTTACGTACGCGAGAAAGCCTGCTGTACCCCCTTCCTTTCTTAAATCGCCCTAACCAACCACTTATAATTCAGTAACTGTAATTAAAAAAAAAACAATTATAATAAACAAAACGACTCATAGAAATCTATCTATATTCTTTTTTCATTTTAATATACTTTCATAGAAATGCTTCTGTTATGTAAAAAAAAACTATTTTCTTTATGCCACAAGTGTCACGCTCATACATGAATTCCATAGCTTATATAACAAACTGACCCAACGGGTCACGGGTGGTCTAGTCTGTTATAAAGTTTCCAACGCTCCAGAGGAACAGCACTTTGCATTACACATTTAATTGAAATCATATTATTAATTTTCCTAAACCTGCCATTCTGTGTTAAAGCGGGCTATAACCAATATTATGTTAAATATGTTATCTAATTCCCATATGCATAGGGCATTTGTTTTACTTGAAATCAACAATTTTATTGATCAAACACTCTACTTACTGGACGTAAATCCATGTATACAACGAATAGAGGTCATTTATTTTTTACCCATAGCGATTAGGAAATAGTGGTTTCTTACCTTTCCAACAATTTTCAGGGCGTACTTGATCCGATTGGATTCAAACTCTGCTTAGCAGATTCAACAGGACACAACGGTAATCATTAGACCAGCCATATCTCTATATCTATCTATCTATAAATCTATAATCAAGAACTTTACTATTGCTGAGAGTTTTCTTTTCTAAGACTTTTCTTTCATACTTTGATTACATTCAATAGATGATTAAATACTATTTAGTTCTTGGATTGAGTCATGTTTTAAAATAGTCCATCTTATTTCTTCCAAGCAATATTAATTTTCAATTGCATGAACCAGTCACCTTAATCTTACTTAGGCACTCTAAAAGAGACAGACTGCTGTGTGTAATACAATAACAAGCATTTTATTACTTTCTCTAAATATGAAATCAATTTTCAGGAAATAATTGTTTAAACAGATAGATGTCTACCATTTCGTGATTCATTCCACAATAACGTTGATTCTGCAACTTGTACGGCGCGAAATGAGGGTTTAATCGATCTCAACGTGGAGATATGCACCCGATCCCAAACCCATACACTAACCTTAACCGTAGCTCGATGCATTCTAGAATCGCATGTTTCATCGGTCTCAATTTTTGTGACTTGAACCTTTACCTTATTCATAACTTTAACCTTTACCCGATGCCTGTCTCGAAAAGACTCACACACATCGGGAATCGACGTGTGCGCGCAGAGCGCATGGATGACGGGAATTTTGCTCCACTATTAGGAGCGTTCTTCTAGAAAAGATCAAATAATACAAATGCGTTTTAAAAAAGTAAGCGGAATCAAACAATACTGAAGCGAAGCTAATTAAGAGGACAATAGGCTAATGAATAACGACCCATGAAAAGGGGAACTTTGTAAAATTGGTGCTTAAAAACACGAATCGAAAAAAAACATAAATGATTGAGTTGTATACAATATTTATTGTGAAGCGATGCTTATTGGAATTGTTGTCGTTTAGCCGGCGATTAATGGCGTCTTTGTGAATCGATGGCAGTCGAGAGGTAATTCCCGTTTCATCTTCTGTCAAGCCTGTCCGTGCCTGCCTTACAATTGACCGTTTTTGTTTGTTGTTTTGCTTTGCGTCCAGTCTGTCCGCTGCTTTTGTCTAGGTCGAGTTTAATCGGCGTCCCTTTTTGTACGGCACATTTACTCACCCGACCGCACTTCTGTTTTGTCTTTTTATTCCCTCTCCATCGATCGAAACCCACTAAGTTGTCATCGATAAAGACGCACCACGTGACACGAGCACATAGATAAAAGAAAAACAGCGTGGAGACGAATCGATCGGTTGGCTGGGTATTTAAGTAGGGGGTACATTTATAATAACATATAAGAATACGTACGAATATGTTCTCGAACATGCTTGAACCCACATAGATTTATGTACATTAACAATATATCTATACATGTTTATTCATGCGTAGATATATGCAGAAAACAAATTGTCATACTTAATGCTCACCTACACATGCGCATATATATATATATATATATATATATATATATATATATTCGTATATATATATACATATATATATATATATATATATATACATATATATATATACATATATATATACATACATATATATATATATGTACATACATATATACATACATACATATAGTATACATATATATACATATATATATATATGTATATATATATACATATATATATACATATATATATATATATACATATATATATATGTATATATATACATATATATATATACATATATATATTCATATATATATACATATATACATATATATATATATACATATATATATATACATATATATATATATATATAGATAGATAGATAGATAGATATTTATATATTTATGGCTATTAACTACACAGAGACTCCCGCGTTTCATTCCCTGGAGGGGAATCTTCAGCCTGACTTACGTATCGAGCACTGTTTATGTAAATACTGAAAACTGATACATAAAAAATAATTCATCCTTATAATTTTTTTTGTGGATACATGAAATAGTAATAATTAAATATATATATATATATATATATATATATATATATATATATATATATATATGTATATATCCTAAAGCTGAGTAAATCAACGTTCGATTCAATAAGGCTGTTTTCCTGCATATTTTAATCACAGAAAATAATGTTAAATTTTATTAAACTCTTCTGTGTATTACTCTTACCCTTTATCGTTGTATACTGGACGGTCCATGCCTATTTTACAGAAGTTTTAACATTCTCGCCTCTTTCCTGTTTTAATACCAGATAACGTTAATATACATAATCATAAAACTGACAATTAGGATATCCATTATAAGCAATAGTGAACATGACGACACAATTAATGCTATTAAACCACTAGTTATAGAAATAAAAAGCAAGCGAAAAAAACGAGAGAGACAGAGTGTGTGTGTGAGGGAGAGATAGAGAGAGAAGGGGGCGGAGAGTCGGATATTAAGACCAAAAGTACAAATTTTATATTTTAATTTTCTTTAATTAAATTAGCTTTGCGCACTAACTTTTTCTTTATCAAAACCATCTAACCCGAGATTAACGGGTCACCTATGATTTGGTTCTAGTATATATATATATATCTATATATATATATATATATATATATATATATATATATATATATATATATATATATATATATATATATATATGTATATATATATATATATATATGTATATATATATATATATGTATATATATATATATATATATATGTATATATATATATATATATGTATATATATATATATATATATGTATATATATATATGTATATATATATATGTATATATATATATATATATGTATATATATATATGTATATATATATATTATAATATGAAATGAAATAATAAGATAAGGTGTCAATCAAATTGTATAATAATTCAAAGTTCAAGCAAAGTATCTTAACGTCCTTAGCTCATGAGTTTTCAAAAATAATTCTTCTTCTCAGAAGACCATTACCGTAGTGGTATTACTACCGGTAATAAGATCACACTCTGAAAATATATATAAATATATACAAAAATACATAAAGATATATAGCATCAAATATATCAACCCAAAAACATACTTTTTTCTTTAATCTATACAATCCATCCAAGTCATACAATTTAAAAAACATGATCAGGAAAGATATCCAGAAGGTTGACTGAAGATTGATCCAAGTAATATTATAATATTAATGCTCTATCCAGTATATCGAGCTTCAGTTTTTATCCGGATGCTTCACTAATTATGAGATATTAGTTGGCGCTTTATCTTTTGTTGGATTACCTTTATATATATATATATATATATATATATATATATATATATATATATATATACATATATATACAGGAACCGTTGCGCGAGAAAAATATAAAAGTATGAAAAAAATTGAACTAATCATGAAAAGCAGATCTGAAAAATAGCACGGTCCTTGTCCGTAAACTACAGAAGTAACCTTTTCTATCGTGGGTTGTGAAAGAAAAATCCTTTTAGACTGTGATAATTTAAATGTTTGTCCTAATCTGAATTGCTCAATTTTTGCTGGGGGATTTGTTTTAACTGATTAATCGATTACAGTAAACAGATACTTCTGCAGTTTATGGACCCGGAATTATTTTTTTTAGAAATAATTTATAAGTTTAAATGGATTTTCTACGGTATGTTATTCTTCTTAAGTTTTACGGTAGAAGTACAAAATAGTTAACATACATAATTGGGGAAGATTGATCTCCTTCGAAAAGGGAGTCCTACTGATTTAGCACCAATGAAAAATTGGCACAGTCTAGAAAAATTTCTCCTTCACTGATCGAGGAGAAAAAATTCTAATACATTTATCCCATATTGTATGAATAGGTATTGCTATGAAAAGAAAAGCCGTAATAATGTTATGTAAGTTGTATTATTTAGTAATGGGAATTAATGTTATTGTTAATTGTTTTGTAACATACAAAATTGTTCGAAAAGTAATTAGCTTGACTGTATTGTGGCCAGACTCATTTCGCTTAATAATGTCTACGTCTAAACATAAGCTTGATATTGAAGCAACACATTATACTGATGGAGATGAAGGGATCTATGTGGTCAAAATAATTTAATAAATTATTTTTTGTACGAAGACGTTATTTATGTAGCGTAAGGAAGTTGCAAATAGTAAACACATACAGTAATGTCTAGATGCTAATTCTAGCCGGTGAGTTCTTCAAGAAACTTAACGTAGAAGCTCCCATATCCAGAATAATGTGTAGATCTTAATTGTAGCTGACATTGTCTTCAAGAAAGTGAATGTACTGGCTACGGTACAATTATTGTAAATAATGGGATCGAAGGCTTGACTGGCTGTGACGAGGTTACGTGTTTCAAAATGAAGTTGAAACCTTCAACATATCATTAATGTGAGTACTGAAGGTCGTATGTTCGAAATGGTAAATTATGATACTAATTTTTAAGTAAACAAAAGTGGAATAATTAGAAGTAAAATTGCGTTAAACTTGGGAGAAATATATTGAGGAGACCATTTTGAATCGATATTCATTAAACGTTGAAGCGTTTGTTTATTGATTCTACAATCCCAGAATGTGAGTAGATTTAGGTGAAAAAGAAAGTTATCTTTAGGCGAAAATTCGCCATTCTGTTATTCGTGTAAGAGACGTTATTTATTCTGTTTGTGATACTTATGTTTTAAATAGTATGTTTTATGATTCAAAATCTAGATAATAATCGGTGTTATGAATCTAAGGTCTTTATTTAATGTTCTTTTAACTTAGTTCACCCCAAACAAAGCAAGTTGCCACTGTAGACGTAAGGGCCCACTGCGAATTAGGATGAATGTTTCGGGAAGAGGGTATCATAAATCTGAAGCTGTGCAGTGAGATGGTTGTTCACATCAGTTTCAAATTTCTACATGTCGGTACAGTCGGGGAAACAGGGAGATTAGCGTGAGTTCCAAAGGCTGTTTGATTCTCGTAGACTGCTATCTGGTACATAAGGACCTCCTCGGTGAATGGATGGGGTTTAGCTGATTGTCGTATTCGTCGAATGTATTTACGTCTAGGATGTACCAGAGCAGAAATTTCACCGGGGCACATTCCATTTAAGTACTGGTAAAAAGGTACAATGATGCTACATTGTGGCGATGGGATAGGAGATGGAGCTTAGTTGCTAGTGAAGTACCTAATATTAGAGACTCTTTTTCGGACCTTGCCTAAAAGTATAGACTAGTGGATGGTGCACCAGCCCAGATGCATGGGTGGAGGGTGGCTTAGTAGTGATATAAGATACTGTTAGGTGTGAGAAGTTTTCTAGCACGGTAGAGGGGGCACTTTCTTTTCAACAGCCTTGACAATGTATTCTCTGTATTTGTTCCAATTCATGTTGCCTGTGTATGTAAGGCCGATGAGTTTGAACGTTGGACTCTCAGATAGGAAGCTATTTGCAATGACAATTAGCGGTTTAAGATGTTTCTTGTAGTTGTTGAAGGAAATGAGCTTTGTCTTAGCAGAATTAAATTTTACCATCCATTTATGACCCCATGCCACTAGAGACTCGTTGTCACTTTCTAATTATTCGGCCATTGCCTTGGATATGTACGAACTTGCTTTAACTACATGACCAGTGTAGAGCGTTGTGTCGTCAGCAAATGTACTCATCTCAGACACAATGTAATCAGGGAGGTTATTTGTGAAAATCAGGAACAATAACGGTCAAGAAGTCGATCCATTGGAGTACACCTGCATTTATGTCATGCTGTTTGAATAAACGGCTATCGAGAACCCCCTAGATCTTTATTTTAGATAAGAAAGATCTACCTATATTAAATATTTGTTCAGTAATACCATATGAATACATTTTTATGAAAATAACTTCATGTCTGACATTGTTAAAGGTTTGGGATATATCAAGCGCTACCGCCCTAGCTTCACTTGCCTTGACCAGTGTATGGTATATGCGTTCAGATAAGACTGTTAGGATATCTGCAGTAGACCGTACCTGATGGTCAGAGTAAAGTTTAATATTATCGAGGTGACGGACTATCGCTAGATTGGTTAAGAATTCATAGATTTTAGCGAACATCGGGTGCCAACTGATCGGGCGATTATTCTGAAAGTCAGTTCTATCCCAATAATGCTTGAAGACTGATAGCACAAAGCCAATTCTTTAGTTAAAAGTGCAGCAAGATTCGACAAGGCATCTGTTGTAGAGTTTGGAGATGGCAGGGGCTAATTCAGCAGAGCATTTCATCTTTACTATTACTGGTATAAGATTAGACCAACATGCTATGGAATTGTCAAAGTATTTTTATGATGTCTCGGAGATGAGACAGGGTGATGGGCAGGTCATCAAATGTAGCTTCAGTCCGCAATAAAAAAAATGTGTTATCTATGGTGTGTAAGAGTTAAGTGGTAGGAGTAAATTAATAGGCGGAACATTTGTATGTTACCCTCAGGGTGTATAAACTTTTAGAAAGAGTCAAGCATAGCAGTGTAATAATAGTATTTAATTTCTAAGGATGATATTTAATTAAATTTATTCAAAACAATTTCGAGTGAAGTATTTCAATGACGTGGGCAGTTGTATAGCCTATGGTGCATTTGGTTATTTTCTGACTCTCGTCAACGTTACAGGGGATATATATATATATATATATATATATATATATATATATATATATATATATATATAAAGAGAGAGAGAGAGAGAGATTATGTAAGGTAATGTAAACATACAAGGATAAGAATCCACAGAATTTCTATCGGGTTTATAAAATAGTGTTCAATAGTAAATTAATATATTTAAATAATCCTTTTTATCTGCACAGACATGTACACAAATCCGCTATTATGGAATGTCAATGTTATCGTAAAATATTTATCAAAAACTAAGATCTAATCAGGGTGAACAATCGGATCTGTCACTCAGGTGTTTATATTGGGTAAGAATGAATGCAAAGGAAAAAGAAAAACCCAAATTGTGTATCGGTAATTCACATGGTCAAATTAGAAAACAATTGAAAATACCGTTGATACACTCATGCCGAAGAGTAAAAAGATTAAAAGGTGTATCTAATGATAGCATATTTTCAAGGTCTCAGATTATAAGTTTAGATGGGGAGAGGAGGGAGTTACTGGGTGTCAAGTAGTAAGTTTAGAGGTAAGAGTGGGGGTTGTTGCTATCCCGGTGTAAACGTTTCAACGGAATGTGGGGGCATAAATTTGTACGACGGAAGAAGGAAGAGCAACATTTCTCTGTGTATTTTTGGTGCTAAAGAGGGATGTCTGTTGAGTAATAGAAGCCGATTACGTTCATTTTTCTCTTATTTCCCTTATTTAAGCCTAAATAGAGATGCCTCAAGGTTATTTATTACCAGCAAAATATTTACAAACCTAAATTTTCAAAATAATTAGATTTTTTTCGACTAGAATGATCTACCTTAAGACAAATTTCCTAATCACAATAATAGAACATATGATGTAACACACTTAAAGAATGATTCGTGTGAATACTCAAATGACGGCAAAAAATGTATCTACAGTTATATTTAAGAACTATCCGATGAAATATTCAGCACAATCTAATCTTTATATTAATACAATATGGAGTGACCCGAAAATAATGACACTCATGAAATTAAAGTGATACTTCTTTCATAAACACAATCATATTTTAAATAATTTGCTCGGCTACCATGGCTTATTCATGAATGTATAACAGTTTGGGAGGACTGTGTTAGGGTTCCAATGTTGGGGTCAACGTTTAAGGCAAACTAGTTTTCGAGAAACACTTTTAAAAACAGTTTAAGGTAATAATACGAGAGCGAAGGAAACGTTATATGATAAAAACAAACGCAAGAATGAATTTAAAAGTTCAAAAAGAGATATTTTATTTATGTTTAAAATTTAAACCTACATAGATGAGAAAACATCAGGTGTGTGTTCATATTTTGAGAGTCCTTGCAGAACAAGGGTCATTCGTTAACTAAAATATCGAGGAAGTCTGAGTCAACAATTTAAGAGCTGTGAATTATTCACGGGTCTAAATATCGTCTCAAACTTACACACTCAATTATATAATGTTCATTTAATTGAAAGTTATTTAAAAGAATCAATGTTCATTTGTTTTCATTGTAGAAAGTTCATTGAGAAATGTTATAAATATAAAAGAGAAAAGCTTATATATTTGTTTTCTATCAGCAGACGATAAAGTAAAATAATAAATGTATTGTGTATGTTTCTGCGGTAGTGCCAGAGTGGCTATGTGTGTATGAGTGCGGACATGCATTTTAAGGATTCCGATCGCCCGACACAAAGCGAGTGGGATGGCGAGGTTATATCTGTCGTAGATTTTGGGCTCTGCAGACGTGTTTAAGGAAAAATCGTATTCTTTATTTTCTATGGGTAAATCAAAACAGCAAATATGATAAATTCAGAGAAATGCATCTGATTGTCTTGAAATGTTTTTTTTTACATCAATTCAGGCGAGGTCATGCGTCGAGCCGTCTGCGTAAGAACGAGTTTAAACATTTTTATTTTGGGCACCGACGGGTGAATTTCGTCGCTACAGTATTCGTTTTATCATCGTGATATGCTTCAAAAATCCTTTGCTGCGGTGTTAACACATTTGGATACACCTTGTAACATTGTTACAACATGGCACATCGTTACATTCTTCTCATAGCACTTAATAAGTTGTTCTGTAAACGTTAGCATTGAAGATTGCTTCATACTTCACTGAATTGTTGGACCCGTCTTTATATCAGTTTTTTTATGGTATGGATATTAACGAAATTTTCTTTTGAAGCTACCTTGCGCGGTCACTATTGGTTTGTCTAAGCTTAAACTGTTTGAAGCGTTTCGAAACTACTCTATTCAATCTGTATTACAAATACTCTTCATAATAGACATATAATATTAAAGAATTTGCTCAATTATTAAATATTTCACCGTTGTATTCAAGGGTATTTGTTAAGCGTCACTCTGTATATTTTGTAAAATCTGTTTTTCTTTTATAAAAGGTTACATCATTATTGGTTAAAAACGATATGTCACAATCGGGGGGGGGGGTGTAATAAATTCACAAATCAATGCTACTATTTAATAACGTTCACAAATTTAATTCAGTATATTTTTTAAAAAATGAAGATATATGCTATAAATAACGACAATTATTGACAAGAACATTCACCTGTTTATTGATGAGTTCGTGCTCGCACATACATTAGCCATCAATATCAACAGAAATTGCGCAAAAAGATTCCCAATTGATCACCGTACGCGAAGATTATTTCCAAAAATCCGTAATTGTTCTCAGCTGGGATCAAAGTGTAGTATCTGTTCGGATGGATGTTACACTCTGTAGACTGATCCCGTCTTTGCCTTCGGACCTTGATTACGCCCGTCTGACGTATTTTCCTGTGCATATTCACTCTTCTCACCCTTTTAGAAGGTGTTAGTCTATTGGTAATCGTCTGAGGTGCCCCTACTGGGGAATGCCGACTGGGCCTTCAGTCATTTTTTTTGTTAAATCATAGTGACAATCCTATAGGGCGCTGGCTTCTCAATCCAACTTTCTGACCTTGTGTCGCATTTTATCACTGTGGGAGGGAGATTGATAATAAATAAAAACAATAAATATAACTTGAAGATGGAGACGATATAGCACGGCCATTGACTATTGACAATGTACGTTTGAAAATAATTGTCGAACAAACGTACGCCAGTGATGGTGGTGAAGGAAATAAGGACGCGAACTGACGACCTTGGGGTGCCATGTTTGATTCCAGTTGCTTCCATAGCACAACTTTCACATTTTCATGTTAGGAACATCCACAGGTTTCTATTGTAGTTACCTTATTTTAGAATGAATCAGACACTCCAATCCCAACAACACAAATGTCATATTATATATTTAATGAGAGTAGAAAATGAACTTTCGGTAGCCTCGTAAAATTCGTTTTCTTTATTTCATCCTTTAGTCCTCACATTTCATGGATGAGGTCTCTGACAAACAGGGAAGAATTGCTGTTTTTGAGTCCGAATCTATCCATCTAACACGTTTCGTTGGCTAGTAGTTCACTTTGAAGTAGTATCTTTTTGTATAACTCTTAACATCAAGTGGGTTCATGCCTTTTACTAGTACGATTTCTATAAAAATGCATATTATATTAATTTATTTATTTGTCAAAGTTTATTAGGTGTTCGTACCAGTCAGGGATACGTCCTTGACAATCAGTCCGACAGCGGCTTTGTTGCAATCGGACTGAATTATGATTCTGTTTAGTTATTGGAGGTCCACCGTTCAAAACTTTACCTTCTCTTTGAGAATGGGTTAGTCTATTGCTAATCGCCTGAGGCGCACCTACCGGAAAGTACTGTCGGGGCTGCCGAAGCAGTTTTTGTAGGCCAGAGTGCGCTCACACTTGTTTGCTTGCTTTTCAAAACCACACTTGACCCTGTCGCTAACCGGTTAAAATGCGGTAAAAAATACGAATTTACTTTTTTACGTACTTTAAATTGTCAGGTATATTACTAAGGCACTTGATATCAGTATTACGATGATGTCTGCCAATCTTTCTAACATTCATTGATGAAGTCAACAAGCTCGATAACTGCGCCCTGCATGATACCTAATATACCAATGTGTCTTTTTAAAAGTTTGTCATTATTTTTCAAACAACTTGTTAGCAGGCTGAATGTAGGAACGCATTTTAAAGAATATTCGTTTTCTGTTCTCCTATTGTTCTACTTGTATAAAAGGTCTAGTATACGTTCGCAGAAAGATCATACTTGACTCTCCTTCATAGACACACCTTTATTGAAAAAGCAATCAATTAATCAACTAATCAATCTATTCGTACGCACATCTGCAACAACACGCGTTATTGTTGCGCGTCGGTGTCTTTAAATATATAAAGAACTCTGCTCAGAAGACGGCATTTCTATGAAGTATCCAATTGAAATATTACCTTTCATCAAATCATTTAAATAAGGGTGTAATAACTGTGTTTACATCAATTAGTCTCGGCTTATCTTTGTTGCTTTTCACATGTAAATCCATATTTCTTTTATATCCAGAAAATCGCTAACTGTGTGGAAAGTAAATGATAAGATTAATACTAGCATGGAGACCAGGCGTTTCTCGGGGTTTTACAATGAACGCTATGTTCTTTTTTCTCCATGCTAATAACAACATATTACTTCTTATGTTACTGCTTCTCATTGTCCGGGAGCAATATATGTGAATTACAGTATTGCATTTGAATCTATTCGGGCGATTTTCATTATCAACATCATTTCTCTTCACATTATTGTGAAAGCGGGGGGATTGGGGGGGGACGAAATTACCCGGCATCAAAAATGTAATTGTGTTGTGGTTAGCTACTGCCCAGGAGCAATAAATGTAAGATTGCAATCTTACATTTGAAAGGGATAAATCTGGTAAATACATCACATAATTATCATTTTCGTAAACACATTAAAACAGTGGAGATGAATGTGTTGGGCGGAGGAGAAAAAGACAGATTTGGAGATAGAAGCGAAAAGGGGGAGAGGAAAGAACGACAGATAAATAGACGGCTAGTGACAATGAGAGGGGGATAGATAGAAGTTTTAATATAAAGATCTCACACACGCTATTTAACTTCTTCATTTTTGTGTTATAGCCCCGGGTAACGCCGGGTAGCCCCGCTAGTCTAATATAGTTCTAAAAAAATTAAATCAAAAAAACTCTCACAATTAGTCTTGTAGATATATGTTGTAATTTCATGAAAATCGAATATACGTATTTAGAATTTTACGGGGTTTCTGCTGACCATACTTCTTTATAGGATGGTACATTGAGATTCGACACATTGAAGGGCACGTAGAGATTGCGGCCCACTACCCTTGTAATTATCAGGGAGGTTTATACATATGATTTTACTTTCATCAACATCGGATATATTTAAAATATTAAAGAATGGTTTGCTTCCATATCTCCGATACGGAAACAGTTAAAGTTTCGGAACGACTTTCATTATTGTCCTCGGTGAATTATATACAGATGATTTAAATTTCGTACAAATTGGATATATTCGAACTTTCGAAAGAAGTCCGCTTATATAGCTACATTAGGGATACACTTATATATTAAAGAGAACTGAAATTCTATTTCCAGGAAGATTTTACATATAAATACACTTTTTATTTTCATGAATATTCTTAAATCTATTTTCTAAAAGAACACGCAAACCTATTGCCATTTATGTATGGCGACATACCGTATCAGGCTGCGTATCAATATACTTATAATCCAATATTTCTTCTGATTAATAGTTGTTGTATTTTACGGACTGTACACCTGAATTGGAGGGTTTCTTTACAAAAACTGTACATATCATTTTAATACTATTTGTGTATTTTATTCAAATACACTGATACCAGTCGATGATACGTCTTCGACGATCAGTTCGACGAGGGTGGTCCGTTATGACATTTTTTGGTACTGCTTTGTCGGACTGGTGTATTTGTTCGAGGTATTCCTATGACGTCAACCCTCCGATGCCTTGCCTTCTCTCTTTGAGAAAGGGCAATTGCATAACACGCCCTTACTTATAGAAGACGGCAGGGCTGCTCAGGCATTTCCTGCTATATCTTATGCGTTGGTTTACAGCCCCAACCTTCTGGCCTTGTGTCACATCTTCCAGCGGTGGCAGGCAATTAGATGATGTATACAATTACTTCATAGATTAATTTCGTTTGTAAAGTATATTTAAAAAGGGTGAAAAATAGTTTCTCTTTAACAATAAATGGAGCTTGACAGGTACTGCCACTCAGTGTTAGAATGAAACAATGAATAGTTGGTACGAAGACGTCACTGTACACTCCACAAGTTCCTAAATTTGGGTCTTACAACTTGATGTAGTACGGTTATACCCAGAACATTCGGAGAGAGAACTTTAGTAGTTCAAAACCTTGAGTATAGGCGTAGGCAGCGGAGTGGTAGGATGGAATAGGAGAGCTGACCTTACCGAAGGGTGCCCGATTCAGTTTAATGTAGTGTCACACCAAATTATTATTCAAAGAATTGTTGTAACTCTCAAAGTTTATACTATTATTGGTCGGTGGCAATCTGGGGGCAATAGTAAAAGTCAACATCCCAGAACTCTCAAATTTTGACATAACCACCGGATGTACAAAGGTCATAGTAAAGACATCGTCTATTTAGATAGTCGGTCTCAAGCTGGGTACACATTCTTCATAGAGAAAGTTCATTGATCGTGCAGCTCAACTGTTACATTTTAACATGTTTACTTTTGTTACTTAATTTTAAAACAGTGGTCCATACTTTTGTTGTAATCATGCTACAAGCACTTTCGACATTAATACATACATTAATAAGACCCAAGCCTGACATATAGATGTCGCTGCTAAAAACACGAATATGATGTTACATAACGTACTAACCTTCAAATTTCACTTGTCAATATTTAAGCCCAATCGCATAATTAGTTTACAAGTTACAATTATTAAAGTGTAGCTAGTGTTACAAATTTTCAAAACAATTGAAAAATTTGATTTTCATGTGTTAATAAAGAATTGGTTTCTGATGGGATAAAATAGTTTTCAAGTAAAACAATTGCTTGATAAGAGTAATTCGGACATAGATTCTTGATAAACAACGGTGAATATGTTGTATGCTCTCTTAAACGCGGTCGTAGAAACACAAGTGCTGCCGAATGCTCAGAATCCTAAAATTCGACAGTTGTCAATGAAAGCAGGAGTAGTATGTGGATGCTGGGTGTACTTTCGACAGCCTAGTAACTCTCACTTCCATTATTTTGTCATTTAGTCCACCCATTCCATAAGCAATGTTTCTGACAAAGGGGGAATAATTTATGTTTTCTAAGTCGGAATAGGTCAATCTAACACTTATCGTTGGCTAGTTTTTTTTACATTAAAGTAGTATATTTTTATAGCTCTTTACATCAAGTGGTTTCATGCTTTGCCTGGAGCCATTTCCATAAAAAAAAACATAGAAAAGTCTACAGACTTGTTTTGTCTTATAATGGTGTGATATTGAATAGAAGTTGGAGATATAAGAAGAGCCTTTTTTCAACTGTTTCAACACAACAAAAATAAGTTTTGGCAAAGACATGTAACAATCACCAATCACGAAAACATCACTTAACTTCAAAGTCCAAACTGTCATCAGATTAAATGGCAGCATCAGGTGAAAGCCGTCTAAACGAATAAATATAGAAACATCAATAGGCAAAGTTTGTCTTGGTACTTTGGTATTTTGGTTAAATAAATTCTTTCATACAGATTGTTACATGTGTATGTTATATAACTGTTATAATTTCGTGTGTATTTATTCGTCATCGTATCCTTTTTTACGTATGTTTACAGAATTGATTACAGCGGTACTTACACATTTTTTTGCTATTTTTATCTAACATATATTAGGTTATTATTGTTCGTTATTAACATTAAAGGTATTTCCCCGTTCAACACCCTTGCTGCAAGAACAATATTCAATAGGTTTATGGCACCGCCCTTACGTCATTTTCTATTGTCTGACGCTTTCTTCAAGTTGTCACTACGCGCTCACCTACGGAGAAGATTTTGATTACACCAAAACCAATTATGTTTCATTCTTTTCTCCTATCTCTGAGCAGATATAAGATACACTGAACTGTGATTACAATTTATTGTACCTCGAAAATGTCCGGTGTACCTCAGATTACCCTGGTTACGTAATAGAATTTGCTAACCAAATGTCTGTAGCTGTGCGTCGGTGTTACCAGGCATCTAAGCCAAGAATTCTTTTTCTGCTCGACCTTTACTCAAATCCGTTCATAAGGATGTTAACCCACCCCAACATATCAGTATTATTATTTATCGATGTAAATGTCGGTGCGATGCCGTATACGTCGGAAGAACAGTGCAAAGGTTTTAATCCAGAATAAAACAACACACACACCCTGAAATACGCCGAGGTCGACTAAATAATTTAAATAATTTGGTCAACCCATCCGGGTCAGCTATTACTGTGAATCTTATAAATAGCGCCGAATGTGCGTCGACTTACACTAGTGACTGGTTTTCTGTAATAAGTAGATCACATTATGTATTCAACTTCAGAGTCCTGGAAGCTATATTTATTAAGGCAGTCTACCCCTCCCTTTGTAAACAAAATCGGGGTGGCTTTTAGGACTCAATGTGATCAACTTTTGACCCTCCTTCATTTATTTTCTCCTAAACTTGTCACTTGTCTTCATTCTACTTTTTAAAGTTTTTAGTCGTAATTGCTTGAATTATGCACACGTAGATACTCTGATGAATGTGGACGAAAGCCGGCTTAGTATATTCATGATTAAGTTTTTAATTATTTCCTCTTGTTTTCAATTTCATTCCTCCACAAAAATGTCACAAACGTATGTATTCTTTGCTTTAATAACATTGTGTACTACTGAAAATGTATATATATATATATATATATATATATATATATATATATATATATATATATATATATATATATATATATACATACATATATATATATATATATATATATATATATATATACATACATATATATATATATATATATATATAAGTAATGTTTGACAACACAATTACAAACATGATTCGTTTAAAACTAAAAATAACAAGACCACTTCTTGCCTAATTGTTTTCCTACAGCTTCAGGAAGGTGAATGCATAGTGATATATATATATATATATATATATATATATATATATATATATATATATATACTTACCCGAAAGTAGATGACGCATACATGATAAATAAAAGTTTTTGACGACATTATGAATCGATTAGACGACCCGTAAAACTGTTTAACCGTTTAGAACCCATTAAGATACTTGATTTACTAAGGTTCATAAAAGATAATGTAAATCACACGTCGTGTTGGAGTCTTAATTCTTTTAAGTGTATAGGAATTTTGAAAATATGATCTGGCTATCTAACCTTTGAATATTAACATACATTTTTAATAGTATAACAATTCCGTTCGTTCCGACGAAACTAACCTAATTCAGACGGTAAAGTAAATATGCGATTTTCCAAAAGTAATGTCGTCTTTTTTTTACTTGAAATATGTGTTGCATTTGATTGATCGAATATCTGCACGTTCTCATCTGCATTATTGTGCTGAGGTCTTCAAACGACTCTCTGTAAGTTCAGTTGTCAATCAGTGGTCGATATAGACGTCCACATAATAGCAACTAACAGGCGTAGGTGTGCTTACCCATGTACAACTCTCTCGTCAGTACACGGATATAACTATGAACAATTCAATTCAAATATCGCCTTTCAGTAATTCGCTTAGATTAGTGTGCAATAACATTATTTACATCAATTAGTCTCGACTTATGTTTATTGCCTTTCATATTGCCAATCCATATTTCTTTTGGATACAGAAAGTGGTTTGCAATGTTCGACGTTAATCATTAGATTAATATGTACAGAGTATGCTGGCATTCGAAACAATGCATTATCGATTATACTATAATCCATCGTTGGGTGTTGCCATCTCTTAGCTGGTCAGCAAAGTGACCAGAGAGTTTATTATCCATGGAGTACACTGTTACATTTAGCGTTTCAATTATCTTTTGGTCTATCTATCTATCTATGAAATAAACAATTACTTCTCTTTCAGCATCGTGTGAGCCAACCTATATATGACTATATTGTATTAATAACAAAAGTGGAAACTGCTTAACTCGTACCATCATTATACAATATAATTTGGTTCAGTTTGTGTCTATACGTAACACCTCTGCATTGTATGACCTTCTATTCTGCCTTCATATGCACATTAAACAATGTTTCAACAAAGTACACCAATCTCATCTCTCTCTCTCTATATATATATATATATATATATATGTATATGTATATATATATATATATATATATATATATATATATATATATGAGTGATAGAACAAACAAACGGGAAACAGATTAAACTAACGCACGAGTAATACACAGCAACACTTTCATCAACAATGTTGACTTTACCAACTGCACCCTCCTAAAAACCGCACGTTTTTCTACTTTTTTTCTTTCTCCCCCCCCCCCCCCCATTTTTCCATTTTAACGTTTTTCTGCACGCGATTCATTATTCTGTTGTATTTTTCAAATAGTAAAACATGTGCCTATAACATCCCGCTGTGCGTTCTTTTTTACTATGTTGTTACCGTTATTGAATAAATTTAAAATATTTAGCCTGTCTGAAAAGGTTCGTTTATTTAAACAAAACTGTTAAAATCTTTTGTTTCTTGATGATGTATTCCTGTATTAAAATTTGTGTTTACATTGGGCTATTTTCACACGTTTTGTCTTTCAGGACATTATATTTTTTGATTGGTGCTATGTTCACAACGCTTCTGGTTTGGCGAAGTAACGTATACTCCTCTATTTAGACAGCTGGATTTTCCCCACATTAAAAGCCAACGTAATATCTAACTTTAGGTAGACAAGTAAAGAGAGACATGGCTGCATTCGCTATTGAAAATGGGCCCTGTAAATACCCCCGCCGACAGTTTTGCTGTAAATAACCAACGTGTCTGAGTGCTCTAACAGGTCGTTAGTTAAGACATCTACTAGTTGACAACATTGAAAGGGCGATTGCGGTCTGATAGAATAGAATACAACGAGGGGCTTTTGTTCTTTTTCTGACTTTCCTATTGCTGTTCCTTTCTTTCTCTCGTTCTGTTGGTTGCACTATCTTTTTTCTCGTCACAAAAGTCAATATTCGAAGTCGTTAAGATTTGTGCCGCCTTCTACTCGACAATGTCAACTTTATTGTGCAGAAAAAATACGACTTCTTTATATAAATTTCAGTGTTAACGTTTTTACTAAGTGTTCAATTACCAGCGACTACACTACCTTTTACGAAGTCTAGATCATTCGATACAACGAATTGAGGACTGTTTCCTAAATACAACTGTTAATTACCTGTTTGGTCAAGCAAAAGACTACGGATGTCGGTGCAGTCACACGCTCTAGGGGTCAGGGTAGTTTTAGAAGTGTCTCGTACTAACGAGAATTTCAGTAGGATTAGACTCCGAGATACTTGTACGACACGGTCACTTAACACAAAACTGCTTCAAAACAGGAATCGTGCATCCAATGAGACTTCCACGAAAGAAGACGCAGAAACAACACTGGAAATGATCTACAAAACCGTTACATCGACCCAGAAAGATCCTCAGTTGCATTAACAGAAGAAAATTAAGACATCGTAAACCCGAGAAACTAAGGTAGGTGACAATTTTCTTTGCTTTTCTTACTCTTGTGACATTTTTGATTTAAATAATTGGTATTTGTTACACAGGGCTGTTACAACCGTCTGCTATTTTGAAAATAAATCTATACAAAATTGATGACACTAAACCAAAAACCTAAAATAGAGTACTTTCAGGGGGATCAAATATCACATTTTTTACTGGTAAGCCATCAGATTTAAAGGAATGGCTTGCGGCTTTGAAAAAAAAAACGAGCGAATCTACTAGCAGATAGATACAGCACTAGTAAATAGTATGTACTATTTTACGGACGGTATGGCATCAGAGTGGATGAAAGAATTTCTCAAAGAGCACCCGAATGTCACGAGTAGAGAGCTGATGGATTAACTGTCGGCGTTTCTCTATTTATGTAGGCAATCAATGTCTTACACGATATTTAATTAGTTACATCATTTTAAAGTTATATATTTAATGTTCACTATGAAGTTAAACACAACTAAAATCAATTGCTTCAAATTAAAATTTAAAAAAGACGTATAGTAAAAAATATATATAAAATTTAAAAAAATAAATATGTGTAAATTCACAGATGAACACCGTCACTTAATAACCACGACCCTGAAAAAATGAATTCTGCTTTTTCTAAGGGATCGTATGTTAACACCATGGAAAACGGAAAAAGAGAAAAACTCATATTTTAGAATTTAGTATAAAGGATTAATTGTATATATATTTAACATAAAATGTGCTCAAATTTTCAGGCTATTGTATTTTTGTAGAGCATTTTACAAATATCGTTTACCAGTGATTCTAAGTCTAAGTTGCAGAGTCACAAAACCACATGTTATGTCCTAATAAACCAACGCCCCCTCAAAAAAACGCAGCGGATGTAACTTCTATTACAAAAAAAAAGTTAGCTGTTCCAAAACTGGCCCGAAAAATTGAGTTTATATTGGAACATCTTCCACACTTTAAATTATAAAATACTTGTTTTCTATTCTAATTTTTGTTTTCAAACAAGTTTTTTTTGGGGGGGGGTAGCAGATGGTGTAAATCTGTAATCATACCTACATATGAATCTCTATTTTCTGTTCGTAATCTGGACATATCCCAGTGCTACTAAACTTTTGTTTTTATTTGTCAATGAAAATGCTGAAAAGGTCTTTGTAACCATAAAAAGTAAGTCTGTTGTTAAAATTTATAAACTATAACTTAATTGATTTAATATTTATTTATATATTTTCCATTGAAAATGTAAACACCGCAAAAACAGGCCGAGATAAAGAGGCAGAGAGAGAGAGAGAGAGAGCGAACAAGACAACCACACTCTCTCTCCCACTCCCTTTTTCTGTTCTCGCTTCTGCCTTGCTTGTAGCAAACCATGACATTTGGTAAGGTCGTTAGCGAGCGCATGGATTTAAAACTTTAATTGTGTTAGTTATTTTCACTATTTATTTATGAAACAGCTTTAACTTTGTTAATACAAACGAAACTATTGCATATAGATATCAAACATAAGTCAATGCAATTCCAAATTAATAATACTAAACATTAGTTAAATATGAATTTTTAAAAAATAGTTATGCTAATAAGGCAGTCAAAAGATTATCTTTTAATTTTATATCTCTAATATTAATAGAGAATATCAAGATGTTATGTTGTATTATTGATTTAAATGACGGTTACCCGTTTTGTTTGTAATATAGGAGTGATACATTTAAAAAAACATTCACATTTATATATAATTTATATATATATATATAAAGGTGTGTGCACTACAGACCTCCCACGCAAATACTAGCCCACAGACCAGACCATTTCAGGTAATAAGTGGGAGCGAGGAACTAAATAGCAATACTCAGTAACCAATCAGACTATACGGCATAGTAATTTCTGTCGGACCGTTTTCAGAACCCTATCCAGAGGCGTTTCCGAGTTCGTAGAGCAGATAGATAGCTTATAACAGCCACAGAAACGTATACTCTCTCTCCTTCCACGTGTCGACGAAACACACTGAATGCCGATGTCATCATTTGAATATATAGGTGTACACTAGTACACAATAATGTACAACCATACATACGCCCATGACTATCCTGCCATACCTATATTCATGTGTAGTCTTTTTCTTCGTCTTCAACTTTTTTGTGCTGACCGTTTCGATTCTCATAGAACGTGCACTTTACACAGTTCACAATTTGATTACGTAATTGTACACAATAGTTGTTTAAATTGTGTATGTGAGTCGTTGCGTTCCCGACGCTATGGGCTCATCTTCTGAACTAAAGACGCACCTCTAACGTCTGTTAAGACTCACTCGGAGCACTTTTGTAAATTATCCTCAATATCCCTCTCTCGTCGTTTACATTGAACACCTCTCATCTTACTCAATTATCAGTGTCCCCAAATAATAGCTACTTTTTACCGGAAATACAATACATTTTGTTCTCTCTAAGTGTACCACGGGAACTTGACACATCTGCTTGTTACTAAGTGTGCTTTCACCGAAAACTATATATGCTCGCTTCATTTCTCATGATCACTTAACCCAGCGCTATCTGGCCACCCATAAAGTAAACAAATAACTTTCTTGACGTCATCAGTCTGTGAAACATAATGGGTAAGTCAGCTATTTATATTGTCATTAACTTCATAGCTTAACATACGGGTTGCCTTAGGTGTGAAGGTTCGGGCCGAATATCATTGAGACTGAGATAGGAATATTTGCTGACAACATAACGCTCTACTCCCGTTATGTGAGCAAAACCGACGCGCATCTATGTTAGACAATAGCTGAATCCTTAGAAAATGACTTCCAGTCTGTAGTGGATTGGGGTAAAAAATGGATGGTAACTTTAAATGCCGCAAAGACAAAGCTACTTTCCTACAATAACTACAATAAACCTCTTCAACGACCGATTCTCATAGCAAATAATACCCTACCTGAGAGTTCATCATTCCAACTCATCGGCTTAACTTTCACAGATAGCATGAATTTGTACAAATACATTGAAGACATTGCCAGGACTGCTGCAAAGAAAGTGGGCTCCCTCTACCGTGCTAGTAAACTTCTCACACCTGACATTATCCTATATCTCTACAAAGCCACCATCCGCCCACGCATGGAGTATTGTTGCCACATATGGGCTGGTGCATCATCCATATGTCTCTCCCTCTTAGACAAGAGCAAAAAAGAGTCGCCAACTTAATAGGTCCCTCCTTATCCACCAAGCTCCAGCGTCTATCTTACCGCCGCAATGTTGCTTCCTTGTGTCTGTTTTACAAGTACTTCAATGGAGTGCGCTATGATGAGCTTGCTGCTCTGGTACCCCTACGACGAAAATTCACTAGCCCAACCCGACAATCTGCCAAATCACATCCATTCACTGTAGAGGTCCCCAGATTCCGAAGAGCTTTCCACTGCAAAAGCTTCTTTCCTCGTGCTGCTGGACTCTGGAACTCCCCCTACTCCCTGTTTTCCTGACGGTACTGACATGCAGAAATTTTAAACTAATGTAAACAGATATCTCGCTGCACAGCTGCCAATTTAGGTCCCCCCACCCGCTAAAAAAAAACCTCACCCTTTTTCTCAGTAGCCCCTTACGTCTACAGTTGCGGTCTGCCTTGTTTGAGGTTAACTATGTTAAAAAAATAATAATACAAATGAGAAATTCAAATACATATTTTTTAAATGCATTGTCTACACCTCTAACTTTTCAAAATTTTGACTATCACAATTGGCGTCGGTGATTCAATACGATTAGCATCGCACTAGTAAATATTATGACTTGATGCAATGCTCAATTTCCTAAAGGAGCTTACAGTTTAGAGTAATTTCGTAATTATGTATTCAGAAAATTGTTTTTAGAATTGCATCTATTTTCTAATTCTATGAGCAGATTTTACATGTTATGAACGATTTTTGTTTTATGCAAGTTATGACTTATTAAACGTATGCACATGTGGTTACATTTCATCATGGGACATATTTTGAAATGAAATGGGAGGGATAGTCACAGAACAATAAAACATACATAATTGTACTATGATTTAAATACAGATATGTCCTGATAAATTTCTAGATATCACGTAAAAAGTATTATTTTCTCATAAAAACCATACAATTATTTACAGTTCTATCTAAAGATGTATTTTCGTACGACTGTATAAACGAGTATCAATATATATATATATATATATATACATATATATATATATATATATATATATATATATATATATATATGTATATATATGTATATAATCCTTGTTCTGGTAATAACAACGAACACAACAAAAAAACAAACGTTATCTATTAAGTACTTGATGTTTATTTGGTTTTATTACTTAATACTGATTGACCAATTTTAACAAAATACTAAACCTCGATTTGTTTCCGATATTTTACTTCAACCAATCAGTAACATATTTATGTAAGAACAATTGTTCGCATTAAATATACATGCTGGAATCAAAACGTTGTCGCCGAGAACAGACAGTAAAAGACTGAATTTTCCATAGGAACCTATGTCATACACGACACGACACGGTGTAACTAACTGCTACACATACACTTGTCGGGCAAACGAACTCTGGCTGTTGCCCCTTTGCTACTGGCATCTCGTCAAACAAGGACAGTAGAAAGTGCACTTTTTGTTTACTTTCGGAAGCTTCGTAACTCTCGCTTCTCTTATGTTGTCCTTTAGTCTTCATATTCCATGAGCGATGTTTCTGACAAAGAGGGAATAATTGATGAGTTCTGAGTCAATTTGTATCTATCTGAAACTTTTCGTTGGCTAATTTTCTTTTATCTTGAAATAGGATTTTTTCTTGTTTAATCAAGTAGTTTCATGCCTTGCCTGAAGCGATTTCTATTAAAACATAAATAATCATGTCACAATCACGGATTACTTAGTATAGCAATAGATAATAATACGTCTCACGAACTCAATAACAAGGCAACACATATACGGAAAAAAAACAATACTTGTTTTCTTCTAGACACTTAGGTCTTTTGTGAATAATTTTCATCTTAGCTTTTTACTTTTTGTTGTCCTATCAATACGTAACCTAAGTTAAAGTTTTATGTATATATTAACTTTAAAAATCTATGATCCTTTACATATAACTATTATATCATTTGCTTATGTAATAGTGTGATACTATACAACAGTGCTGCCCATAAAGAGATACTCATAAGTTTATATTAGACGGGAAGTAAAGAGTTTTGCTTAATAAAAAGTGAGCTCCTCGTACAAGCCACCGGATCGTTCACATGTGATATTAGTGGTAAATACTCGAGAGAAAACGAATATTCGATTGAATGTGTAACATTTTTTAGCAGCACCACTAAAACATCTAAGGATTAAATGATTTGAGAATTAGTCGACAGGATATCGGAACCCAATAACAAGTTACAGTCGAGGAGCTATATCGTTAAGACGTGTTTGAAGTAACCGGTAACATGAGGTGGTTAAAAAGTTGTACAAACTTGATGGAAGATGCAGTTAGGAAAAAAACAATAAAGTATCACGACGGTATAGCACATCCTCCATGTAAAGTCAAGCAGTCGTGTTTTATAACATTTGGCCGTTGGTGTTTTTATTATATTTTAAAAATTGTATTGTTATACAATATAAGGACATATTCATGCAATATTTTGGCACTGATATTTCCACGGCTGTTATAATTAAAACTTTTTCGGGCAATTCAGAACGCAAATTGAAAGTCAGATACACCGCCTTTTCACTTTATTTCCATAGTAATGTTGTTTCCATAAGTTTTTAGAATTACAATTTTAAAAAATATATGTTTGTAAAGTTCTCATTCCCTCTTATTTCACCGATTGTCATATATTTGATGACTCTAAGTTTTATTTTTTTAACTTATTCGGACTACTATTCTAATCTTAGATATTAATCTAAAAACGTTCCCGTCTATGTAACCTTTGGCCTTGTTCGGGCGCAACTTATCAAACTCGGGAATATTTATACCGAACTCAAGAATTTATACCGAATTATAAACTGAACACGTTATTTAATCCACGGGTAGTAGATTGTTCTTGTTTCCTCAGCCATGAGAGGTAGTATTCTTAAATAATTTTTATTTTATATTCCAGTATTATCGACTGTAATAAGGATTACACCTTTAACTTTAAAAGACTTAACATAGACTGATTATTACTTTTGACCTTTTAGCAAGGAACACAGTGTAGTATCTGCTCTGATGCTACACTTAGTCTATTCTGATGTACGGCATTTAATGAGAAATCCTTCGATACTGAGGTAATTGTTATTTTTTAAATCAAGAGTGCCCCTTTTTTAGTAGCTGCATTTACCCCATATTAAATATCGACCTTGTCGGAAGAAACGTAAATAGGAACTCTATCTGCTGCGCCAGGGGTCATGAGTCATTTTTGTGGACAGTGACTGTATATATACTAGACGAACAATCTAGAGCTTGAGTGTCCAGTATACTACTCACATACTAGGTACTTTTTTGTGTTTTATCTTTACGTTTTTTTTGTGCTCGTATGCATTAGATGGCGTCGCAAATGTATTGGGAAGAGTGTTCATGACGTCGTGAATTTCATCATTTTTTACGCCATTAATTAAAAAGAAGGTGAACGTCATAAGTAAGATCCATTATGACGTCATTAATGGATGATGCCCCTTAATATATTAAGCTAGTAGACCAACTAGTACATAAAATGCGAAAGTTGAGAATAACACGAAATGAAAGGTCAGCAGAGATTAACTTGATGAACCCGATTTGAAGATTGCAAGACAAGGGGCAATTAAAAGAAACAGATATCGCATGACATGGGAAACAAAGACAGAGTAGGATCGAGAGAGATAGAGAGGAGAGCAGTCTGTTTGGGAGCACACGGGCAGCGCGGTGACGTGTAAAATTATAGGAGCTGACAAAATATGATTAATTAGTGATTTCGATCGATCGTTCTCTCTCTCATACTCTCTCTCACTCTTTGTAAAACTGTACACAAGATAATAGAAACGGATATGACATCACATGACCCAGAAAGAGAGAGAGAGAGAGAGAAAGACAGACAGAGAGAGAGACACAAAGAGAGTCTGTGAGCGAGAAGTGTATGTGACAGAGAAGAGTGCAATCTGTTTCGGAGTACGCAGTGCATCGGTGTGTAAAATGATATGGGCTGACAAAATATAGTTAATTAGTCATTTTCTCTTTTTCCACCCGATTGGTCAGTGATTTTAAACAAGGATCAACTGGAACAAATGTGTTTTGTCTCCTAAGTCCTTGTATTAAGTTAGTCATCTTCGTGGTATGAAAGAACGTATTTGCAGATGGTATTCCCTTCGATTGGGAAAGATCACAAGAAGCAAGTACAAGAAAAAACACGAAAGTACAAATAAAAATTGTAGACTTTCGAAGACATTTTTTGTACTAATTACGCCAACTTGATTGAGACCTGTGCGACACAAGGTTGAAACGCAACAGTCATAACGGGATTACATGTGAACAGTAAAACAGAGAATATAGCCGAACTATAACGTTTGGTCTATCGGAATGATAATCGAAACATTCTCTACTCCAATAGCTTCTTCCCATGAACCGTTTGCCTTTCAAATTCCCTCCATGCTCCTTGTTTCTGCGAATCTCGTAACATGCAAAATTGTTAATGTAATTCGAACAACCATCTTGCTGTAAATCTTGTTACATAAGCTTCTCCCTATCAATATGACCTCTATTCACAATAGCCATTTACGTCTTATCAGTAATATCCGTTGGTTCTGAGTAAATAAAATAACGTATATATATATATATATATATATATATATATATATATATATATATATATATATATATATATATATATATATATATATATGTGTGTGTGTGTGTGTTATAATGGGATAATTCCAGGAGGAAATCTGGGTATGAGAGCTTAATGTAATAAACAGAGCAAGAATAACATGAAATATCATAACACGAAATCACATAATTGTCGATACAATAATTTATTTCGACCGTGCGGTTTTTTCAAGCATCACTCAGACAATTACATTTTTGAGACTGATAGAAAATTGAATTCCCCTATGACAATTCAAACACGACCAGTGAGAGTGGTGGGAGCAACCAATTTGATACAACTTTTTAGAGAGAGGGGGAAATTTACAACTTATATTTAACTATGGCGGTCGAAGGAGAGGGATCTTTAAGTCAATCAACTAATAACTTCCGTGTCAAAATTATGACACATACGACTTTACGATATCATACATATAGACAACTTTACTCACGCGCATACACAAACCTAAATACGCACACATCCTACGAGCACGCACACACGTAACCTCACTCACATATTACCCTAACTAAGCATAATCAAATACACAACTTTTATTCATACATCTCCAGCCGAGACAAACATACAAACCCTTCAATAAAGATAATCACATATTATCTTATATCAATACTAGATCTAACCACCCGAACTGCATAATTAAACAAATACCTAAAAAATTAATACTAGAATTAATAAGCTTCCGGCTGACAGATACATTTTTGAAGCCAATAAACATTTATACAATAGAGCGCTAAAGAAAAGCGGATATAATGAAAAACTCAAATATACCAAGAAATAAAATAAAAATAAATCCAGGAATAGAGGCCGAACAATAATATGGTTCAAACCTCCTTACTGTCAACTATCTAACATCAACATCGGGAGAGTATTCTTGAACCTGGTAGATAAACATTTTAGCATAAATAATCAACTTAGGAAGATATTTAATAGAAAAACCATTAAAATCAGTTACTCTTGCACCAAGAACATGGACAGAATTATCAGCACCCATAATCGTAAATTACTAAACAATTCTAGTAAGAATAAGGTTACAGTAGATAAATGTAATTGTCAAGTGAAAAATAACTGCCCACTGGACGGTAACTGTAAAGTTGAGTGTGTGGTGTATAAGGCCACTATTCATCCGGAAGATAACAACAGGGATAAAAGATTTTACATCAGCATCTCCGCGGGAAACTGGAAAAAACTTTTTATGACCACAACCACTCTTTCAATAACCCAGAACTCAAGAACAAAACGGAGTTAGCAAAACAATGGTAGCTTCTGAAGAATGAGAACAGGTCCCCGGTGGTTTCGTTGTCAATCTTATGTTTTTCGGATGTTCCAGATGGATTTAGGCAAAGATGAAACTTATGTCTAGAGGAAAAAGTAAGAATCCTAAAATATGATCGCAATAATCTCTTAAATAAACGAGATGAGCCTATGGCCAGTGCAGATATAAATATAAATTTAAAATAACCAATGACTAGTAATCCGATGGACCTCTAGATTTGTAACGGTGAAGATACCAAATTGAATAACATTATTTACGGTACCCCCCTCCCCTAAATATTCATAATAATATATGTTATAGACACAGAATTACCGACTTGGTGATATATAGTATTTGTGTGTATGCGTATATAATGGTATTTTAAAATATTTATTTATTCTAATTATTTACTTAAAATAAGATAGTGTTAAGAATTTTTTCTGCAGGTAATACACTAGTTATTGAATTAATATAAGTAAACATGTCAAATATTACCACTAGACATTATTAGACTTGAATTAGGGTATAACTATAGATTATCAAATTAATCTAAAATATAAATAAGGTAAGACTAATTTTTAGAACTCATATTGTATCAGTAAGAATATAGAGTGTTATGTAAATATTGTGTGTAGGTGTGTGGATATATATGTATGTGTGTGTATGTATGTATGTGTATATATGCGTATATGTATATGTATATGTGTGTATGTATATGTATTCTCTTTCTTGGAATCCAGACGGACTGGGAATCTATGACACGCGGTTTGTCTATTTCTTATCTGGTCCTGGCTGCTTGTTTGTTTCTTTCTTTTCTCCTACCGAGTTTAAGAACACGAGTTTCGCTGGACACATTTTGTCTCGGCTGGAGATGTATGAATAAAAGTTGTGTATGTGATTATGCTACGTTAGGGTAATGTGTGAGTGAGGTTACGTGTGTGCGTGCTCATAGGATGTGTGCGTATTTAGGTTTGTGTATGCTCGTGAGTAAAGTTGTCTATATGTATGATATCGTCAAGTCGTATGTGTCATAATTTTGACACGGCAGTTATTAGTTGATTAACTTAAAGATCCCTCCCCTTCGACCGCCATAGTTAAATATAAGTTTTAAATTTCCCCCTCTCTCTAAAAGATGTATCAAATTGATTGCTACCACCACTCTCTCTGGTTGTGTGTGAATTGTCATAGGGAAATTAAATTTTCTATCAGTTTTAAAAAATGTAATTGTCTGAGTGATGCTTGAAAAAACCGCCCGGTTGAAATAAATTATTGCATCGACAATTATGTGATTTCGTGTTATTATATTTTAGATTATATATATATATATATATATATATATATATATATATATATATATTTATGGTAAATGAAAAAGGAAAAAACACAAATATGTCGTTTTTTATGTATTCATCAACGTTTCGTCTTTATTTGTAAGACTTTCTCAGGATGATACTTTTAAGAAAAATGTAATACAAGTACATGAAAATATTGGGTTGACATGATGGGTTAATGAGAGGAAGTAGTAAATAAAAAACGACAACATCTTTTTGGTTTTTCCTTTTCCATTACGTCGGATTACATTCATCCTTCCTTTCTCATATATATATATATATATAATTATATTTAATACGCACATGAAAGTAATATATCGACATGTGTTTCTGGCTCACAGCCGTCATTAGCATGGCTAACTTACACAGATGTTGATATCTATAGTCCAGCGTTCTACCGCTGTACCAAGACGCTCTGTGTAGAACTATGTGAGATTTTTATCACCCAAATATACGATGTATTTCTATGTAACTATTTTTATAGGTGATTGCAGCGTTAGATGTTATTAGCTTACTTATTATTTTTAATTGTTTCACTTCCTAACTGATAAAGATGCAGAACACTGCACTACTAGTCGCCCTCAATTTATAGGACGTATTTTTTTACGTTAATATATATAATTTTATTTAATACGCACATAAAAAAATACATCGTATATTTGGGTGATAAAAATCGCTTAGTACAGCGGTAGAACACTGGACTGCAGACATCAACATCGAGGGTTTGATCTCTGTGTAAGTTAGCCATGCTGATGACGGCTGTGAGCCAGAAACACGTGCCAATGGATTACTTTTATGTGCGTATTAAATACCATTATATATATTAACGTAGAAAAATCCGTCCTATAAGTTGAGGGCGACTAGTAGTGCAGTTTTTCTGCATCTTAATCACTTAGGAAGTGAAACAATTGAAAATAATAAGTAAGCTAATAACATCTAACGCTGCAATCACCTATAAAAATAATTACATAGAAATACATCGTATATATATATATATATATATATATATATATATATATATATATATATATATATATATTATTTCGCTGTATCTCGGCTAATAAATGCGATAAGACAAGCAACGGCGTAAGGCTGAGATAGACACTTTACAATCTACACCAGAGTGGCGCTTCTTAACACTTAGCCATCACCTGGCTGCTGCTAAGAGTACTCGAAAACACACTAATAAAGATTATCAAATGCCGAAAGGTACATATGTTTACACATGGCTATATACGCTGTTGGACAAGATTATATCTATCTATCTATTTATCTATTTATTTTCTCACCTTTTGGGCCGGGATCAAAGTGTAGTATCTGTTCCGATAGATACTACACCCTATAGACCGGTATCGTCCTGGCCTTCGTGTTTTGATTCCGCCGGTCAATGGGTTTGTCCTGTGTAATTCTAGGAAGTTCACCCTCCTAGGATTTGCCTCCCCTTTTTGGGGTGAAGTAAGTTTATCGCTTACTGCCTAAGACGCTCCTACCGGGAAATGCCGACGGGGCTGCCCAGGAATTGTTGTAGGCCAGAATGCTCACCTTCTCGGGCGCTGGCTTTTCAAACCCCACTTTCCCGACCTTGTGTCACATCTTACTTTGTGGGAGGAAGATAAATAATTCATATATATATATATATATATATATATATATATATATATATATATATATATATATAAACACATGCCGTACCAGTCCCGATGGTAGGTATACTACTATAAATATGTGTTTGTTGCTTAAGGAATATATACAAATAACGAAATGCGTCGGCACAAAATGCTGTCACTGTCTTTGATATTTACCGCACACAACTTCTGACAGGCACGTACATACAATAATGAATATCGTTGTTCAAAGTCTATACACATTCGACAGTATTTAAAACTGATGTTAACAAGCTACGAGCTTTATTGCCAATATATTTATATATTTTTTCTTTCTTGAAAAAAAGGTTCTTTAAAAAAATCATATTCTTATTCTTATTTTTATTTAAATGTGACGATGACTCAATTATGCACCCATCGTTTTGAATAGTAAAATGTTCAACGTAGTTTCATATTTCGACAGGATGTGCTTACAATCGATTTCTACTTTATCGCGCGACATGGATGATGAAAATATAATTAACAAAATTCAATAAAGAAACAAATAGATGAAGGAGTGAAATCGCTTAAAGCTTTCAATTTCTAATAAAACACAGAAAACAAAAAGTGTTTTAACCTTATGAATAGTACAAATATGATCATTTTTCTTTCATGTCATTGTTGAAATACATTTTGTGACGCGGTAAGGGTAAATTTCTATCAAGCATATTAAAAATAAATATTGGAAAATGTACCCATGATAAGTTTTAATAGATTATGCTATATTTCTATCTACATCACTTTCTCTCCCTCTTTTCTCTTTCCTCTCACTCTCTCTATCTCTCTCTCTCTCTCTCTCTCTCTCTCTATATATATATATATATATATATATATATATATATATATATATGTATATATATATATATATATATATATATATATATATTTATCCCCTGTAACTTTGACGAGAGTGAGAAAATAATCATATATATATATATATATATATATATATATATATATATATATATACATATATATATATATATACGGAATACAATAAAACCATTGGAAAATAACCAATCGAATGCATTCTAAGTAAGTAAATTAAGAGAGATATATATGTACCATTTTAATTTACTGCTGAAAATCTTCATGGAAAAATTGAGAAATCTCATAACAATATATTAATGGTCTAATATGTTACTCTTGCTCGCAAATATAATATGAGTACATAATGCTGCAACGATGACAGACTTCATATCGAAGGCGTTCTGCTAAACTGGGGCGAGTCAAATCGACAATAATATAAGTGATTAGATACACACATGAAATTTATATGATCACGTGAAATATAACGAACTTATTTAAAACTAAAGTTATCACAGCCGCTGAACCAGCACGACAAAACAAAGGAAATGATAGATTTAAATTACTTACTTATCTCTGCGACTATTACAGACAATCGCGCGTTTCAATCTTATGTTTTCGGTTCCGAATTGTACAAACATAAGCTTCATGCAACGATAACCAGATTTCGCATGATTTATCTACAATTCACTGAGAGTCGATATTACAGAATATTGTTAAATATTGAACGGATAGATCATCGATTATATAATTTAGTGTGTTGAGTATAACAGTAAACAACACAGCAGAAAAGTCAGCAGAGACTAACTCGCTGTATTCCGTATTGAAATTTACTTAGTTATGGACAAAAACGGATAGTACGTCACACGATTGGGAGAAAGAGGATGATGACGAATATCCGTTTTAGAGTCGGACGTAAAATGACATGGGCTGCTAAAATATAACTAATTAGTAATTTCGAGTTTCTTTCTGTCGTCTTAGCACACTTGTCAGGGATGTGGAACCATCAGAATTGTGTCGTGATATTGACATTACCTGACAAGCATTTCCATTGTCTGGGAAGATTACAAAATGCAGACGACTCTTTTGGAATTTTTTAAATAGAAATAATAGTTATGATGCTTACTAGGCGTGTTTTTTCGGTGAAGGGTAAACACTGTTTCATAATATAAATTCTCTGGACCGGACTAATAACATTGTGTTACTGTCAATAACATGACACATCCATAATAAATGAATATTGCATAGTAAAAGACTAAGTGATTCCCAAAAGTAAAAGCTGAGAAAATCCAACGAGATAATTTTGCTAACACATCTTTTTTTTTTAAATAGTATTGAAACGACAATACACATCCACTTGTTTTTTTGTTGTTCTTTGAAAATATTTGATAATAAAAGTAATATTACTTTATATTTGGCATGTGTTGCGTTTATTTTTTTTTGTATTTACATTTACTTAGGACATACAACGGTGTGCGCCATTTTTAAGTGTAAATGACGTCTTGTTAGCTGAAATGCTGTTTCATGTTGATTATTTAAACATTACACATCATTGAATAACTAATCTTGGTTTCAGACGTAAATGTGTAAAATGTAAATACTACATATCTTGTTAAAAAGTGTAAATGAAAATAATGACAAACAAACTGTCTATGGGAAGCCATTTTCAAGCAGGGAATACAAGAATACATCTGTGCAAACCGTTTGACAACACAATACACATAAGTAATATAAAAATGTGAAATGTCCGGAAAGCGAATAAAAAATATTTGTGTGCTGTGTAAGAGGAATATAACAGATTGGTCATAATTGCATCAGCTGTTAATGACAGACACATTTTAAAGATCCGTGTATGAAAAGTCGAAAACAACAGTAACTGAAATGAACAGCATCTTCCACGTTGCATGTGTAAATGTTTGACAAAATAGAGTTAATGGCAGACATTCAGCGTCTATAGTAAGATAGTATGTTGCTGCTATGTTTAAATGAAAGAAGGCGAACAGTTGTGTGTAAAAGATCATAATATATATTGGTGTATATACGTGATTATCAAATAGTTTTAAATTATTTTCTTTTATTCTATTCTCTTAGATAACTGTGCTTTTTCTTTTTGTTTCTTTTTTCTGCTTTCAATAATTATGCATGAGCGTAATTGATAAGTTTTTAGTGCAAAAAACATTAATTATTCTGTCTTCTATTTAAGATGTGTGTGAATAGAAAATATCAGATGTGTAGTTACAACATTTCAACATGTATTTTTATTTGCTTCTTTCGTTGTATTTTTATGTGTAACTTTGAAATGTCTCGATTGCTGAAAAAGCCTGGCCAGAGAAAACAGAGTTAAAAAGCTGTTACATATATATTAGCATGATAACATAATCCAGGAATGAAGCATACATGTATCTGTGTAGACTTCCCGACATAAAACATACTTTCATATTACTATCATATCTACTCACGGATTGAGGATTGTCGAGACATATACGGAAAATATAAAAAAGTTATATATTGGATAACTTTATATTACATGTATACGTATACACAGGTAATATTAAACCATTATATATATATATATATATATATATATGTACATATATATAGTCAAAAATAGCTTTTTCACCGTATCATGTCTTTTCAGTAAGTTAAACGTGGCGAATCTTTTACGTTGAGATTTGAACACCAGTGATTTACTCAGCAGTCGATATATATTACGTGTACGGTAGCATGCTTGCTACGAATTAAGGGCAATTGTCATACCATTATTGGTTTATATTAGCATTACAGATTGCCAAGAGAGCTAAATTATATTATGAACTGAAACGTTTTATGCTAAGGGGCAACTGTTAATTCTCGCACTAGAGATCACGATCCACTAGTGGGGAGAAAACCACAGCCAGCTGTTTCCCCGTATCACAGTTATTAGTTGCGGCTAGATGTTTCGACATTTTCAACCTGAGATTCGAAACGCCACACTTTTAGTCAGCAGTTATTTGTTGTAAAAGATAGCAATAAAGAAAGCAAATATCTCTAAGCGTAGTTTAAAAAAATAGATTCCACTTAAAAAAAACGTAATCTTTTTAATCTGTACAGAAATGTGTTCTTGTTGTTCTTACCCCGTATCTTGTCTAAATATGTATACTTACTTTAATTTAATAGGAAAAGTGTGTATTAATACTACTACAGCGTCGAGTTATAATAGATCAACGAGTTTGTCATGGAGCGCATGCGTAATAACAGGGCTACGTTCTCGTTAACCAAATGAGTGAAAAACACAATTATCCCCTAAGCCAATATACAAGAGATAATGGAGTGTCGTTTGCGTTTTGCAACCGCGCAAATTTCATATTAATTGCTGAAACGTCTAACATATCACGTTTTAAAACAAAACCGTTTTCTCTGCATTGAGAGAAGAGGAATAAAAAGTCAATAGTTGGCGAAATTTAATACGAATATCGAAAGCTGAATTAAATTACACCGGAAATATTTATTGTAAACGTGAGTTACTCCGTACTCCGTGTTTAAGTTTAAGATAATTTTCGCTTCAAAATATATTTCTGATGTTATGTCTATGTTTTAAAGATAAATATACATTTCAGAAAAAGCTGATAATCTGAAGACGCGTCCATATTTTAACGATCTAAATAATCTTAAAACTTAAGCATGACAGACAGATGAACTAATCGTGCTATACCAATGATTACGTGGATCTAACGTTGTTAATGAAAAAAACTTAATTCTGACAGACAAAAGACAGTGCTTTTAGTACCGACAGACATACTAATATAGATATATTCTGATTTCATTAGTTTGTTTACGGAAAATACAAAAGAAACATAGATACAAATTTACGACAAACGTCGTTGGTGTATATAGGAAAAGTTAATAGATAAACAACTAGTAAGAACCCAGAAACATTAAAAAAAAGCATGCTTATATTTGTTCCATATTTTGTTCCAATTAAGAAATTTCTGTAAGGAGGGAAACACTTATTCTTCTGAAACCAGTTTAAATATACAAATATAGGTGTTCGGTATGAGGTGAGGTGAGGTGAGACTTTCTGAATTGTTTGCGTGTACTAACTCGTATTGTTCTTTGTATTACCTTATTGGAAAATACGGCAATATGTATAGGCTTATAGATGTGCCAAAACGTATTTTAAAGTTTAAATGACGTGTTGGAAAGACGAACAACAGATATATACTTCTAGTACAATCTGGAAATTATTACTAGTAAACCAGGAAAAACTAGAATTCGAAGGCGATGTAGCCTTCACATTCTGATTTTACCTGATTTACTAGTAATATTTCCAGATTGTACTAGACGTATATATCTGTCGTTCGTCATTCTAACACGTCATTAAAACTTTAAGATACGCTTTGGCACATCTATAAAACAGTAGTTTAACAATCTGTATTCTTAGGCCAATACTTCAGTCTGGCCGATGATCCAATGAATCAGCCAAACACGAATTTATTTGCTACCAAAGAAAATAGTACATCAATATATGTACTGTACGTATAACATAAAGATACAGTGCTTGCTATTAACGTGCGCTAATATATCGTGCATGACCTACTAAAATACGAATACATTTGTCTCATTTATCTTATAAAAAAATGTTGTCAACGACACGAAAATCAAATCAAATCTACTTGTGCAAATTATATACTGGAGCACAATGATCGCTTTAGTAGTTGCGCCACGATAAAAATTAACACAATAGAGGTTATAAGTATGACTTAGTTGTGCTTGATGGTGGGGTGTGCGTGTAATACAGTCGCTGCCAAACACCTCATACGCTGTGTGTTGCTCGTAATCCAGTCATGTTAGCCCCAGTGACAATCTTCTTCGTCAGAGGCCGAGTCGTTGACTCCCGGACTCGCTCGGCGATCTCCCCGAATCGATATTCTATTTGAAAGACAGTCCCGAAAATATATACACTGTTGACCGGAAATCCTAAACACCCGGGCTTTTTTCAGTCACCCGCAGCCAACATCTTTGATAAGCCACATCCGGTTTTTGCCTAGTTTATCTCTACCCGGCTACCGATAAACTAACAACGATTTTCCATGGCGCGATTGCCCCCAAAGAAATGAATAGATTCGCCGCTTTCTAATCACTGTGAACTCATCTCAGTTTCTCATCTTTTTTCGGCGGTCTCGGATGTTGTTGAGTCACATTGCACGGCATCACGGTACAACAAAACCTTAAATTTGGATCAAAAGGTACATTTACCTTATAAGTTTTAATTCTTTTTGAATAAAAGCATCAAACTGCGTAGTTGTTTCCGACATAGTAAAACGCATTATATCTTTGAACACTTTCTATTTGGAGTATTCAATTTTGATAGAAACAATCTCTGAACACGCTGAGTCTAAAAGCCACGACACTTGACTGCGGACATTTATCACAAGCGATCGTGACAGCAAAGTGCTTACCCTGTGAGCTAACGAACTTTCTACTGTAGTAGTAGTAGTAGAAATTGTATCGCTTTATCACTTTTAAATAAATGTTGTTGTTTTTTTATTTGTGAGCATTTCTACGATAATGCCAATTTAGAAAATTAAATTCTCTATTACGGAAAAATCTTGCCTTAAGCTTAAGTAGAAACTATCTCTTCTTACACCAGAATGTTTCCCATACGACTTATTCGTTAAATCTGAAACATTCAGATATTAATCTATAAAAGTTGAAACAAATGAACTGTGCTATTCTGATGTTTCCTTTAAAATGATCTTAAAATAAATACGATAATTCAGAATAGTTTAAAAGGAGCATTTACATATGAGAGTAATTAAAATGAGAACACATCAATAGTGTGTCAATTTTTTAAGTTATGGATTTTCTTTTGCAAGACTGGGCTGATAAGAATAGCAATAATGTAAATACACATCACGCTACTGGTCGTAAGGCAATGTATATGCCATGAAAAATGAAATTATGCATGAGCATAACAAGTAGACAGATGTAAGAGCATCACATTAGTGTGCTTCTCAATCCAGCTAATATCAAACTGTGACTTTAACTGTCGTTGTCATTGAGTGTGTACAACCTATTTCGTTGCAAAGTTGGGCTCTGCTATTTTGATTTCTCCTGCACGGTATATATTATTTGCTTTTTTATTAAACCTGCACAATAGACGTTAATTGCCATTGAAATAATAGCGACAATGAAATGAATACATATCTTTGTACCCATCTGTGCAATATTATCCATTGTTTAAAAATATATTCAGCTGTATCAGTACGTAATCCCGTATAACTTCGACAACATTCGCAATCGGCTTCTATACATAGTGTGTTGAGTCTTACCTCTGCACCCTTATGAAACTCCTAGCAACTCGTACAGAGTTGTCTACATAAAACAGGAAAGAACAATTGATTCACACGTACGTGTTATTGTTGGGATGTGGAGAGCCGTATGTGATAATATAAACGTTATTAAAATGATCAAAAAACATAAGCAGATGGGATATTTCCAAGTAATTTCAGTGAGCAACTGGACAACTTTAAGGCATCCTTCGGATAATTTCAAGCTGGATTCTGTTCCACGCTTTTATGAGCAGATGTTTTTTAAGCTGAAACGTTAGCAGTCGCTTATTTGTTATACAGAAGTTCAATTAAAATGAAATAGTCGCACGTTGTTAAGTATATTTGATCACATTAAAATCGATGCGCAAATACATAATGTCAGTAAAACTCTACATATATTAGTAGTTTAGTGTGACAAACTATATAAATACTTTTTATACTGTAATTTACGAGACTAGAAATGTTTACAGTAACACACACAAACACACACCCATATATAGACATACATATATATATACAGGGTGGGCCAAAATAAGGGTCCTATCTTCAAATTTGAATAACTTGAATTTGAATAACTTCCACAAAATAAAAGTTAAACTCACCAAACTTTATGTATGTGTAGACTGACCCTTCCGAGATGTTTTGAAATAAACAAAACAAATTTTAGCCGAAAAACACTTTTTAAAACTTACAAAAACTAAAGTATTGTTTTTTACACTGTTTTGAGTTTTTTAAGCAAAAATAATGTATTCTAAATGAGGGTACGTTCCTTAGGGCTAATACGGCTCATGCTTGCTTCGGAAGGGGTCCTTTACTTATTCTAAAAAAAAAAAATTTTTTAAATCAATAAATAAAAAAGTTATGAATTTTTAAAAATAGGACCCTTATTTTTGCCCACCCTGTATATATATATATATATAATCAATGTGGCTTGTATAGTAAGAATTGGAATAACGCTCAATGAATATAATAATTTTAAACTGTACACATATTTAATTCGCAAACATCTATAATTTCAAATATTTTTCGACAGAAACAAGTCCTTTTAACAAGTAAAATTGTTTCTTATATTAAAATGACAGCTGTTTCACCAGAGCAAATGCAAACGGTTGTTTATTAAGCACGAAGTACGAATTTTAATCAACAAATGTGTTTTTAGATTTAAAAAATAAAACCAACTTACTTTATATATATACATATATATATATATATATATATATATATATATATATATATATATATATATATATATATATATATATATATATGTACAGAAATAGACAAAGTGGGTGTAAAGATAGAATAATTAGTTATATATTTAAATGCATGTTTTCCTTATTTCGACACATCTGTGTGTTATCCATAATAATACAACTCACAAAGTGGCGACCACTTGTTAGGTAATGTTATGCCTAAAAACTTATCGCAAAAATGTAACCTGACAAATCAAACATTTATTATGCGTTCCATATTTTTACTTGTTATTATCGTAGTATGTTAGTAGCAACACACTATGTTACTTTGCTTAACTTTATCTTAAAATACTTGTGCTTGATTTCTAACTTTCAGATATATATTGTAAATATATCTATGTTCTAAAACCACGCCTTTTATATAAGGTTGCGGATATAAGCTTATAGAGTAAATAAAACATGTTTACTTATACTAAAAGTATAATAATTATACTACTTAGCTGGTTTTAAAATGTAGGTGCTCACCGAAGGATATATCCACATTAATAGTTGTATATCTCCTTCGGTGAGCACCTACTTTTTTAAATCAGCTAAGTAGAATAATTATTATACTTTTAGTATAAGTAAACATTTTTTATTTACTGCATAAGCTTATATCCGCAACCTTATATAAAAGGCGTGGTTTTATTTACAATATATATCTGAACGTTAGAAATCAAGAACAAAGATTAGTCAGTATAGCTGTTTTTTGAATAATATCGTAAAGTGTGCGGCGATGCCGCATATCTATAGACAACTGAAACGATGTTTACGTTATTAGTTGGAAATTGAAAATTATAGAAAATAAAAGCAGTATTAAGTGGTAATTTATGGGATTCATTACTAGGGGGGGAATTACTTAGGGGTCTTTATTCATTCCCGACCGACACCGGATGTACATATAACCAATAAATAAATGTGATGAATTTAAAAGTTTACTGAAGTATTGAAAACATATACAAATAAGGAAAAACACAGCCTTTTAAATGTAAAACTATGTAAATTTGTCTCTCAACCCTCAATGCTCATTAGTTTTATATTCTCTTGATGTTATGAACGGAGAGACATTTTTGCAATGTATTTGCATTTAAATGAATGATACTAACATAAATAATACATTCATACAATGATAAACAGAAAACCGATTCTTTTCTGAATATGTGTCTACAGTACTTACAGAAACTATTCTCAAAAACTGAATTAATCTAATGCCCTTCCTTACAGCATACCGTAAGTCTATTTCCGACGTATGTCGAATTTTATACAGTAAAATAATAGTATTTGTATGGAATAGAACTACGTGTTTTACCACTATTTTAATTCCCAACATTACTGTTAAAACTTGCCGTATATAAAATGGGTTGTAACGTACTATACAATCCATACACTGAACCATGGGAAATAATGAACGAAGGCATTAAAATAGCCCACCATTAACCGGATTAAGTTACAGCATTGGGTATTCTTAATCAGTCACACATCGTCATACTGACCAGACTCAAATTTGCTGAACTACATTGATCTTCTCGGGTAGAGTTAGCCCCACGTCACAAAACCTCCGACTTAAACAACTATTACTTACATCGCCTTTATAAAATCTGTAAGTTATGAAAATCGATACAATAATATTATTGATAATTAAACGAAACACAAAACTATATACATAAATACAAAACGTGGTGGTGTCGCACGTAAAAACTCTATGCGAATAAAGTTTTTTTTTCCGAATTGCAAGTACGGACATTTGATAAACAAATCTACATGGTTTGGTGTTGACAGTAATGCCGATTAAATACTTCGGCCGTAACAAAATAAATCAATGATAAAAAAAAATAGCAAACGCTAAACAAGGGTCATTTAGATACTATCTAACTGTAATACCGATATTCGTCTACCTTAATGCATTTATATACATTTTGTTCCGATTAATTACAGCTATATATATATATATATATATATATATATATATATATATATATATATAATATTAACATATATATATAAATATTAACATATATATATACATATATATATATATATATACACATATATATATATATATATATATATATATATATATATAAATACCTTACATGTTCTTCAAATCACGTATCTTAAAAAAAGTCTAAGAAAATGCATGGAAAGTGGCGATTAATGCATGTCTTTGTATCGACGCTCTTGTATCATTTTTCTTTTGTCTTCGCTGAATTTGGTATTTTCAATTTTGGCATAAGTCTCTCCCTTATTTTCTCTCAATATATATATATATATATATATATATATATATATATATATATATGACGAATAATAGAAAGAATGTTTCAGAAAAAAAGTAAAATAAAAATGGAATTGGGGTTAAGCGAATCAACAAAAACTAACAAAAATATGAACTCAAACACTGAAATATCTTGGTAGAGCTTTTATATGTGTTTGAGTTCATATTTTTGTTAGTTCGTTGATTCGCTTATCCTCAATTATATATATATATATATATATATATATATATATATATATATATATATATATATATACTAATGATAATAGAATTAACGATAAGTAGAAATATCGTAGAGTAATCTATCTCCATAAAATAAAGCTCAATACGTTGAGTAGAGCAAATATGTAATATTTAATAATATTAAATGGTAATATGTAATTGTTATAAATACCATATTACTAGATTTTATCATCTGACGAGAAGAGTTTTATCTTTGAAAAAACTGTGTTTAAAGATTAATGTAACTCCTTGCATCTGAACTTTCGATGTAATAAATTTGTATTACTTTATGTAACTTTATGTGATTTTGTACAATTTTTTATCTTCATCTTTCTTTCTTTAAAATATATACATATATATATATATATATATATATATATATATATATATATCATTGTAAAGTTTACAATGATGCCTACGATACGTATCTCATAATTTAAAATGGAAGACGTTCAATTGTCAGTATAGCAATAAACATCGCAATACTTTTAATTACGATACAACCTTCCCATGACTGGTGTGTGTTTTTGACATCTTTTCATGACAATGCATGCTGATTAAACTCTTGCCCATGTTACATATATATACATATACATATATATATATATATATATATATATATATATATATATATATATATATATATATATATATATATATATATATATACAGGGTGTTCCAAAAGTCACTGACACTTGACAAAACTTCATAAATTCTTTTTTTAATATTTCTTTTATTTTTCAGAGTAGTTTAAGCAATCCACTCGACGTGATCATAAGCCAATACAGCATTGACGAACGAATTCAAATTGTGCAATCGTACTTTGAGTCACATGGGCAAATTCATAAACTCAGCAGTGTTACGAACGACATTTTAACACAAAAAGAAACGCCAAGTGTAAATGCCTTCAAAGACATATTTAGCCGTTTTCAAAAACAAGGTGCAAATGTGGCCTCCTGACACTCGAGAAGAATTGAAGCGAAGTTCGGAAGAAAATCCAACAGTTTCAATCAGAAAAACATGCCGACAGTTGGAAGTTTTACGATCCTCTTTACATAACATGTTGCTTGACATGGACATGTTTCCATACAAAATTTGGTTGTCTCAGCAGCTTTAGCTTCAGAATTATGAGCAAAAACTGAGAGTTGCTATGATACATCAGGATATGGTAATCAGTGTCAGTGACTTTTGGGACACCGTATATATATATATATATATATATATATATATATATATATATATATATATATATATATATATATATATATATTTCACAATTTTGGGGGGAGTACACTTTATTATTATTTCAAGCATGAAGGGAAGATGACTTCTATCGTTCATGACCAAAAGTTAATGAAGAGAGAAAAAAAACGCATTGTAGAAAATAACACGTTAAAAAGAAACGCTAATATTTGAAAAGTAAAATATTAAAAAGCAAAAAAAAAAAACAAGAGCGAACAAACAAATACCAAGAAACGCTTGATCTAAATTAATTTAACAGTGCTATGTTATCAGCAACGGCGTAACCCCCTTCTTTACATAATAAAATAAATATGCGTGCGAGAAACTGGGCAATTTAGAAATACGCGCACGGCAGTGTTTAGGATTGACGGAGGACAAACGAATCTTACGTTAGTATCTGAAGAAAATTCTACTGAACAATATGTAAAACTGAAAATGTCTTCCCAGAAGGTCTAGTTGTTTAAAGCAATACAGCAACGAACTGCAAATGCATGCGAAATTGGTTAGCTCCCATCGAAATGACAACAAGGCCGAAACAATGATGCGAGGGAAACATATGTGAAGCGGATGATCTAATAACACCAAACACGGAGCGGCAAAACATCTCGGATAAAGAGTAACTCAGCGAGAAACGCTCGAGAAATGAAAAGATCCTACTATGAGAGATGTCGAAGTTGCAAGATCAATATGAAAGCACAAGCGATCTTTACGAAATGAGACAAAACAGGCAATCATGAAACAAAAAACAAACAAAAAGGGAGGTGTCAAATTCAAACTGCAAACACTCCCCCACTCAGATAAGCGGCATTCCTTTTATTGCTCTAAACATTCAAATGCTGCAAACCCTTTATTCTATTTTCATTATTGATATTTAAGCTCTATTTATCCCATGATAATAATTTCATTATTCATTTAAATAAATGTTAATAATACGTTGTGTACGTTATTTACACTTGTTGTTGTCAATCCCGTAAATATTCGAACCTAAAATAAAAACACTTTTTATTTTTTATTAACGGAATCATTGTGTAATGCATTTACATTGCATACTTTTCTTTGTGATATGATGAAGCGATCGGGAAGTAACTATCCGTAACAATATATATATATATACACACACACACACACACACACACATATATATACATATATATATATACATATATATATATATACATATATATGTATGTATATATATATAAATATGTATATTAGATATATTAAATATATAGTGTTTAATATATATAGAGTATAGAGTGATGAAGTGGATATACTTTGTACAGTTTACAGATTTATTTATTCATCAAGTGTTCAAACAAGTGATGCACATACAATAATACCTTTAAAGCATGCATTTTCAAAAGTAACGCTATTGTCATCAGAATGTTCGATCAATAGTAATTAATATCAATTAACTGTCAAAGGTGAATATCATAAAAATGCAAATGTTGAAAAACATAATAAAATATAACAAATATAACAAAGGGAATATGTTTTATATATATAAATTAATATATATAAATTAATATATATATATATATATATATATATATATATATATATATATATATATATATATATATACAGGACGTCATATATAGCGATCGATATTATAGAAGTGGAAATATGTCGGTTTTTATAATGGAAGTAAACACAAAGTGATTTATTTAGTTAATCTAAATTGAGTCAGTCATCTATTCTACATAGTGATCTAATGTATATATATATATATATATATATATATATATATATATATATTAGAAAAAAATGTTATTATTTGATATATATTTTTTATTTTTAAAGCGAGAGATAGATATATTAACCATCATGATAATATGACACATCTGTGCTAAACTTATACCTATGAAATCACAATACAATGAGTAATTCGCGCTATGGGAAACTTAACCTAAAATATAATAATAATAATAATAATAATAATAATAATAATAATAATAATAATAATAATAATAATAACAACAACAACAACAACAATAAAAAAATAATAATAATAATAGAAACGAAATTATATAGCAGAAACTTAGTAAAATGGATGAACACTTGAGCAGTATCACTAATCAGATACTCTGGGCCATTCATAGGTTGTACTAAAGAAAAATCTAGGTACCTTGAGCAGAAGACTAAAAAAGTAATGCTTATGCACTAGCACTACACTAAAAAGACGATACGGAATTCTCAACATGAAAGCAAACGAAGGGGGAACAGGACTGACAAGCATAGAAGACTGTGTGGAAGACACAAAAAAGAAGGGCTGGTTACCGCAGCAAGACAGACTGTCACAATGAACAACTCGCGAAACACCGACACACACCAGAAACAAAAAGCGTACAAAATAAAAGTCGGAAGAAAAACAAATACATGGAGGTTTCATGAGCTTAACCAGAGAAAATATCAATCATGGCTAAGAAACAGACACGTGCACAGAGAAACAGAATCTATACTGACAGCTGCACAGAACAATGCGATTACGACTAATTACATAAAAGCTAAAATGGATAACACCCAGGAAAACAGTAAATGCATACTGTGTGGACAAAGAGACAAAACAGTAAATCACATAAGAAATGAATACAGTAAAACTAGTCCAACTGGAATACAATAACATACACGACTGCGTGGGGAAAGCAGTACACTGAGAACAATGCAAACAATTACATTTCGAATACTCAGACAAATAGTACATACATAAACTAGAGACAGTAATAAAACTGAAAATCATATAATAAAGGGGCAAACAGATAAACTCATACAAGTAAGGAGACTGGATGTCATGATAGTCATTAAGAAAGAAAAATCCTGGCAAATCTTAGACTTTGCTGTTCCTACAGACCCCAGAGGGAAGATGAAGGGGACAGCAAAACGAAGCAAATACACTAAAACTGTGAGAAAACTGACAGGTATACGGAGTAAGCAGAAAGTCAATATAATACCAATAATCGTAGGAGCACTATGAACAGTAACAAGAAAATAACTGGAGAAAAGACTGGAAGAAATTAGAATCAAAGGGATCACTGAGACCATAAAAGGATGGCAATGATAAAAAGAGCTGCAATCTTAAGGAAAATCCTCGAATGCGGAAACAAACCCGCATCAGCTACGAACGGTAACTAGTCACATTAGAGTTACAATATGTATGAAAACAAACCAACAGGAAGAGGGACAGCACAGGTACAAAGGAACAGAAATTGCAAGAATTATCAAAAACTGCCTATCGTAAAAAGTGATGGTACCATGTTGTTGACGGTGAGAATTAACTGACGTCGACATGTGTGAATAATAATAATAATAATAATAATAATAATAATAATAATAATAATAATAATAATAATAATAATAATATAGACATATGTACTACGCACAGTGTTGGAGTAGAGTCAAGAACGATTGAAAAGTCGAGAAAGAAGATAATCGACCAAACTTAATATTGGAAGGATTCGAAACGTACTGTCCCCCTGGGGAGGCTTTTTGTCACTCAAATTCTAGAGAAGACGAACAGGTGTTACTTGCGAGAAATCAAAGGTAAATAGATTACGTCAAGTTATTTGCGAGCGTATACTTGAAAGAGGCGGTGAGTGCTTCAAATCTGGGGAGATTTATTGACACTCAGGGTAAGGGAACATCACTCGTTATGTTCAGTGAGCAGTCACCGATAATGTATTGTGTGAATACTCGTAGTAAGTAAAAAATAATAATATTACTAATTATAATTATTATTATTATTATTATTATTATTATTATTATTATTATTATTATTATTATAACAATAATAATAACAATGATGATGATGATGATGATGATGATGATGATGATGATGATGATGATGATGATGATGATGATAATAGTAATAATAATAATAATAATAATAATAATAATAAACCTGGAAAAAGACTGCGAGTGTTATATTATGACACGCCCTGTATTTCTAAGTGTACGGATCTACTAGTATGAATTGTGAGAGAAATAGAATCTAGATAAACTAAGTACAAACTTGAGGGCAGTGGTAAATTAGGACGTATGTGTGGACCTAAGAGAAGATCACTTGACTTACGCAATTGTGACAGTGTCATCTGCGTACAAGCTCGGTACAGGTCATTCTCACAGTTTGGGTGACAGTGACGAAAACCTGAAGTTCAAAAGGTGAAAACACAGAGGTAAACTAAGGCAGTTATGAGAGTCGTTGAAAGGTCAGGGGTCCTACGTGACAGATCCTTTGTGTGAAAACTTAGTTTTTCAGAGAGTTCCAAAGGTGTGTAACAGAATGACTCACGCACCTGCTTGTCTACCAAAGTGACGAAAACAAGCGATTAAAACTACGTATTAAAAATTATTAAGAGTCATCAAAGGCAGGTTTTAAACAAAGTAATTACAGAACAAAACTAAATAGACAATTGTTCAAAGGTATAACCTTTCTTGCCGAAAAGGTCACGAACGCTAATGGACTCGGCGTCAAGGGATAGGAAATGACGAAAATGACCAAACAGGCGATTAAAACTGCGTATTAAAATCATCAAGAGTGATCAGAGACACTTGTTTAGATAATGATTATTGTCAGAAAAAGGTAAATACAGGAAAACGATAAAGGGTGTCAAAAAAAGATCTGACACTTAATCTTGTCTATATGCCAATTGTGAAGAGAATAAAGAAAAAGCAGCAACAACTTGGCACTGAAAATGCGTGTTGGAATGAGTGAAGAGAAGAAAGACACAGACGGATGAAAGCAGGAGGGGGAATTCGGTCCGGACCCTAGAGCGCATGGAGGAAAGATTGAGTGTCGATAACAATATAAAAACAACCGTTCTTTACAGGCAAGGAGGGGAAAAAGTAGAGAGTTCCTGATTATCGAAGCGGGCGGATCGTGAGACAGTTAGTTCCCGATCTTCGAAGCGGCAGCATCGGAGAAACTCAGCCATATAACTTTGTGTAAAAAGTTAGTTATGAGTTACTTGGGGTTGGAAGCGGCCCGGGCTTATTGAGAATGTAATCGCTTACCGAGAGGGCTGTATCTCTCAGGAGATTCGGTACAATTAACGTGGCATTCCCCAGCGAGGAAGAAGAATGAATGATTCGCGGAACGAATGAGAAAAGAAACCCCGACAACGAAATGTGAAATAAACCAAGTGAAAAATCTCTCTCAAATCCGGTCTCTGAGCGTTTTGTCTTCTGCTTGGAAAATAGAATCTGCTCCCTAAAACAGGTAAACCACTGCGACCTCGGCCAGTCACAAACGGCGGCAGAATTCACGGAGCTGACGATGTCAATGGACGATCACGGCGGAAACAATGAACGAAAATGTAAGGTAATCTTTTCTCAGTGCAGTTTTGTTTTGTGTGCTAACGAACTTAAAAGAACCGATATTTTAACAATAAGAACTAAAGAAAAACGAACGGTATTTGATTAGTAATTGTTTAAAGGAACATTGTTTAAGGAAACTGTGTTAAAAAATGACTCTTCAATGTGTGTTTAGAATCAGTGTTTAAAATGACTCTTAAAAATGTGTCTAAAATGACTCTTAGAAGTGTGTTTAAAAGTGACTCTCAGAAACTGTGTTTAAAAATGACTCTTAGAAATGTGTTTGAAATATGTATTAAAATGTTGTACAAAAGTATTAAAAAGAATAGATCGAACCACTCTTAATCCTCTCATGAACATTTCGCATTATTTTCGATTCGGAGAGGATGAGATCCGAACAGTTGAAGTGGTTTCAGAGAATGGCCTCAGTCGGGGGGAGCAGTGACCATTAATAATTATAGTAAAGCTCCCGTCTGTAGTATATCGTCCCGTCTGTATTATAATAGGAAAGTTTGTAATGTGTAATGTATTATACAACAGTCTCCACTTTTACAACTCCTCTTCAAGCGATTGTACAGCAGTCCCCCCTTTTGCATGATCCCCTTTAAGGGATTATGCAACACGAGTAATTGCAATCAAAAGGAATCACCGAGACAATACAAAGGACTACAATGATAAAAAACAGTCGCAATCTTAAGGCACATTCTTGAATGCGGACACCTACCAATATAAGTTAAGTACGGTAACCAGTCACATGGAAGTTACAACAGGAAGAAAACAAAATCAGAGAAGGAAACAACAACATGAACACAAAGAAACAGAAATTGCAAGGATTTTGTATAACCTGCCTTTCACCGCAAAAAAGTAATGATACAAGCCTCGGCTTATACTACAGACAAATGTTGTGAAGGGTCAAGAGGGAGAGCAATAACCAGACCTCAATTGGAAGAGGGCGGAGAGTGCTTGGACTTCGAAAAGGCTTATTGCCGCCCAAATCCCAAAGATGACGAATGGGCGTTACTTGCGAGAAATCAATAGTTAGTGGAGGATCGATACTGCAAAGTCATTTGCAATAGTTATCGAAAAGAGGTGACGAGTACTGGAAATATGGAGAGACTTGTCACTTATACTCCAGAGAACACCACTTATTATTATCAGTGATCTATCACTTATGATGACATATGTGAGGGCTCTTAGTGACTAAGAATATTGATAGTAAGAAGATGAAAAAGAAAGAAGAAAAACACGAGGAAAAAAGAGAGCAAAAAGAAGAATTAAAACGATAACTGGGAATAATCTTGACTTATATTGAGACGATTTGGTTGCAATCTGGCAATATGTAAGAATACTATGTTCTCTGTAAGACATAGTTGCATTAATCTCAATTCGGTGTCCCTTGATCTTTTAGTGGTGGCTGCTTAGATTATTTTGTTGGGCATTATTTTTTGATAACAAATATATAATACTATGCATATATATATATATATATATATATATATATTAGTAGAGAATGGTAGTTTGTTTGAAGCATTGCTGGGTATAGTAGTAATATGTGTTTTAAAGGCTGTGGGCAATGCAAATTCCGGGTAAGATGCAAGTTGTAAGGAACAAAAACAATAAATCGAATACGAATTATGACTTACTATTTATTTTTCCTAAAATCTTACATAACAGCAAGGGTGTTGTTAGCTGTTTGTGTGATGTCCGGATGATTAAAAAATCATTATTTCATATTTCGGAAAAAAAAAACGTCTCTTTGTCAAAAATAATCAATACCAGAAGAATTCCCCGACTATGCAGAGAATATGACAAAATAATTTATTTTGTGTCTTTGTGTGTATTTTAATATGAATTCGGTGGATCCAGTTCTGTTTTCTCTTTAGTCGGCAGAGCTTCCAACCAAAAGCCGAATATTTAAGATAATATATAAAACTCTTGAAACATCTTTCTGGCCAGGAAGCCAGGTTTTGAAGGCAGATATGAACGTGTCACATAGCACCTTTTAAACGACAATGTTCACCCCGGATCTGCCGAATTGGATATTCAAAATATCAAGCCAGGATTTTTACTTGTAACTCTACGGAACTATACATAAAACCGAGACACGAATTCCTACGAAGCAAGTGAGATATATTTGAACCCTATACCTTTTATTTGAACCCTCTACCTTTTATGTAAAAAAACTTCCTCCAAATTTACAAATTCTGATATTTGCTATCTGCACCATAGCGTCCTCTTTTGTCTTCGAAAATGGCTACTCAATACTGCTACCATTTTCCATCCCGGCCACTTATTTCTTTATTTCATCATCCCCAACATCCTATTTTTTATTCTTCAATTTTTAAAAGTGAAATATAACTAGGTAATGTCTATTTATTATAAATACCACATTACCAAATGTTATCCTCGGACTGAAAGAGTTTTATCTTGAAAAAAACATGGTTTAAGGATTAATGTAACTCCTTGCATCTGAACTTTCAATGTAATAACATTTGTATCAATTGTATGAAATTGTATGTAATTTTATGCAATTTTTTATCTTCATCTTCCCTACTTTAAAACTGATTGCTCTACTGAACGTATTGAGCTTTACTTTATCGCGATAGATCACCTTACGATACTTTACTTATCATTAATTCTATTATCATTAGTATATATATATATGTATATATATATCTATATATATATGTGTATATATGTATACATATGTGTATATATATGTATATATATACGTATATATGCATATATGTATGTATATATGTAAATATATATGCATATATATATATATATAGAGAGAGAGAGAAGGAGAGACAGAGACAGAGAAAGGGAGATAGAGAATCAGATAGAGAGTATTTCGATAATATATGTCATAAATTCAGGATAGCAGCTAACAAATTCCGGTCTTGTATTGACACATGCACGAACAAAATCACAAAAAATTACAGCTAACAACTATACAGCCGTGATGCTTAGAAGAAGGATATGCAGTCATGATTGGTAGGGGCTCCTTTGATAGCCAATATTAAGGGGGCAAGTGGGTATCTAATGGATAGTGGCCATGATTCCAGATATAATGCAACAGACTAAATACAGGTAAATGAATATGATTAGTAGAGCCCATGTAGAGGAAACATACACCACAATGGAAAAGTTAACTATAAATAAAGTGTTAATGACAAAAGCCACCGCTGCACAAAGAAGCTTCTTTACATTGATATAAAAGTATGCCGAAGTTATGCATAAGAGTTTCTTAATATATATATATATATATATATATATATATATATATATATATGTATATATATATATACGTTTATGTATTTGCCTTTTAAGGGAAGTGGGGTCTGATCAACTCTGCTGGGAAGCCATGAAATGTAATACTGTCTTGTTTTTAAATTCCCGAAAGAGTTTTTCATGGTAAACAACTGATGATCCCTTAAATAATGTTAGAAGCAAACTAATATAATAACTGTAAACACTAAATTGACTTACATGAGTGATTTTCCACTGAATGACCTGGGACTTAAGGGGTTTCTTTTTTTTTGTTCAGTTTCAATGGTTGAGAAACTTCCGAGTTAATATATATATATATATATATATATATATATATATATATATATATATATATATATATATAAATATATATATATAGTATTTTTATATATATATTTTTATTTATTTTTATATATTTTTATATATATTTATATATTATATTTTGTTTTTAAATTCCCGAAACAGTTTTCCATGGTAAACAACTGATGATCCCTTAAATAATGTTAGAAGCAAAATAATATAACGTTAAAAATTAAATTGACTTACATGAGAGATTTTCCACTGAACGACTAGGGACTTAATTTTCTTTTTGTATAGATATAATGGTTGAGAAAGTTCCGAGCCTATATATATATATATATATATATATATATATATATATATATATATATATATATATATAAACATTAACAGTAGAACATGGGTTTACTTTCGGCCCCCTGGTAAGTTTCGCTTCGTTTATACTCAAACGAATTTCACACCTGACCATAACAACAATATCCCCTTCCCCCTCTCACCTCTCTCACAATTTTGACTATTTCCTTCACACTCTTACCCACCTCCCACCCATTTTCAAGTTATCTTTATTTCTTCAATTCATTTTCTAAAACTATGATACCACCTCCATGTTAAAAGACAAAGTTTCCCCCTCCCCTCCCCTTTCCTCAGCCTCTACAAAATTAATGCTACACTTTACCACAAAAAAAATCTCAGCTCTCTTTCATCTCTCCGACCCTATGGTAAATTCTCTAATATTCTCACCCTTCCCTATTTCACTGCTGCGTTAATTGTACCATCTCGAAGCTTTTCATATTAATTTAATTATTCGCTACCACTTACTTCTCAGCCTGGCCTCTCCTCCAGCGTTTACAGTATCCACGGCTACCACTTTTCCGTATCACTCAATCATGCCAACATAAAATTTCGATGTACTTGCATGACATTTTTCTTCAAATTATCATCCTGAGGAAGTCTTACAATAAAGACGAGACGTTGATGAATATATAAAAACATATCTCTTGTTTGTTTTCCTTTGCCATTCCCCATATATATATATATATATATATATATATATATATATATATATATATATATATATACCATTCCCAATGCCCTCCGTTCAGTCTAGATAAACTATGGACACCCCTGTAAGGGTCTGGCTGCGCGTGTAATTGTGAATCAATGTTTGCGCAATTACTAACAACACTTCTCCTGAGTCGGCACTGCTTGATTCTAATGGCAAGCAATTCAAGACGACTGGAGACAATGCCGAGCTAAGCAGAGAGTACACACACCACCTGGTATTCCCAAATGGTATTCCCAAATGGTCATCCATTTAGTACTGGCCAGGCTCGACGTCGCTTAACTTCGGTGGTCTAATGGGAACCGGTGTTTCAACGTGATTGGGCCGTGTATATATATATATATATATATATATATATATATATATATATATATATATATATATATATATATATATATATCACCATCACCATTATTACCATCAGGGTTTTTGATTACTCCTGGCGGAGTAACTCCTAATTAGTGACAGTCATTCAAGTCGACACGCAAGGCACTGCGGTTAGGCGACCCTATTTGCCCATAGCTAGGTGCATACATATATATATCTATATATTAATATATATGTATATATATATATATATATATATATATATGCGTATATATATATATTAATATTATTTGTATATATATATATATATATTTGTATATATATATATATATATATATATATATATATATATATATATATATATATATATATATATATATATATATATATATATATATATATATGGGAAAATGAAACGTCGGATTACTTTCATCCTTCTCTTCCCATATATATATATATATATATATATATATATATATATATATATATATATATATATATATATATATATATATATACAGAAAGTCATGTGTAAGGCGTAGAAGACAACCAGAAATGCACTTGAAATGTTACCAACTTATTAGATTGTTTTAAACATTTGATCGGCAGAGCGCAATAAGATGAAAAGAATATCGGAATAAAGAGATGAAAGACGAGGAGTTAAACAAAAGAACACATCAAGGGAGGCGAATTATTCTCTATTACAAAGACGATCAATGAGCCGTTGATCTTGACGTTACTCTATTGATTCTTCTATCGGTAAATTCGATTGACTACTTTCGTTCGATTTTATCTCGTTTCCTTCTTTCATTTTTGGGCTTAGAATCTCATTAGTTTTCATCAATAATCATTGATGAAAATAATAGCTGTATTTTCCTCCATGTGGTTGTGGTGCATTCGACTGTCTTCGAGAAGTACAATGATACAAAACGGTCGAGCCTTTAAAAGTAAAACATCAGAGTGGTAAATGTGTCCTTGCAATGGCTATGTTCGTTGATTGGTCAATATGTGGCGCTAAACACACGTAATACCTATGAAATCGGTGATAAGATTATCAATACTTTCTGTAATCTAACAATATTTGGTACGAATATCTCCAACGTTATCCCATACTTGTCCACCAAGTTTCGTACATGAACATCTTTGTTTTATAGCCGTCCGGTACTCTGCTGCAAATGTGCACGTCTGCATTGCATGCACACTGGTGTACGGCGTGCAAAATTGCCAATACCTCTATAAAACGAATCTCGTGCCTTATACTGAAAAAAAACTACTTATCACCCCAAAAAACACTTCTCCGTCTTCCCAAGGCTGTGCTAGGTATTTCAACAACTACTAGGTAGCGATCGATCAGTATTAGTCAAGGCTGACCGTTCCACTTCATCCTCAATTCAGTAAGCACGATTGAATTCATGTTTTTATTGCAACATTTATAGTACACTTGACGTAGTAAAGTAGCCTTAGCAGACGATGGTGATGTGGGCTGCAACTGGCGACACTTTTAAATCTACTTGCTGAGTTATAAGTTTGGTGACAGTCTAAACAGTAGGATGTGCTATCGTCAATAGGCTGAAGATTGCATACATTAAGCCTTCCCTGACATATGTTTTATCTTTTGTGTTATATTAGACATAAAGTATATTAACATAAATCCCCGAAGATTCCCGAACGCAATCGGCTATCACAGCTAAAATCAGCATAGTGCTAATAGAAAAATATATTTAAAATATTGACAGTTTTGCACGTCGTATTTAAGTGCGCTTACAACGGGCCGTTGATAAAACAAAGACTTTATGATATTTAGAAACATACTTACGTTTTTTTGTACCAAATACGGTTAGATTGCAGAAAGGGTTGTGCAATTTATTTACGATTTCATAAGTAGTATTTTATTAGAGTTGTCTTACACCATTTCAATTTCTAAATCCCTACACTCAATTTTAAAATATTATGTAAGCTGCTTGCAAAGGTACTCATGATATTATATTATCGTCCATTGTTTTGTCCCACTTTAGTTTGAAAGATAATTCTTCTTAATTCGTCACGCATATATTTAGATAGTATTTTTATCTCTAGACGCGCAGACCGAATTGTGGCATTTTATTTTTGATGCGTGCCATAATTATCTGACCGTAGATTTCAATGATTATTTAAGTTATAACATCTTAATCTGTTTTTTTTATATATAACTGACGTATAATTGGTTTGCGCACATTCTGATTTCAAATGTCTTTAAACAAAATTCTAACACTGACTGCGATAGATCTCATAGGAGAATTATAAATTCCTGTTCGGCAACGAATACTTTTTAGAGACGAAATAAGAAAATTGTTTGTTTGGTTGTAAACAAGGACAGACAATAGAAAGGAAAATAAGAGCTGATTAAATACAAGTTTGTTTTCGTTTTTTTTTAATTTTGAAAAACATAAAAAAAGAATTGGCTAGAGATTAAGTTGTAAAATATATTTAAAATACATTTTGATATGAATAATAAAGAAGTATTTTGTACGTTTACCCTGCCGTAAATTTGGCGGAAGTATAAAATAAGTTGTAAACCTTTCAAATTTGACAGAGCTAGAAACAGATAGTAAGACATAAACGCATTAATTAGCATGCTTGAATCGGTGCATAATCTTTCCGAAGCGAAACGAAAACGACTTATATAAAATGTAGCGTTATAAATAGAAATAGGTATTGTTTAACATCCAACTTTGCCCGAAATAATACTGAATGTGATATGAAAGAACGTCGTTGCGTACATTACTGAGTAATAACAAGAAACTAGCCAGATAAACCTCCTCTAAAGCCTTGTACAGAACAAAACTTACAACCCATCGTTATACAAACCTTATAGAAAATATACATGGTATAAAACACTCTCGTTTGACTGAAAAGTCGTTTTTTCAGTGTGTGCAAATACATTTATTCTCGAGGACGCCATCACTAGTACGCGATTTAAGATAAAACCAAACACCCGCATATATATATATATATATATATATATATATATATATATATATATATATATAGAGAGAGAGAGAGAGAGAGAGAGAGAGAGGATGGTCTCTAATCGCGAATGCGTCAGAACATTATCGAGAATAAATGTATTAGAAACACATGGGTATATGGATTAATGTTAAAATATTATTTATAAATAGTTATTCAAAGATCTCGCTAGAATGAACACTTTAAATAAGTTAACAATAATCTGTTAATTATAACGTAATGCGATACTCTTAACCACCCATATTGAGCATTGTTAACGGCTTGCAAGAGACAGCCGAATTTTTAATTTAGACGTTGATTCATTCGCCCATTTCAAGACAATACGTGGTTGACACATCAGTACGCGCTCCGACTACTAAGTCAAATATGACTTTTGTATTGAAGTTCAAACCATGTGACCGGCAGGGATTGTCTCCTCCCATCCTGATGATTTAATGTTTGGCATGAAACATGCATATATGGGTTTATTTGTAAAATGTTATTTGTAAGAATTATATATATAATTAAATATATATTATATATATATATATATATTATGGACTCCTCTCGATTTGGAGGTATGAGTGCCCCGCAAGGTTGGGAATCCCAACAATACCTTCCCTGAGTCGGCACTGCTTTATTCCAATGGCAAGCAGTTCAAGACGACTGGAAATAATGCCGCGATAAGCACACACACCCACACACATATATTAATATGTATATATATATATATATATATATATATATATATATATATATATATATGTTACACCGGCCGTTCTTACACAGAAGAAACTGCACCGGTTGTCACTATAAATAGTGCGAGTCACCAGATACACAGAGAAGACAAAGTCTTGTAACTGTCTAGCCAAGTGCTACTCACTTACTTACTTTGTTAATACACTTGTTAAACCAACCCTCGACTTGACTTCCTTTATTTATTATTTACTGTTTGACAACTTCACAACAATATATATATATATGTATATATATATATATGTATATATATATATATATGTATATATATAATTTGGTTCTTTCGTATATATATTATAGTATGAAATAAAATATTACGTATAGATTGTGTTTTAGTATTTACTTCAACAATACTAAATATAACTGTAGAATCAATTGTTATATAACGATCTTAGTAAAGTAAATTCGTATAAATCAAGGATATTTTGTTGCTGGCATAATTTTCCAAGATTCCTTTTACTTAGAATTCATTCTCGAAATACATCAGGTAATTACGGGATTGCCACGGGAAGATTCCAACATCGTTAAGTGAAAGCGATATTATAGAACGAACTGGATTCGCACACTCAGGTCGTCAGTTAGTATCGTTAATCACTTAACAACTGTCACCTCCTATATTGCAGATACTCTATGCAGAAACATTTCTGTCTTATTCTCGAAGAAAAATTATCAGGCAAAATGCATAACTTTAGATTCTAGGATCGTATTTATAGTTTAGCACTGTCTACTCCTGTTTTAACGAATCAGAATCTTTCAGTATGCCTCTTTATTTGCTGCACGTACTGAATTCGTCTCCCTATGTTAAAAACTATTTTGGTCAAACTAACAACAGATAACTTTTTAATGTTCAGACTTTTAAGTTCCGTCAGATTTTGTATTATTTGACCTTTGATAAACGCTACCTTTTGCTAATGACGTGGACTTCTGCAATTTGTTTTAACTATTTATCCAGCCGTCTCACGTCTCATGGGGCACCATTGTCTCCTGTATCGTTCAGTTGACTTTCAAAACACCCGTGTTTCTGTAAACACGTCGCCTGGAAATCCTATTAAGCAAGTCAACCCCGTCAATCAGAGACTACGACGTATCATTAACCGCTTCACGAATTTGATCAGTGCGAATATTGTTTGATGATTTTGCTTCTATTTTTGATTGAACAGAAACGAAACGCTGACAAAAAAACAGACACTGACGTCGACTGATAACGATGTGTTATACAGGCTCCTTAATCGCTGCTTCAAGCCATGATTCTCACCCGCAAAATTCTCTCAGCAAGAATCCGTCTTACTATTAACATTGCAAATAACTCTCCTTTCTATTTTTGTGTACCTACAATAAATGGAACTTTTATGAACAGCGTTTTTTTTTCAGAACTGCCCATGTGTGTTATCCATTACCGCGGGAATCTTTCCCAAGAAACAACATGTTCATTTTCAAATCCTATGTCAACAAATAGATGTCATGAAGTCTTATCGAATTAATCATAATCATAAACACGTTTCCATGTTACTGTTCTATTATCCAATTGTGAAACTCACTAACCTTATCCTCCGAGTGGTGTTTACCCTTTGCAAGTATTGAACCATCATTATATAAGCATGCTATACTGTATGTTTGTGAATAAGTTCTGGAAATGATACAATATTACAGTGACGAAGTCTTTATTAGGACACTAGTTTATAACTGCTTCTTGTGCTGTGGTAGTTCAGTACTTGCGTATGTAAATTGCTGTATCTAAATTTTACTGTTTCATAACTAGTAAAAAAAGAACTATGAGTGAAATTACGTACTGAAAATACATAATTAGTAGTTGTACGGGAGTAAGAAACTACGATGGATACATTTACGTAGTTGGTTTTATTGGCAACACGTTAAAATTTGTGCTTGTAAGAAAAACTAATTTGCTCTCAACAGATTGGTAATACGCTTTACGTCTACTTTTTAGTGGAGTATATCATCTAATTTACGTAGCTAGAAAAATATTTAGGTACTGCTTTTTATGCAATTATGTTATGTTAAATTCTTTTCATTTATCTGGTGATACCAGATCAGGCTGCCCTGTGGCTCCCTGAGACGAACTTCACCTACATTGAGGTTTTTTTTTTTTTTTTTTTTTTTTTGTAAAACTTAATTATGTTCTACAAAACCAAAAACAAAAACAACAGCCCCTCTCCCTTTCTCGCTCCCCTTTTTTATTTTATTTTTAGAACTTGAAGCATAAAAACTTTTACTATAATGACCAGATTCGGCATTAAATAACCCAAAAGGGTTGATATGCCGTAAAACAAAACTACCAAACCAAAAACGATGATTAAACATTTGAAGATATAAAGAACTTGAAGCATA
>OY744541.1:42235362-42297862 GCA_963556195.1 Sepiola atlantica | reverse complement strand
TTAGATTGGATATCCCATAAACTTGTATACCTCCTATCCTATAAAAGATGTCAAATTTGCGAAATACAACCAATTAGTAAAATCAAAGGATTGATCCGCGACAAATTTTGAGTGTTATATCATGTAACAAAATTACAACTGGATTGATACGCGTGTGACCGTCACTGATATGTATGTGCGTCGTAAACTTTAAATCATAATACATAATTCAACACATATTATTGACAACACGCTGAGAAACGTGACACACTATTTTTTGTTTACTTTACTATTTAGCGTGGTGCTAGCAAAACTGTAAAGAAATATTAAAATAAGTACGATATGATTTACTTCAAAATAAATAACGTTAAGTTTTTTTACTTGTCATATATGATATTAAACCTATCATATTAATGTAAAAAAAAACAGAACTACCCAGTGGAAATTCCACGGTGGTTTAATTACCGTCGTCCTCTTTTCTGATCGAATTACAGAGACTCCGTTCGAAGACAGTTCGAATTCGCTCAACCGTACTATCTGAAGTTGAGTGACGTCCCGTTGACTTAAATAGATATAAATAGAGCATCCACTATGAATTTACCATACCATCTCAATATGGACTTTTTTCTCTTGCCTCTTTTCGGAATTTTGTGCGAAATGCATGTTTAAAAAGTTTCGATAATTCAGTGTCTGCTAATTCAAGGATGCAACACGCCATTTCCGGTTGAGGGAACGCTATTAATCGATCCAAAAAAATGGAAAAAAAATAAAAACCTTAATTTAGTTTCAAAATGATACCAGTTTCATCTTACTACCATTCATAGAATAAATACTTGAAAGGTGCCAAGACTTCTTGAACACCCTATTTTCATTTCTCAAAAGTTCCGGCTTGTCTCACACGTTTAAACCAGATGTGCTGCAAGTACAATAAAATAAGTATTTTTATATTTGATTATATCCAATAAGTTGATCTTATTATTATTTGCAAACCCGTTTCTTTCTGACTCATAGCAAATGCGGAAAAATATATTGGATATTTTTATCACTAACGTTATCAAATAAAAGAATGCATATATCAAATGAATTCTCTGAATTGCTGATGGAATGCGTTTATTTTATTGAATTTTACCAGTGACGTGCAAAAAAATTTAGCCGTTAAATAAAAAATACTTTGATCTTGTTTCTCAGTTTTACGGCATATCAACAATGTTGAATTTATATACTGCCAAACTGTTATTGCTCTATACTTGACGAGTTATCAAGGATAAACCATACTTTGATTGGTCAAATGATTGTCGTTAAAAAGGTGGTTTGAAACAGTGAGTTTATATAATTTAGTTGGTAAGTCGCAACGCTTGAATGTGGGCACCGGTAAACCCATGGTAGTCAAAATGACCGAATCATAACTACAAGTCATACAGAAGTATGAGATAGATACAAACTGCTAACTTATATATGTTTGGGCGAACAAAGTTTGAGTACGTTTCCCTTGTCTAGGCATGCTGCACACCAACCTGATCATACCATAATCGATTTCGGAGGGTCATACAAACCACCACCCTTAGCATTATATTTTTCAGCAATCTATTATATTTTAGGACCCCAAGCCCCATCCGATGAAGTTGAACATATCTATTTTATTAATAAACAAAACGCTTAACCATTGGAGATGATATTAAGTAGGTTTTACCCATAGAGTGAATGTGTTTTGTTGTTACTTAAGCTGGTTTAGAAAATAGGCCAAGAAGACGACAGCAGCCTTCCATCACACCCAGCCAATACTACATTGTGTGTAATCTTATATTATAAAGAAAATATACTACATTGTAAATTTTTTGTCAAATTTGGGAGATAAATAAAATCAACATACAACCCTACCGGAGATTTCTTATAGATATGCTATATATGATACAGTATATTATAAGCTAGCCTAACCTTGATAATATAAAGACTAAATCAACTCCCACCTCACCTGTCCTCCATTTCCCTATTTTTACTAGATTTTCTAACTATCTTTATATATCAACAATAGTTTTCATTTATTATTACATTATTTTATTAAGACGAGCATTTTAATGCCCGTATTATTTAATAACAATGGAATAGCATTCTTCAAGCAACATACACACATAGACGTAAGGTTTTTTTTTTCGGGAGGAATTTTATATATAATACTGCCTATACAGAAACACTATGAAGGTGGGTACAATTGCTATGAATAAGCGTATTTGTGAATGAAGTTATTTTCCAAGTATCATTTTCAAAAAGGTCAACGTTGAATGTAAGTTGTAAGATACTATTCTTTGCCAAAACCAGCTAAGATTTGAATAATTAATTAAATCTAAACTAAATAAAAATAAAATATAAATAAATACTAAATGTATAGCAATGAATATTGAAACCTTGGCATAACTTAACCGTATCACCTCTGATGTACACGCGTACGTAAAGACAATTATTTGCAGTTAGATTTTTTTTAAATTATAGTGTATGTCCAACAGCCACATAATGAAAGAAACTCTTTTATATGATTAAATGGTTTTCATTAGAAAATTATACATTTTCTAAGTGGTATTTACGAAAATAAACCTTGTAAGCGTAAAAACGGGCGCACGTGTATCTATTGAAACTTATCTATAATACCGCACTATGGAATAGTGTTCCTCTCCGCTGTCGCGTTTTGCATTATTTCTTGTTTGCACCCTTTCAACAAAAGCTGCACTCCGAGCAGTTTTACCCCTGCAATAACGCTGGCAACTCTCCGCTGATATGCACCCATTTTTTTAATCAGTTGAACCAGCTCTTAATTTGTGTTACACATCGCATCTTCTCCCAACCCTTGTTTAATCTAACGCGACAGCGGCGATGATCAGCATTCAAAAAGAAGACTTCCAGAGGTGTTTCCGGCAGTGGATGGATCGGCGGGCTAAGTGTGTGAAAGCACAACGAGAATACTTTGAAGGAGATTATGGTCCCAAACCCGTCACGTATTTGAAATATTTTTTCTGACCTAAGGTCGGCTACTTTTTAGACATATCTCGTCTGCTCAAAACGTCATTAGTTATCCGATTAGAGATGGTTTTCCATGAATTGCTGATCGGTGTAGTGATTTATTTGAATACGCAGACAGACGGTGTAATAGAAAATACTAGAATTAGATTGTCACCGCATTTCTCTCATGGCTTTTTCAAGTGGAATAATGAGAATACTTTCTGTGTATGTGCAGGGGAGAGGGGTAGTCACTCACAGCCCGTGTTAACATTACTAAGCAACGAATTTCTAGAATTATATAGTAATAAACGAATAACACGCATACGAAGTAACATTATGTGTGAATCATTTGTTTTCGGGTATTCACCCGTCAAACATATTACAGTAGTTCTTGCTTTATTTTCTTTCTTAATGACTTAATAGAAAAGTGTGTTTCATTTATCACAACTATATTAATATAATATCGCCTCACTCTTATTTAAATCAATAATATACCATAATCTACCAAACTTCTGCATGTATAGTCGAGCAAACCCCAAAACAAAGCTAATTGTATTTCTAATTTGCATAACTATTTTCAAAGTCGATAATAAATAAGTTTGGTGTTTATATTAATGACATGTTGTCCAATTTTCTTAATTTAAAAGGTTTTGTGGATATAAACAGTAAGCGATTAAAGTAATTTATTAAAAACTGGTTAATTATAAAAGTTATTTCAGAAAATATTATATTCATTAATTTTCATGGGGTCAATTAAAATAAACACTATTCGTTTTAAAGGTAGAATGAACTAATAGTAAAGATATGTAATGTATGTAATACATTTAAAAATATTACTCAGAAATACATTAATAGCCAGCGAATAGAGGGTAGGTTTTTGTTTATATATATATATATATATATATATATATATATATATATATATATATATATATATATATAGTGTGTGTGTGTCAGGTTGTATATGAAAATAAATCAAATTAAGTGCTCGATCATATAAGAGAGCTAATATAACTTAATTTATTTAAACACTGTATATTACATATTTCAGATATGTACCGCGGTTTCATCTAAAAGGACCGATTTAGACATCTTTAGTAAATCTCTGTGCCCAGTGGAATCGTCGGCATGCTGAAACGATTGTAGTCGCAGCCCGATAGGGAGTGGCGACGATTCCACTTGACACAGAGATTTACTAAAGATGTCTAAATCTTCCCTGTTGGATGAAACCGTAGTACATTTCTGAAATATGTAATATACAGTTTTTAAATAAATTAAATTAAATGCATACACGTAAAGGACGTCTTAAAATAAAATAAGTATTGTAAAGCAGGACATATATAAAATAAGCATGCGATTTATCTTTAGGCATTAGGTAAACATAAGGTAACTAAGTACAAGAAAGAGTCGATGGAACAAACACCGTAATAATTTTTTAGGTTAGAAAAATATTAGAAATTATATTATTACTTCCCCTGAATAAACTCATTAGTCTCTTTTCCTCTATGCATGAGGACTATTTAATTCCTTTGCATCCCTACAGTTATTGCTGGTGTACTTATTTGTGATTACCACCTTTACTAACGCTATACTGGTTTATTCTTCTTCTCCTATCGGTACAATCTTAATCACAAAAGAATACAGCAAACATGTCAGTGGAGAGGATATAAAATTAAATAGACCTCGTGTCCAACACAAGAAAAACTGATAAACGAATTAATTAAGCGAAAATATACTGTAAAATATTTAAAACATAGGATTAGCACACAGTCGCGCCATCGGTACTGGTACAGCTTTTAACCATATAAACCGACATTTTGTTCAGCATTTACCGGATTTTTAGGTAAAGATCCTAAAATAACCGAATAAAAACGAATCGTTGTCCTAATTAAAACGAGGCAGCTTTGCAATATGAAAAAAAAATAATGAACTAAAAATTACTTAACGTATATTTATTTTTGCGAAAATTATTTTTTTAAATTTTTAAACAAAAATCAATTAAACATTTTGTAATCACGGCAACGTTAAAAGTGGCAAGTTCGTTTTTCGCTAAATTGCGTTTTTTTTCCTGGAACAACAGTTTTTACAGATGGGAACGATTTTTATAATTTTTTGCCGTTATATTTTCTTTGGTAATGCTAAAGCTTTCGAAACGAAAACAAGTAACTAGGTTAGGGTAAGTTTAGGGTTAGAGTTAAAAATTGGGTTCGTGTTTTCTTGCTCAGCTGGCAGATTTTCTTTTGGAAATAGCGCAGATGACGAAGAAAAAGAAGAAGGGACAGAGAAAAACGGAGGACTTTTTGTCGACAGGGTACACTTCTGTTATTAGCGAAATTGTTATCGTATTTGCAGGAATGTTAAAATGTTCTTAATTTAAAGGTAAAGTTGTAGTCTGCTTCTTGAGCCTTTTGATTGGATAATCATTCGGCACCTTCCGGTTGTTAACGCAAACGGCCGGAAGATACCGAACAAAAATCGTTTTTTTTCAAAAGCTATACCAGCACAGTGTCGTCGTACTATCGGTGATCATAAATTCATGAGAATCTAAATTAACAGAATATTCGATAAAAATATAATAGGACCATTAGTGTTACCTTGGCAAGCTCATGTTATAGTAACTACGAATGAAAACCACAAAAAAAGAAAATCGATAATAGCGACGCAATCAGGAGATTCGCGAAAATAATGCTGACCCTACGCCAAATATATGTGAATTGGTCGAAGATATAGGCCGGTAGATAATGTGAAATTAAGAACAAAAGTTGGAAAAGAATAAGTCCGCTTTGTTTAAGATCTACAACAATTGCGCCAGTTTCTTCCTAGTAAGCACTTTACTGTATTACAGTACAAAAAAGTATTAGCTCTATATCAAAAGTATATTTTTAGTTTTTTATATTTATTTTCTGGAGTTATCCTCTAGAAAATTAATATAAAAAACGAAAAATATACTTTTGGTTTTTTTAACTGTCACATGTTAAGTTTCACCTATTGTCCGGGAAAAGAACAATACTGTTGAAGATAGGTTATCGCGCGTATTTTCGCTTACTCTTTCTTTATATAATTTCCCCAAGTTTTTTCTGTAAAGTATGTAACCCTGGCATAACACACATATTTAATTCTACCAAAGAAATATTCTCACAAGACCGAAAAAGGTGCATTATTCGTGATTGTCTTGCCAGTATCTTAAAACTAAATCAGTTAACAGTAACAAGAAGAACCTTAATAAACACAATATTACCCTTCCAGCGATTCAATATAAATTTCAAGGGACAACTATCAACGTCCCTACACGGTAACACATACTTACTAGCGATAACTGAGGAATATTTCCTCTTTTCTGTTTCATTCTCATGTAAGTATATGACAAGCAAAACAGTCACCCAATGTCTGAAGTAACTATTTACGATATTTGGCATGCCCTATATGATACACAGATATAGAGCAACTGACTATTGATCATAGGTAGCTACAGACTATCTACGCTTAGAGGTATTGCGACTTCTCTGCAAGTAATAGTCAAATCGGGTAACTGAACGGTACACAATGGAAGGCTACACAAAGAAACTTCACATTTTCACAAAATGGGACTATAACGTTGGGAAACTATTCTCTCTGGTGCTCTTCATTATATTGCATCATTGCGCTGAAAAACTACAAATGTGACTCCTCAAGAAAGACTATTTAAGTAGAGTTGTTAGTTCACTTCTGATGCTTCAATCCTTTCATGTGTAAAACGACGCTACGTTTACATTGAAAATCATACCAAGTTTACTTAATATGACCCTACAATTACATTTACTACATTACCGAAAATTAATCTTCATTATCTCAATGTACGTTTACCTTCAGGCATTGAAACAACCTTCAACGTTCGAGACATATCTCTTAAATAAATTAATATAGACGATAATATAATACGTGCAGAGGAGTTCTGCACATTGACTCTTAGTTGACAAAAACAGTCTTATAATGAGAAGGTAAATACGTCACTTTCTGAACAGAGGATAGCACACAACACTCGTGGAAAACCAGTCGAGAATGTAGTCCCAGCCGAGCGACTATGAAGGTCTTGTAAGATACGAACATTTCATGAAGTACACAAGGATTATTTTCTTGGATAAGACAGTATTAATTGCTTTCTCATTATAATACTTGAAGTCGACAATATTGTGAATTATATTATTACCTCCCGTGAATAAACTCGTTAGGCACGATCTCTTTTTGATTCGCTATCCTACCACTGTTATTATTGTTGTATTCTTGTCTAAGTAAAACTGGTCGTTTGTTGCTCTCAGTATAAATTATAAACTACACAAAAGTAAGGCAACATTACATTACGTTTCAGCAATTACAGAGAAAAGTTTACCAGTATTTCATATAACTATGCACAAAAAGAACGCTAATAGCTTTGTAGAAAAATAGAGGATATCCGCTTTTTAACAAATCAATTTTAGTAGAATGATTCCCACGCAGCATGCATAATATAGCAATACCATTATTACATTTTTTATTATTCTGCTTAATACAAGTTATTGTTTTAGATGCGATTTTAGGGGGCGAATTATTAATACCATTTTTCCTTCCGAAGCATAATTGTTTGTAAAAAGGTTTTTAATAATCAGGAAAAATATTCTCACTTTCAAGGAGAAAACCATCTATCATCATCGCAGAGAAATGTACACGCCATGTGGATGCGGTTCGACTATTCCTGATGAAATATTCATGAATAATAAAATAATCCTATTGCGACATATTCAAAGAGTGTGACAACTTGAGATTTTTGAAATATAATGTGCAAGTTATTTCAGAATCCCGGACAAAGAATCAAATCTATTTTCACCGCCAGTGCACTTTCTCCTGTACGGAGAAGAAGCACAAACGGCATAATCGGGACCTTGGATTTTATGAAGCCTGTTTCGAAACACGCTTCATGACACTCTTTGAGACATCAATGCTTTTTGTACCGAGGAGAGCACCTAACGGTTTGGCAAATGGTTGGATTGCTTTTTCAGTATAGCGTTATCAACGTTTTCTACGTTAAGCAGAATGAGGAGTATTTATGGCATCATAAATGACAGAGTCGTTTACCAAGTCAACACGCTAGAACTGATGAACATGATCACAGGCGCCTACTGCGATCTTCTAAGAAGGGCACTGAATACTTGACTAGATGAGATCCCATCGGTATTTCTAAGAAATATCGTGTACGTACAAAATTGAAAGGCTAGAAAAATATTGATATGCTCTTGATGAAGACAAGATAGAAAGTTGATGATGTTTCCACCAGAGTCACCAGATTAGATTCCTGGCGATAACCATTGCCCTATAAGTAGATATGATTTTTCTGCCGATACGCATCGATTTTTATCAGAAAATATATCAGAGGACAATATCAAAGCTCCAGTAGAGTCAATCCAACATGCTAATAGAATGAAATTGACGCATTCATAGACTAATACTGATTTGAAGTTATCTGACTATATGGCGAACATATGGATAAGTAATTCATTATATAAATAAATATTACAATAGTATTATGTTATAGTATCAAATGTGTACGCCATGTAAGCGTATTTTGTATAATTATCTGTGCTTATCTCCAAATTGAATGGAGTATTTTCAGTTAAAAGATGTTACTGTTTACCTTCTCAATAAATGAAATAATCGACTCTGAAATGAAAGTAAATATCTTACAGAGACTAATACAAATATTGTAATTGTGTGGCAATATTGCGCAAACATCTTAGAAAAATATAAAAATCTATTCACATAAAACCGAGAAATGCCTGATTTAACAATAAAGATATTAGTGTGGTTCGAGGGGTATTTTTAAAAATACTAGCGAGATGTGCGCATAATAAAAATAACACACCACTCTAACCCAGTGCGAAACTGTGAGTTTTCATAGGATATGCTGTAATAGAGGAGCCGAACGTATTACTAAATCATGCAAATGTTTCAACTCTCTTCAATGGATTTTAGAAGATAATATTACTGGATTTAACTGGATTTAACTACCAGCCTCGTGACTTGTGCTTCTTCCTTATTTATTGACCGGCATTTGTTTAGATGCAAGCCAAACATTTCCACATAAGTATTCTCCGTTTGTTTATTTCACTCAGTAATATTTATTTCTCAAGGGTACAAGCTGTCTTACGTGGTTACGCATGACGTTTAACAGTAGAATAAGAAGAACTTGTATCTCTACCATCGCTATATCTATAATCATTTAATCGAATTTCACTAAACTGAATTTAATTTCGCTTTAAAGAACTGTAGATGCTAAAACTATTTCATAAAAATGGCCACCAGGAAAATAGTATAATAAAAATGCATTTTGTGTGTCTATATTTATAAGATGACTAACTGTAGTATAGCTATACAGAGTTGCCCGAAAGTCCTGTTATAAAATGTTAGCATGCGTTTGTTTACTTATACTGAGATTAAGTAGGGTACAAGGTAATCTGAATGTCTTGCTATGCACAACGAAAAGTAACACAACTTACGGAAAAATCACCAACGCATACCTTCGTGAGATATCACATAAACCATAGCACCGAGTCATTTATGTCATATGAATTGTACTGTTCATACAAACGTTCACAATTAATGTTTGAGTATATTAGTGAATATAAATAAACTGAACTCATTACGTGTAATATTGAATTACTCTATTACTTGTGTTTTCTATTATTCAAGTTTTCTTTTTATCTCACGGTTCTTAAAGTAAATAAACTTAATCCAGGACATGTGTTTTCTATTGCTGTAATGTTTGTTGCTCTAATGTTGTTATTTTTCTGTCGTGTTTACAAGAATTATCGACCTGCATGTGTAAGATAATGAAGAGTGGAAAAAATTAATCGTTGACGAGTCAATTGTTGGTAGGACGACGATGAAAGAAATACAGCGACTTGATAACTGTTAAAAAAGAAGAAGGTTCCGCAGTGCAAGAGAGACTTGAAAGGCGGCGGTTTCAAAAACGCAAAGAGCCGGAGCGCTTGGTTATCGGAGTATCGAAGTACGAAAGAATGGGAGTTTACCGATGTTTGTGGTCCCGATGAAGCTTTATTGGCTATGGTACACACGCCCGTTTTGCTGTTAGGTTTTCGTGTCCGCTGAATAAAAATGCGACTAATAAGCAAGTTGGTACAGTGAAGAAATCCCCTGACCTGTATTTCATCAAAAAGACAATTGGAAATGCTTTCCGAACAATTGCTTCAGTTCACGCTCGGATAGACAATGCAGAGCAAATTGCTTTCCCATCGGATGTATATATGAACGAGTTTCTAGTGGAAACCAAGTCTGTGACCTCAGCAAGAAAAATACTTTCATGACGCAAAATATGTCAAAAGAGTTGTGTTTATATGTGTGTGAACGTAGCCGGCGTAAACCATCCTGTGATGGGAAATAAAGAAAACCAAAGTTTTTCAAGATACGTTCTGTTCTTTGTCATTCTTGTGTGATCTTACCGGGTAATAATTTTCCTGAATTTAGGAAGACTGGGATCTAGTAAACATTTTCTAACTAAATTGGTATTTAATTTCATCAGAAAAAATAAAGGTATGCCTTTTCAGGGGCTTGTAGAAGGTGTGCTTTACACACAACATGTGGATATACAAGAAAATGTGCTTGTTACACTAAGTGTAATGTATACACATATAATAATATTAATATATGTGGTATGTTACACTCCAGCAATTCTCATATAGGTAAAATATAGCAATGGCTAACTGTCTGCATAGACAACATATATCAAAGAGTATTGCATCAAAACCACTCGAGGATGTAGACAACATGAAGATTTAGAGTCCGACTGTAATGGTACACATTTTATCTATACAAGGAGAAACGTCTGTATTGTTTATGTTTTATTGTTTTAAGAGTAGCAAGTATTGATATAAAGCTGAAACGATTATTAGCCGGCACGTGTTATATATATATATATATATATATATATATATATATATATATATATATATATATATATATATATATATATATAAATATTTATCAGAAGAATAGTCACAATCATAACAATGTAAATAAACACACAAAAAGCTATAACATTTTAAAGTTGAAATATGCGTTATGCCATTGGGAGTCTGCTGGTCTCATTACCAGATGTTTTCGTATCTAAATGGTACGTTCTTCTCGATTTCTATTGTCCCTTGTCAGTCGTGTTTCTGTACTGATGTGGCAATGGAGTTGTGCGTCTCTTCTCTCCGTCGATATTTTTTTATTCTCAATAACCATTTCCGGACATTATTAAAAATGAAGCATGACAAATATAATTTAACTTCATACATCGTTTTCATTTAAATAACATGTGTACGCGTAAAACAACCCCCTACATTCCCACCGAAAGATAAGAGACCGCAGCTATTTAAAAGACTAACCGCCTTCTGTTGTTGCACATATTTTCTATACCAATTATACACTTTCTATTTACTTTTTTCCTGGGCCCGTGACGTCACAGCTATGACACATTGCCTTCCTTGAAGTCTAATTAGAAAATTCCACTCTAACTAATGTTCAACGTAACGTGGTCATTTACCAGACGACACCTATTCATACACACTCGTCTCAAATAGGTCATCTTCCATTGCTTTTACTTTACTTCATATTCCGTAGAAGTAATCTTAAAGAAAAATAGAAGTACACCAATCTATTTATCATGAAATGAATTTCTCTAGTTATATCAAATATGAAGTAGGGGAAAAGATGTAATGAAAACAGCTGAACGTTTCTCGTCCATCGATCGCCAAATAACCTATATTTAGGAACGATCGAAATTAAGGGAATTATAGTAAATAAACAAATGATCGCATGTATATTATACATGTACCACGAAATACTGATACAAGTTTTCGAAATGTTACATATTATATTCACCGTATATAGCGTTCTATTGGCTGTCATTATTTGTATTATTCGGTCTATTACACTAAAATTAGACGTTATTCTCACGATGATCGAGTCAATTTAACCTACAACCGTCTTTTTGGGAGTCTTGTCGAACTCTGGAATTGATATATCGAACTTGTTAATCTGAACTCTTTTTATCATCCACGGGGGTAGTTTATTTTCGTATTGTCACACATGAACAGATATTCTTAAGTAATTCGTAATGTCATGCTTAGTATCCACCGTGCTGATGATTGAACCTTCAACCCTCTAGAAGACTTACTTCAACATGATTTTACTCAGCACTTTTTTTCTTACGCCACGGATCCTTGTAGACAACTCCTAGTATACATTTCAGGAGCCTTAAAACAATATTTGTATTTGATGTGTAGTCCTTCTAATTTTTTAGTAATATTACTACTTATAACTATATATGCATATGCATATGTGTGTATATATTTATTGTCTAATAATATTACAACAGAGAGCAAATGAAATTATTATGGTACCACAGGTTTTAAGCTGGGAAAGCATACTCCGATTAAATACACACAGTGTTTTTAGGTATTTTATTTGTAATTATAAATCGCTCATCGGCTCTCTTCGCCCATGTCTCATCTGTTATGAATATGGTAGGTGATTCGGAGAGAGATTTGCTTCATAATTTGTTTCAAGACCCCTTTTTGTAGTCTGTTCTTTTTAAAGACGCCTACTAATAAACTAAGAAAAGAAAAGAAATATATTAAAAGAAACAGTGAATTTCTCCCAAACTGACTTACCATTATTTTCTATAAATGCAATATTTTCTATTTCTAAAAGCACTTAAAATATCTGATATTTCGAAATGAGACATATTCTGCAATTTAATAACATGGTGATTGACATGAATAAATCTCACTTACGGACAGACAGACAACGTTTCTATTTATTTAAAATAATAAAAATTGTCAATTCTGACCAAACAGGATACCGTTTGCATAATTTATTAATGTTAATATTTTTAATGATATTATGATTGCATGACGGGCGCGAAATACTTATTATTTAATATGAATAACCACTGTAATATCCAACACCATTGCAATTATTAAATGGACTAGCAGGATATCATTTCTACATTTTTCTATATAATTTACTGGTAATCACAATAAATGATAGCCAATACTATAAAGAAAAAATATGACTGTCTTCTTCCGTAAACATAATTATCAGTAAAAGTAATTATCATTTTCAGCTACATATTTCTTTCCAATAAATAAAATTAATATTTCTATAATTTATATATTTATTTACAAATTGTAGCACTTTATTCTCTGTTTTCTTACCGTAAAAATAATTGTAAGCTAAATCTTTGTCATATGAACTTTTCTAAATGTATTTGTTAAGGATTATACTATCTTAGTCGACAGGAGTGCATAATTTAATTACGGAACAATTCATTTAAAAATCGGTCAAGTCGGAATTTGTTTACCCTATCGACAGCAGATTAGTCACAATCACCATCTTTGCTGCTCGGACGATAACAATTTCTTAATATGTGTGACCGGCTATATCGTACCTATGAACATAGAATGCATTAACTTATTATTATATAGACAAGTGGTACTCGTGGATATTCCACAGTTCTACCCTTCATATATATTAGATTGGTTCCATTGTTAAAAAGAGTGTGTAATATATTTCCATTGGACGCCTGGCGCAAACAAAGACCCCCCTGATATTATTGTATCACATTTGGGCAGACTGAAATATACTTATGTTTTTACTCTAGTAAATGTAGTTTAAGAATATATATGGTGTAGTTGGTCTATCTCCATAACTCTTGTAAGAGTTTCTGACACATTTCCATTTCATGGACTTTCGGCGTGCACGCAGTCCCCACGATATTGTTGTACCATCTTTGGACAAAACACATACTACACATTGATAATGTTCCGAAGAAAGTCTATTTCAGTCCCAGCTCCACATTCGACATAACAGCGATATCAGATGAAATTTTAAAAAATATTTGTGTTTTCATTGCACCTTCTCTGATTGGTAGACCTATTTAAATAAAAAAGACACGGAGAGTGATAATGTACGCGCGAATTGTATCATTGTATGTGCAATACGCACACATTATCGATAACTTATATAATTTAAGACTTTTCGAAGACACGTTTGGGTGACTTCTATTCTCGAACCGTTTATCTATTCTGTAAATATAAAAATGAAAAGGAAAGTTGTTTATTCATTTTTGACTGTTGGTCATTTTTCTTTTTTCGCCCAAACCCAAATATTTTTCCTATACATTTTCTATTTATGTCTCTTTTAATCAATAATATTTACCTCTCAATGGTACCGACTGTCTCACTCGTTTAAAGCAGACGTGTCGCAGGTGGAAGAAAAATACTATTTCCATTTTTTTGTATATCTAACCATTTGATCTAATTCCCCGACAAAACTTTTTTTCTTTTTATTTCTGACTTATATCAAATGAGGAGATATATAGTGGACATTTTTTATCCCTACAATTGCCAAATAAAATAAAACATATACTAAATTAATTCTCCGAATTACGATGATGATTTCTGATTCACTGACATTTTCATAGTGATATTTCCAGATGTATATGACGTTTAAAACCTTCACACCATAGCGAACATGTTTGTATTGTTTATTGCTGAAATTGAATAGAAAATAGTGAGACCATTCAATAGTTTTTCAGAGATGAATTCAAAAATACTCAGTTAATCTAATGTATTGTGCGACATCGGTATTCGCGTGTTTTCTTGAGACCAACGTGATGATGTTACGTGCCAACACCTCTATTAATTGCAGGAAGGAGTGGCATATATGAATATCTCATAGGTTCCTACAATAATGAGGCGTGATATAGTAGTAGTAAACGTTCGTCGGTTAAAGTCGATCATGGGTGAGCATACTTAGCCTAATTGCCCTGTCTGTTTACTCTGCTGGAGAAGCGCCGTTTGTGTCTAAAGAGACTAATGTGGGAACGGTCTTTGTCGCAAAGGTCTCAAACATATGTGGTCTCTGAACTGTTGGTATTTGTGCATTCTTTTCTGCGTGCAATATTTTCTGCTGCAACATTCATCAGCTTCTCTTCGTCTGCTTGCAGATTTGTTAAGGTCTCTTTTCCATCTTGAGCATTCATCTGTAATGCTCTCCCAAGACCCAAATGTCGATGTCGACTGCCTTTTTTGTCCTGCCAGTTTTTACTTCCTATATACCCAAACCCTAACCCTTACCCTAACCGCTCCATCTTTGGAATGTGCTCATCTACATGCGGTTCACATAGTCCAACCAGCGTGGTCCGCATTGCCTTAGGAGGATGCACATTCTAAGACGGTTGTTGCAGGATAGATCTTCTGAGGTTTACACCGTGGTGTTGCTTCTTCTAATTATGTGTTGCTTCTTCTAAGTATGTGTTGCTTCTTCTAATTATGTGTTGCTTCTTCTAATTATGTGTTGCTTCTTCTAATTATGTGTTGCTTCTTCCAATTATGTGTCATGGAGGCAATATATTCGTTGAAGCTGTCACTTCATGTAAGAGCGAAAAGAGACAATTATATGTAATTTTAATATTGAGGTATTTTACTGGCATTCCCTAAGCATGTTTTACCGCAAACCGGTTCACAAATGAACACTCGGTAACATAAAAAAGAATTTGCATTTCTTTTATTGTTGGTATAATTCCGACATTATATTTTTCTCCAACGCATCTTATATCTTATCATGCACTGTACGTGTCTTGCCGGACCCAACAATGGGAGCAAGCGAGCAGGACGTGTCTGGGACTCAATTACAATCTTAGTTTTTACCTTTTTTCAATTCCCGATCGCACTATTCAACAGTGTTTATTTGTTCACCAACTCCTTATTTCGTACAATAATTGGCAAATGATTTTTGTTTAAAATCTACTTTTACCTCAAGCTCTGTCCGCACACATTATATTTTAAGAGCGCATTTTATATGAAATTCTATATTTGACCTACATTCTATCGCCGAATTTTCAAACCGAATTCTCATCGTCGAAATACCTATTACAGATTATAATTATTATTATAATTAGTATTCCCACTGTCTTCTCTTAACCGTCAATGGTAATTTCGTTTCTGCGATGAGTACTGATGTGAGTAAGGGAGGAGATAAGTAGCTCTCATTAGTTACTTGTCTTTTTGCAACACGTAAGGAAACACGGAAGTAATTTTATTACGGTTACTTATACATTAACAACTGCACGTACTGAAAACTGCTAAGAAATACACAAAATAAAAGTACGTTTTCCGAGTGTAGAAATATGCAAACTGACTCAGAAGATAATTGTTGTTGTTGTTGTTGCAGTTGCTGCTGCTACTGATGTTGTTTTCGTTGTCGTTTACGCACTAGGTTTGTTTAAACATGTAATTGTCAGTAATGCTCACTGACCATAAGCGATTCTGTTCCCTGGAGTCTGAGTTACAAAAAATATCCCCGGATTCCTCGTATTCTCCGCCTTTTACAATAAGTACTACAAATATTTTTCCTTATCGCAACATAAACTTACCATTACTTTTTCGCTCGGAGCGACCATTTGTCTTCACTGGGATTTGCGTGGTCCAGTACTATCCGCCCATTCCAGTGGATATTTAATAAGTGGTATCTCTCTTCGGCCTTTCTATCCTCCTTGATAATTCACGACTACTTTGTGTGGTATCAGCCATGGCTATAGTCATCAAAAGTTTTTTTTTTTGTTCATGTGGTAATGTTTCTTAATTTAAAAAAAAATGTTCATCGTAACTTCTATATGGCTGATTATCGCTCTTAGTTTGCTTGGGTTAGTTCTCTCAGTCTAGGATTTTTATAAGGATTTAAGCTGTTTTAATGAATGTCGTCCATTGTATAGTCCTAATCTTCCCATTTATTCAAAAGTCTTTTCCAGCTTTTTCGTGATTGTTCCTTGTGATCCTACAGTTATTGGTATTATATTGACTCTCTTCATGTACATATTCTTTTCACACGACTCTATCATCATCATCATTATTATTTTCTATATATTAATACGATAGTGTGTGTGTGTTCGTGTGTCACGCTTACATAAAAAGCTCTGCGCATGCGTGTCGCACCATAGGATGAGCATTTTCGTAATGTTGTTAAGTATTTCGCATTGGCGCAACGGTTAGCGACGTAGCATTTTGACGTTGGTTTTTGACGTCGGCCAGATTGGTTTATAGTTCGATCCCAACCAACCTCTAAGATTGTTTCTACATCGAAGGGGGGGAGGTAGGGAGAAGACGAGTGTGTAGACACATATTAATACAATAGCGCGTGTTATTTTATGTGTCACGTTTACTTCAAAAGCAACGGCCTTTCGAATCTGTGTATGAATTGGAGCCAAATTGTATTTAATCTAAAGCATTTACAAAGTAAGGTTTAGTCGTCGAAATATTATCATCACTAGAAATAGTGTATATAAAAAAGTTTTGTAAATTGTTTCATGTATTGTTCATTTAAAAAAATGAATATACAAGCCAAATCTTATCATATTTTATTCAAACATGTATAGGTTAGGAACAAGATAATAAGTATTAGACACATCATTTTCTGTAATTTACACGGGTCTGCTGATTATTATTATTATTATTATTATTATTATTATTATTATTATTATTATTTACTCACTAGGAGTTATCACACTGGTCATCGTCAGTGGTCGCCCACTGCCGACAACCTGTGGTATTCCCTGGAGTCCGAGTGACAACAAGTCTCCTCAGGCCTCCAGTATGCTCCACCTCTTTTCGTTCATCACTGTTGATGACCTTGCGGTAATCGCAACAGCCACCTACCAACGATTTCCCGCTGATAAGGGCCATCGGTCCCCTCTTGGGCCCGAGTGGCAACAAGCCTTCCCAAGGTCCCAGAGCTGTCCGCGCTCTTCCAGTGGAGGTCTGGTTTGCGCTTTCCCTCCTCGACCATCTGTCCATAATTTTTGTGGCGTCAGCCTATGCTTGCGCCTCACTCGTGCGGTTGTATTTCCCCCGGTTCTGTTGTTTTGTGCTTCCATGTGTTTGTTCTCCATTCGTTGCTTATGTGGGTTGGTTTCCGCATTCGAGGACATTTCTCAGGATTGTAGCTGTTTTGATCATTACTGTCCTTTGTATGGTCTCAGTTATCCCTTTCATTCCTATTTCTCCTAGTCTTTTCTCCATGTTCTTTGGGACTGTTCCTAGTGCTCCTATGATTATTGGTGTTATACTGACTTTCTTCATGTTCCATATTCCTTTCAATTCTCTGGCAAGTTCAGTATATTTGCTTCTTTTTTCCGTCTCTTTGATCTTCACTCTGTGTCTGCTGGAACGGCAAAGTCCACGATTTTGCAGGATTTTTCTTTCTTGTTGATTATTATCATATCCGGTCTCCTTGCTGTTATGGGTTTGTCTGTTTGTACATTCATATCCCATATGATTTTGTGTGTTTCGTTTTCTAGTACAGTTTCTGGTGTGTGTTTGTACCGTTTTTTTGCATATTCGAAATTCAGTTGTTTGCACATTTCCCGCTGTACTTCTTTCCCCATGCTGTCATGTCTGTTCTTGTATTCCCTTTGTGCTAGCTTGCTGCATTCACTTATTATATGATTTATCGTTTCGTCTCTTTGTCCACACAGTCGGCATTTGCTGTTTTCCTGGGGTCTATCTATCTTTGCTTTAATAAAGTTTGTCCTAATCGCATTGTTCTGTGCGGCCGTCAGCAGAGATTCCGTTTCTCTGTTCAGGTGTCCTTTTCTTAGCCATACCCAGCTGTTTTCATTGGCTTCATCGCTTGTGAGTCTTATAAAGCGTCCATGTAGTTGTTTTTCTTCCCACTTTTCCTTTCTTGTCTTTTTGTTTCTGGGTTCAGTACTTCCGGGGTTGTTTGTTGGGCTGGTGTCTCTTGCTGTGGTGATCAGTCTTTCCGTGTTCTGGGTTACATATTTCTCCAGCTCTTTTTTGGTGTCTTCCACACAGTCTTCTATACTTACCAGTCCTCTACTTCCTTCATTTCTTTTCACGTAGAGTCTGTCCGTGTCGTCTTTTGGGTGCAATGCATTTTCTATTCCAAACTCCATTTGGATACCCTGGCTAAATATCCTGGTTGTGTTTATCAGCTTTTCCAGTTCTTTTTTGTTTTTTGCAAACAGTTTAAGGTCATCCATGTACATCAGGTGGTTTATTCTTTGTTCTGTATCCGTAAACCTGTATCCGGCATCACACTTTCTGCGTATGTAGTTGAGTGGCATCATGGCTATTATAAACAGTAGTGGTGATAGAGAGTCTCCTTGAAAAATGCCTCTCTGTATTTTTATCTCAGACAGGTATTGCCATCCGGCTGTCAGTTTTAGTCTCCATGTTTCCATTGCTTTCTGGATGAGATTAATAATCCTGTCTGGTATCTTGTATATATTATTATTATTATTATTATTATTATTATTATTATTATTATTATTATTATTATTATTGTTGTTGTTGTTGTTGTTGTTGTTGTTGTTGGTGGTGGTGGTGGTGGTGGTGGTGGTGGTGGTGGTGTTGTTGTTGTTGTTGGTGTGGGTGTTGGTGTTGGTGTTGGTGTTGTTGTTGGTGTTGGTGTTGGTGTCGGTGTTGTTGTTGTTGTTGTTCTTCTTCTTCTTCTTCTTCTTCTTCTTATTATTATTATTATTATTCATGTATTTTTAATTCTTAAGTTTTATGCAAAATTTGTTGCACTGGGCCCTCTAGTTATAAATATCCTATAAGGTTTTTGGTTATCAATACAGTCACGTAAAGTATAAGATCGACCTTTAAAATGGCTACTAATATATAGTTAACAACCGGTGTTCAGATATAGCAACAAACACGTTCACAAATAAATGTATACTAAATTCTATAAGTCTTCCAACGTCGCAGAGAAAGGTTTAAAAAGCTAACTTGTTCCTAAGAGAGATTACAAAACGTTACACATCTTAAGAAAGTGTTCACCACAAATCATAGTCTAGTTCCCCCTAAGTGTGGGTGGTAACTATTCCTGCTTATTAACTGATGACTAGAGTTACTCCATTTTGATCGTCACTAAAATCGAAAGTTGGCACAGAAACGAACGAAAGGTCACAGTCTTCGTGTTTAATTTCTATTAGGAACATTGTATCTTGCAGATGATATTGCCTCGACCTTGTCAACGGTAGGAAGAGATATATACGGCACTGCAGCTCATAAGACACGCCCCATTTATCGGAGACTAGTAAGTATTAATGTTTACATATATTCACCCTAAACAAGGAACATTGCTATTGAGATGTTAGAGACTACTGAGAAAAAGGGGCCAGCTTAATAGAGGAATACTCATTGGGGAGTTGTGCAGTCAGATGTTTATTCACATTACATTAACATTTGTGCATGTGTGTACAGTCGACGAAGCAGGGAACAGGAAGGGAATTTCAAATACAAGCATTTTGAGTAAAAGAGCCATTAATATAGAACACTTTCCGGCATCTTGGAAGCTTTTTATTGAAGGGTTTGAATGTGTTCTTATTGTGTCTGGTTCCGTCCAGCTTCTAAGCAAGACTGACAATATATATTTTATAGCTTATCTACCCGTACAATATGGTACACTAGGAATTCCTTCACGTTACAAACAGGAAAAACACATTATTAGGGTATACCTCCCACGTACAGAAATAACATTCCACTATCACACAGAATTACACACAAATGCACAAAACATCGATTTAGATGTTCACAATAAATAATTTCGATCGGTATTATATTCAATTGCCGAGAACATAGAAGCAAACGTTTTTTTGATGTGTATTAGTATTCAAACATAATCTCGAAGTTATATCATTGATATTTTGATAGACATCCAGTAGAAGAAAAATGCAGCTATGACTCGATAAGTTATGTAAAGTTAGATGAATCTGAATTCAAGTAATTCTATCTGCTCCGAGGTGTAAAAAATATTGCAAGATTATTTTAAATTCACAAAAGAAAACAAAGTTTTAAATTATGGTAGATAATATCTCCCACAGGCAGCAAAATAATTCGGGAAAACAGGTCTGTGTCTCGGAATCTCGGAGATAGACATTTCGGTACTAAATTATTTTTTTCTTTTAGAATTCTATCTCCAAACATTACTTATATCTGCTACAAGATGTGTATTACTTACAGAGGATAAATACGTTATATATTTTTACCACATCAAATAAACTGATAGAGTCTAAATAAAGGGGAAAATGTAAATGTATACTGGGTGTACAGTTATCAAGTCTATGCTCTGACAAATAAGCCTATACTCTGATAAATAAAAATATGCTCTGACAGATAAAAACATGGAAATGAATATTGTCTAATATAATGTAATGCAGCAATGATATGCCTCCGCTATATTAATATTTCCAGTTTTAGTACTAAAAGCAGATGAAATTCATATTTAAACAAAAAATCCCTAGCTCATTAATCACTGTCCTACTATTCTCTCAGATATTCTACAAAGTAACGCGCAAGTAATCTCTCTACCTTCAGCAGCTGGGCGGATGCGAAATGAGAACCGGTCACAAACATGTTGACACATTAACACACACAGTGACAGAATAAGAAACATATAAACACATCACACATGATTGTGGTATTATACCTATTCTTCCATACAATAGACTGATAAGTATATAATAGTGTACTGTAATCCTTTCATGGTGGAGTACAGAAGCTACACTAGCGACATAGTATTACTGTAATATCACTTCATTCTTCTTTTCAACAAATGTGTTTACTTATTTGTGCAGCTTCGATAAAACTAACTGTATATTTTTATTGATTGATATTTGCTTATATATCTACACAGTTACGTTTTCCTACGTTCGTACTAGGTGATAATATGGTTAGGATTAAAGTTACTTTAGGGGAAGGGAGACATATAAATTGTACCGAAATGAATCGCTTGTTTGTCAAGTATATGTTAATAATTTTATAAAATAGTGTAGTCATATTTGGGCTGGTGACTCTGTTCCATTTGAAGGTTCTTGATGAGGTGCAGAAACGTATCTGTCATTTTGTTCCCCCGTTTTTTCTTCCTCTCCGCACGCTATCTCTCATAAACGTTATGTTGCCAGTCTCAGTTTTTTTTTTGTAAATACTATTACGACTTGTGGTCTTCTAATTTTCCTGATGTATCGCATGCTTCTTCTGTTCAAACTCGTGTTATTCATTAGTCTAATGGTCTATACTAATTCGTTGTTTTAATACCACGTTATAATTTTCCTGATGTATCCCATGCTTCCTTTGTTCAAACTCGTTTTATTCATTAGTTTAATGGTCCACACTAATTCGTTGTTTTAATACCACGTTATAATAGAACTTTCTGTTCTAGAATCTTCTGTCTAAAAGAACCGCAGGCTTGTGGAAGTCTCTTCCAGCTAACTCTTACTTCTTACCTATTAATTTAGTCATTAAGAGACTATGGTCAATAGACATATGCTGTATGTGCAATTATTATCTGTTTAGTTCTGTTTAGTGTCTTACACCAAATGAAGCATACCTATTTTGGTGAGCATTTTTTAGATAGAATTTTAAGAAAAATGTTTGTAAATTATTTTTTAGTAGATGCCCAATAAGTTTGCATCGCTCTTAGCAGTTAGCATATAAATGGATACGGCCTTGAATGATTGGCGATATTTCACATGAAGATAATTTAAAAATAGGAGGAAAATAACCTTTTTGAACCTTCATGTCACCAAGGACTGTGATAGAAAGCGTGGGTTGTTTGACAAAAAGTATGTGACATACTGGATTATCGTTTGCGAGAGAAAGAGAAATACAGAAAAAGAGGGAGAGAGGGTAAAAAAAGAAGATATATATAGAAAGATATACATAAAGCCACAGTAGGAGAAAGAGTCATCGTAGATTAACTGATTGACACAGACAAATGAAACCCGTTTGAAATAAAATAATAAAAGTTCAAAGAACACACACGTTGCTTCTAATTCCCTATCGCATACCGAAATGATAATCTGCATCATTATCTAGTCATTGTTTGTGAGGTATCTCTTAACTCTGTTATATATCTTAACTCTATTACATCATCTAGATCTATCTTTGATCTGGCCAGGTAAATTCTTAGAGGTGCATTTGCCAGTCTTCTCTTCGTTCTTTTGTGTTGGCTCTGTGCGTTCTTCCTACTCAACTGCATGCACATGTTGGCCGCCAAAAAAGAACGTCGATGACGGGTTCATTCTTAGCCCTCCAGCAGTGACCAGTAAATGCACCTCTTCTCTCTCGTATCAAGGCTGAGAAACATAGATTTGCTGATCACTGCTGGCGGCTTAAATATGGAAACAGTCAGAGCTGTTTCAATATTTATAACTCTTGTAAATATTGTATTTTTAATTACGAATACACTGACATTTTTCGTCAAATAGATATGTAAAGTTAACAGAAGCTAGTATTAACACATTTTGTAGTAATTATATATATACACTGTAAATATATTTAGTGCTCTACTATTAAGACTGTGGCTATTTTTAAATATAAAAGTGCATTCATACATAAATACGATATCGTTTCGGGGTTTCTACCCTCATAAGTACAGGAGTTGTGGTTGCAAGCGGTCGCCTGGGATCGAACGCAGTTCGTAGATCAAGACTAAAAGCACGAGACTTACGGCTATGCCAATGCAGCCACACGGCCATGTGAAATCGCCACAGGCAATAATGTAAGTGAACGTATACTTACCTGAGAGGCGGGGGAAGCGTGTTTTTGTCAGATGTATTCTGAAGTTCGATCGGAACTTTGCATAATCGCTGGTGAACAAACTCTCGATACTCCAAAGTGTGCTGTATAATTAAGACTGTTAATTCTTAAAAAAACATTAACATTAACTGTGTTCATGACGAAAGAAGAATATATATATATATATATATATATATATATATATATATATATAGTAAGGAATTAAAATATATATGGCAATCAAGCTACACAGAGGCTCCCGCGTTTCATCCCCGGGGAGAATCTTCAGGCTAAATGCATGGAGTTATTTTTGTCAGGTGTTTTTATATACATGGCTTGCTAGTTAACCAATCAGATTCTTTGTTGTTCCCTCAGCCAATCGTTGGAGTTCCCGCGAACAAAGGTGTTGTTGGTGACGCTCCTATACCTATCCTATTTTTGTTAACAATGGATTTTCCTATATCCTCCTTCGTTTGTTGTGTCAATCCAGTGGGCGAATTTATTTTAACACGTGATTTCTTGTATTTCTATTTTAGGTTTTAAATGTTAACTTGTTCATTTTTTATTTATTTATTTAATTATTTATATATTTTTTTTATTATATATCATACTAAGGTAAATTTATTTCTGTGTAAACAGCTGTTTGCTATTTCACTTCCAAAGTGTAATAGGTTTCGGGGATCTTTAAAATTTAGGATTTCATATTTTTCATTCAGGCATAATCTACACGGGTCGTCTAACTTTCTACATGTACTGGCCTGTCTTACTATTTTCTATTCAATTATTGGTGAGTGTCCATTTTCATTGAGCTCCCAATAATGATTTGCTAGTGCTGTTTTAGTTCGACGTTCTTTGTTTTTAAATGTGCATTTGTGGTCATAGTATCTGGTCTTAAAGTCTAGGGATGTAATACCCACGTAGTATTTCTTGTTATTTGGTCTTTCGTTGGAAAATATCGTTGCTTTGTATACAATACTTTTAGTTAGGTATTTATTTTGTAGTGGACAAAGTTTACGATTTATGCAGTTACATATTTTCTCTTCATTGCTAACTTTTTCGTTTCTATTCGGATAGTTATTACTAGTGTTTTGTTTATTTCTATTAGTATTGTTTATATGTTTTTTCTTCTTCATCAAAAGCCCCTCCTCTAAATAAATTAGCGCCGGACCAGGGTGATAGTACACAAAATATTTGTTGAGGATGAAAGGAGGATAAGTAGACCGAGGAGGGACCGCACACACAAGACCTCCACTGTTACCAACATTCCAGAGAAAACGAATGGTTCTTACCAGCGATGAATAAATGGTAACCAGTGGTTGCGATACCACATATTTATTTGCGGTTGTTATCAGAACGAGAGCGAGAGTACTGAGCATCCGGGGAGACTGGTTGTCACTCAGACTCTAGTGAACACCACCGGTTGTTGCCGGTAGCCAATAACTGGCGATAACATGTGTGATAATTCCTAGAGAATACAGATAATAATAATAATAATGATAATAATGATAATAATAATAATAATAATAATAATAATAATAATAATAATAATAATAATAATAATAACAACAACAACAACAACATAGCATAATAACAAAATTTAAAAAACATAAAATTAAGAATTTTTTTTTTTAAGCATCTAAAATATGTTTCCAAATATATAAAAACATATATTTTGTACATAAGTAGATAACGAATATCCTGGTACTTTTCATAAAATATATGGTTCATAGAAACAGGAGGTGTAAAAAAATAAAAAATAAGTTTACATTATCCACGTACATATACGTAAAATAAATAAATATATATATATATATATATATATATGTATATATATACACTCGCACTAGCAAATACATGTACGTATATATAGATAAACATATTTTTTAATCAATAATAACACATAAATATATATAAAAATATACACCTGATAAAACAGTACCACACATTGATTGAAAGCGACTTTTTCCTAAGAATTCTATTCAAACAAACTTATTTAATCGTATTTCTAAACGTGGTCATGAAACTATTCGTTCTAACAGTTCGTAGTCTGAATATGAGGTAGTGCATCGATATAGTCCTTAAACAAAAATGGATTCCACAGGCTGAAGTGTTCAACATTTTAACCAGGAAAAACAGTTTTTTAAATGTTTTTTTTTCTGAGGGGATGATTTTTTTAAAATACGTCCGTATTTGACCAGCGGTTTAAGCAGGGAGAGATAATTCAATTACATAAACCTAATGGCGATATTTGCAGTATTAGGAACGGTCTAAGGGAAATATCTCTGTCTAACAGCAAAATCTGTATTTAACAAAAGCAAAATACAGTATAAAGCGGGGATATATGCAATATATATAAATAGCTAGTGATCCATTTTATTCAAAACGAATGAGATATATTCATAAAATAATATTATATATTATTTAATGGTAAATTCTGTATATTAATATATGTTTTAAGGGGAAAGAATATTTTGGCTTACCAAGAGGTTTTATTACTGCGAGAGCTAATGATTAATATATAAGGATGTATATTACACATATGTATCGATTGACCACATATTAACGGAGATGGGAGGCCATATTGATTAAGTAAAAGATAAAATATTATTTTATTAATAATAAATATGTTATTCTTATGTGCATACGTATATTTTCTACCATTGCGGAATCATAATTGTAGAGATATTTTTTTCAAATCGGTCGCACGATTAAAACCCCGGAACAAGAGTAACCCTCAACTAGAGCTTAAATGCAACGACTTGGTAGTTAATGAATATCCGTGTGTAGGTAAGTGTAATTAAAATGGATACAGCAATTACATATTTAAGAGCAACAAGCTACCGATTTAAAACCAGATACAATAATCACATGAATTCAATTAGAAAAGGCTGGCTGACAGCTCAAGGTATACCTCAATATAATAAGCTAAACATATAATGCAAGTTGAAGATCAAAAACTATGCACTCGAAGTGAATTTGCTAATTATTTGTAGGGCAGAAGAATATTCACCAGATAAGCTTACAAGTCCATTTTATATCATTTCATTTAAGGATTAACTATTAAATATTAAAGTTGAAGTAACATAATTGCATTCATCATTAAAAGTTTTGATTCTCGATATACAAGAAAGTATATTTAAGACAATACGTTTATACATTAGCTCAGTATGTTTAGGCCAGGGTCGGGCAACCTTTTCAGAGTGAGGGCCAGGTGAGACTTTAGGAAGGAGATCTCGGGCGGAGTGAAAGACGAAATCCCAGAATTACTATATTTTGTTTACATGAATAAATTGTACAAAAATTGCATTGAACACTCTACAAATTTGATATGTTTCTCAAGAGACTTCTGTATGTGATATTATAAAAGGCGCCGACGAAGAGCCATTTTGGAACCCTAAAAAATAATAACGGGGAAGGAGCAAGTTGATCCAGCATTCGTTTTGACACACCTCACATAAGTTCTCTGTTTTATGCCCTTTCGTCGTCTCACGTTTCCTCTTTGCCTCTCTCTTTTTCTTTTTCTATTTTTATTTCAGGCCAAGGATTTAAAATTAATAGTTAAAGAAAAATGAAATATACATGCATCATCGCTCGCTGATGTTTATACCTTTTTATCAATCTTAATTGAAACCTACATTTACGTCTATGTCAAAAAATGATATGAGTTTTACTGGGCCGGATTGCAATAATAACGCATAACAGGGTGGCGGGCCGGACGTTAAGCCTTCGTAGGCCGGATGTGGCCCGCGGGCCGGAGGTTGCCCGCCTCTGCTTTAGGCGAAGTTGATAAAGTTAGCGTGTATGAATCGAAATGACATATTTTAGTAATAAAATAAGTTAGTAAATAAGTTAACTTATAATATAATTTCATTATAAAAAGAAAAACTAATCGTAGAAAGTCTATTTGTAAAACTAAATCGTAACAGTGCATAGGCAATAATAAATAATTCACCTCAAATGCATATAACTAAGAAAGAAAAAGTAATAATAGACAGTGCATATGTATAAGAATGTCTTTAATATGCTTTCTGAAACCTTTACAAATATATTCAAATTAGAAATATATCACAAGATGTAAATAACAGTAACATAAAACGTTAAAATATAATAAAATTGAACTAAAAATCTAAAAGATGCATTGGATCAATTAACAAAGTATATATATATATATATAAAATATATATATATATATATATATATATATACGTATATACGTGTCAATATGGATATATATATATATATATATATATATATATATATATATATATATATACATATATATAGATATATATATATATATATAAATCTTTATCACTTAGGAAGTTAAACGATTCATTATATAGTATATTACAAAAAAACAACAAACGATACACTCAGTAATAAAAGAATTACATATACATGCATTAAAACATATTTCCAGGCAAGGCGTAATAGTCCTGGGGTAAAACCCCGAACTACAAACCCCAATATCGAAGGTTCGATTTTAGTGCAAGTTAGCGATGCTAATTACGGTTGTTAGCCAGAAACACGTGTCGATCAATTACTTTTATTCACGTATAAAATTGATTATATATATATATATATATATATATATATATATATATATAAGGTTTTCCTCGCACACAATTAAATTAATACGTTCCTCTTAAAATAATAGAAATATGTAGAGTATTTATGAATGCATATTAGTTAAGTAACATTGAATACTGATATAAAATTGTCTCAAATAAAAAAAAAATGATGCAAGTAAAAATAGTTCGATGTGATTTGTACCGAAATAATCCAGTGAATTCACTTTGATCATCTTGGTCTGAATTTTTATTTATCTCATATGTAGCTGTTATCTTTTAAATAAAAGAAATGATTTTGGATACAATATTTTATATTTGTCGGGAAATATCTCAATGTATGTATATGTTTACATATTTATATATACAGTAGTTTATCCTACGGTAATAAACCAATCATTAGTAATTATGGAATACATATTTTAGGAAACACGGTGAGTAATGGTGACAATCTTTTTCTTTAATTCTTTACTTGCCTTTCGAGAATTTCGGAAAGAATGATAACCTTTCAGATAGAAGGTAAATTACCTACAACCTGACTAAATATTAAATATGAATATATGTAGCATACATTTTATTAAATGTTTCATTTAATATATTCGAAAATGTAGGCGTAACATTATTATATTTGCTTCCTTTTCATAATTCTTCAACGTAATTTTTTATATTGTTTTCTCTTTGAGAAACAGTAATCAAATTAGAGAAAATATCTTATTTAACAAACCTTTAATGTTTTAAAATTCTGTACGCATGAATATCTATAGAAACGAAATAATAGCAGTGTATATGAAAATAGAAAGCCTTATAACAGAATAACAAAATATAAAATTTAAAAAAAGGAATAGAACAAAGGATACTTTCTGAACGTGAGTTGTATTCGACTGTATGTCGGATAACTACTTCTAATACATCGAGAACAAGACAAGGGTGATATACATCTAAAATACGCCATCTTTATCAAGATGCATGAATCGTATTTATATATTTTTTCATTTGTTCATGTAAATTCCACACTGAAATCAAGGGAGGCGCCAGAACCTATCCCTTAATAGACTTTACGAATGGCCTATGCTGGAAATCTCATTCCTTTGATCAATCATAAGTCAACAATCAATAAAGCAAATTAGTTAAAACTTTGCACACAATATTTATTTGATAGGTTCTACAAGTGTGTAGAATTTCAGCATCATCAGTCAAGGCAACCCAGAGATCCAGAAAGTTCAATAATGAAATCATGGTATCTGTGTGTGCGTACGTACGTACGTATGTGCCACCCTGTATCTCATCAACTAGTTGATGGATTCAGTAGATTTTTGGCATAGATAGAGGTTCTGGTGTCTAGTTGATGGTATTTTAATTTCAGTTTACCATACACCTTGATCAGTAAAACTACCAACTATATCAGTTATGAGAAGGCATTGTATTTAGGCATAGCCTTTACAAAAGTAGTGACATTCGATGATAAATGCCAGTATACTGAAACCATATGCCCTTAATAGGGTTAAGATTACAATTCATATACACTAAATGTACAAAAGCAAGGAAATTCCCAAATGTTCACACTTTTATTGTCATGAAGGGCATGCGAGCACAACAGGGCTATGTATTTTGCTGATAGGAATTTTTCTTCAGTGCACCTCACACACTTCATCCATTCATGCATAGAAATTTATACTGTAGTGATGTGATAATGAAATAGTTTGGTTGATATGTAGTCATATCCTTAATGACAATAAACGTGTAAACATTTGGAAATTTCCTTGCTTTTGTACATTTAGTGTATTTGAATATTCATCTTAACCCTATTAAGGGCATATGATTTCAGTATACTGGCATTTTTCATGGAATATTAATAGGAATTGAGAATTAGAAAAATATAATTGATGGGTAAAACAACAATTTAAATTACTTAGCAAAACTGTATTCCTAAGACGCATAGATTCACCGTACACGTTTAACGACGCAAATGCTATTTCAAACATCAAATTGACATAAAACATACTTTCTAGTTTAGTGTGTCTAACCAAAATTATAGCCAGACATGTCAGTAGTAGTGTCACAATCCACAAATAAAAATCTAGGCCGAATATCTGTTCTCGTACCACATTTCATCTGCTGGGTCCGCGGACAATGAATAAGAGAATACCTTCATCCCTCTAGATTGAATCAGATGTATTCTTGTTTCAAACGAACGTGCCCCTTTAATGAGAACTGGATTTTCCCAACATAAACTACCGAACGTGTGGGTTGACAAGTAATAGGGACACACAAGATATATGATAGTTTGTCTTAAACTTTACAGAGTGAAACACTTATGCTTACATGAAGATACAAAAACTGTTCAAGGTTTTCGCTTCTACAATAACTGGGCCACCCAACAATCCATTGTACCAGGACTAGACAATTACTAATTTGAAAAAAAATTATCTTGTGAAGTGAACATAGACCATTGCGATTTTTATTCTATTTAAGAAAAGAATTATCTAAAGTTACGACATCCAGAATATTAAGGCGGACGATAAAGTTTATGGTATTTGATTTTGATGTAGAACATGTTAAAGAAAAAATTCAATCCCACATGTAGATGCACTATCAAGGTTGCGATTTTACAATTAGTCAACATATAAAACATAAGATATACCTCCTTGCATCGGGTAGAGACTGATGTTTTATCGTTGGATAGACTGGCTATGGAAACTAGGCATGAACCAGTACGAAGTAGGATAACATCGAGAATAAGAAAACATATTTATTGAAATTGTAAAGTCGCTCTAGTTTGGAACAAGGAAATAAGGCATACATTTAAAAAGAAAAGTTATTTTAATGGAGATCAGGTATTGCTCCAAGAAGTACAGATGAATTTGTTGATAACAAGTGTACATGATGGTATACACCGGAATAGCGGTTACAGACATAGAAATTAAACTAGAAGCATGGCGGCCGCAATATTAACGATATATATAAAAAGATGTAAATATGTAGAGATCTAAGAAATTTTACACAGAATATTTTACATTTATGGCCCAAAGAAGAAGAGCCATGAAGCTGTGGGCATATGGATCATGCATTTAGTGGGACTCTGATTAATATTAGTAGAGTCTTTTTCAGCCTGGCCTGTTCTACCATAAGACAAAATCTAAGGGCCATGGTTTCTAGAATGGATACCCCAAAAATCGTGGTATCTGACAATGCTCCAGACTTTTGTGATAAAGGTCTTCATGTATGGTTTGGAAACATAGAATATAAACTGTGTAAGACACCGTCATATCACCCTCAATCGAATAGGTTGAGGGAAAGAATGGTGCAGACGGTTAAAACTAGACGAAAAGCATGTTCTCAGCAAAAAGAAAAAATAGAGGTTTCTCTCGAACAATACACGGGAAGATTAGAAAGCCCATTAATGGAAATACTTATTAGAGCTCCGTTAACTATGTCCTATTCTACGAATTACAAGATGTTACAAAAGAACAAAAAATCAAATCAAGAAAAGACAGAATTTATCGGGCAAAAAGGCCACAATACAGCTTTAATACATAGAAAAAAGGATGCAGTGTGTTTGCCGATGTAGACCAACTGAGGTACCAGTGTAAATACAAAGAGCAAAATAAACAAATCGCTGCAACTCCTTCCGTTAGTGAGTTTTAGTACAACTTGTACAGAATGAAACGTTAGAAGATGAAATAATGCAAAATCAAGCAGGCCTAAATGAGGATGTGGAGTCGGATTCGGATCAAAGTATGAAAATTGACTACAAATGTTACAGTTTACTGCGAGATGCGTCAAGATCTCTAAAGGAAACAAATAAGAGAGAGAGAGAGAGAGAGAGAGAGAAAAGCAAAATAATATCGAAAATTAAATGATAATTAGAAGAAATGCAAGATGCACTAGAGGCATAAAGCTTACACTTTGAAGGGAGATGTGGTAATGCTGACTAATTTATATGCATAATAAGTAAAAGTAGAAATAGATTACTATATAAATCTCTCCTAAAGTATAACTAGTAACGACAGTGCACCAGAAAGTGATTAGGTGAATTTACAAGCTCCCAACACTAATATTTCTATTACTGTATGTATAAAGGACATATGCATATTTCCAGGAAGTTCCTTTCAAGGACAGTTTATATATATATATATATATATATATATATATATATATATATATATATATATATATATATATATAGAGAGAGAGAGCGAGAGAGGGAGAGAGAGAGAGCGAGAGAAGGAGAGGGAGAGATAGAGAGAGATATGTACTTGTTTTTATTGGTGATGGTTGTTGTCTGGTTTACCTTTTTTCTATTTCATTTCCATAAGTGATACAGAATGATGTAGAAGATGGCATTTTTAGTCACCCTTAACTTTATGAGACATGTTTTGCTCATATTAATTTTTTTATTAATTTATACGTACATAAATGTCATCTATGGGCACATAGATATCGGCTTATAGCCACAAACACATGTGTATGGATTACTGTTATGTATGTATAACATTAATAAATACACATATGAACAGAACACACGCCCCATAAAGCTAAGGGCGAATGAAAATGCACTCGTCTGCATTTCTTTTTATCAGTTAGGAAGTGCAATTGAAATAAGGCAAATCTTAGAGCTACCGTCAGCAATAAAATCAGTTACATAAATGCATACATTTAGGTGATAAAAATCGTACACATTTCCATGCAAGGTGTCATTGTCTGTAAGTAAAACTCCAGACTATGGACATTGATTACGACAGTTCGATCATTGTCCAAGTTAGCCATGTTGATGACGACTGATAGCCAGAAACACGTGTACATTGATTCCTTTTATATGTACATCAAATGGATTAGAGTTGTGTTTTGTTTGTCGGCTATACAAAGTGGAATTAAAAGCAACACCTTGGTGGGGGGTCATTCAACGACATAGTAGTATGAGGAAATTGTAAAATCAGATGATAGGAATGGTTATGGATGATTGATTTTTTTCCTTTCGTCATTGGACTGCACCTATAATTTATATATATATATATATATATATATATATATATATATATATATATATATATATGCATACATATATGCTGATATGGGTAGTGTGAGTTTGCGTTTACCGCAGTCAACAGGGCATATCACCACTTGCAAAATTATGATAAGATCTAAGTACCTGTTTTAAAACAAACTGAAAAAAAACAATGCCAACAAAAAAATAGAACCGTTCAATATGCGTATCATCTTATTAATGCGAATTCGTGAACGCTGAATTCACTAAATGCAAATATAATATTCAAGATAAATACAACCAACAATTATCGAGTAAACTGATTACAGAAAGGAGTTTTTCTTAACCACGTCGTTTTATGTCTTAGGATGGGCTGTCTAAAGCACTTTTTCGTCCCTTGACACAATCGATTTCGATATCTAGTGGGCTGGGCTATTCTGTAATTTACAATCACTTTATCACATAATAAACGTTGATAATCTTGTTATAATTTAGCATTATGTTGATAAAATATGGTAAAGTAAGACCCAATCTTTAGGTCCTATGTGTAAGTCATTAACAGCAAGTACGTGCCTTTACTACTAAAGAAAGTATTTCATTTTCTCTTTCTGTAGCTAGCGTCAGGCAAAATTTCCATGGTTACACCTTCTTTTCAAAGGGCTTCTTACTTGGGCCACACATGGCCGCAATACGTAGGTCTACTGATAAAGACCTGGTCATCTTCAAATGCAATGTCAAGAGTTTTCATAGAACCCCCCCCCCCTAACATAAATAAAACGCAGTTCATATAATTGATCACTGTTATTGCTCTCTTTGTGTTACTCCGCTTTTGGTTGGCAATCATTTCCGTCTCATTACCACTCATTCGCTGGTGGTTCTTGGCCTTTATAATTGGCGGTCCTAATAGGAAAAGAAAATATGCGTTTATTTGTCTCTTATATAACTGCAGAACGAGCTTCCGATTGAACCACACAGTAACTAGCAATAGAAACGCAATATAACTTTGCTGACTTCCCAAAAATAAATAGCAAATAGCTTCGAATTAAATCAATACAAAGCAGAAAACTGTTTTGCCACTGCATTTCATGACATTGAAATGAAGACGCATTGGTAGAGCGAGGGGAATTAATTTCAAGGCGTTTCGGCATAGTTTCGCTAAATACGTAGGAAGTGAGGGAAGAAGAAGGAAAGGAAGAAAAGCTTGGAGTAGGAGGGTTATAAGAAAGAAAAGAAGAAAAGGTGGGAGTAAGATGGAAAGAAGAAAGAAAGGAAGAAAAGGTGGGAGTATGTGAGATATTTACATACAACGTTATCATTCTACGTTTTCGTTATAAAACAAAGAGCAGGTTTTTTTCTAATTTCTCCACGAATAATAATTCGACCCTGTACATATTTAATGTGGCTTCAACACAAATCGCTAATTCTAGAGCGATAAAATCAAATACCTTAACCTCATTGTATAGTCATCAACATCAGTCGTGATATATATTATAGATACAGTAATGAAAGATGAAATCAGTATTGCACTATTAATATTCTCTTGTATGTTTTCAATTTGTACTAGATATGATAAGAGTATCTGCACGCCATTTTTTAAATATGCAAAATTGCCAATTTTGTCCAAATTATAATTAATCACTGATGGAAATGAAATAGAAAAAAGGTAAACCTGACAACTACCAGCACTTAAAAACAATTACATCTCTGTCTGTCTGTCTGTCTGTCTGTCTGGCTGGCTGGCTTACTGTATGTCTGACTGTCTCTCTCTTTCTCTCACTCTCTCTCTATATATATATATAATTTTTGTATTTCTTACTATTTATCTTTTATTCTATTTTATTTATTGATTCTTTTTTATTCATTTTTTATTCTATTTCATTTATTTATCTATTTTATTTATATATGTGCATGTATATACATATTCGTTTATTTTCCCTACACAGATTTGCATATATTATACGCTGATAAGTTACTATATTTCCCTAAATTAAAGATCTTCTTGGCGTTTGCCACTCTTGAAAAACCCCACGTAATAAGTGGACGAAACGTTAAGTTTTTAGTCTACCATTCTCTCATTTTAACTCATACCGTCGGATTTATGTTAACAATGTTATATATATATATATATATATATATATATATATATATATATGTCAACAATGTAATATATATATAACAATAATTATTTAAAAGGGATATTTCTTATCACTTTACTGCAATTTATCTGGAAAGTGCATTTTTACTACACATTCAAATTTGCCACAGTAAAATGCCAACGTTAAATTTCCGACGCCTTTTTTCTAAATTTTTCTCATCACGTTATCTAAAAAAATATCCTTAATTCCGCCGCAAGAATATTGCTTATCGTGTGATTAAACATGAAATTTAAAGATAAAATAATGTTTTTAAAAATTATATTGTAAGGAATTACACAATTTTTTCTTTTTTGCATATATATGTATATATGATTACTTGGTATAAACTGTATTTATCAATTATTTTCGGCTAGATTTTGCAGTTATACCTGAAAATATATTACACCCGACGTAAAATATGTCAGTAAATATAACAAAAAGGCTAAATATATTTTAGAAAAAAGGCATAAAAACTGTGAAACAATGCTCAATTGTAAAAACAAGATCTAAAGTATATATAATCAAATTAAGTTAATTAATACAATTCATTGACCAGCTAATTTTATAAATACGAAAGTTCAAAAATGAGGAATCATGACAAATATTAAATAACACCTGAATGTCAGATATTAGATTGTCTGAAGATCGTGCACAAGCACCTGAAAATATCTTAACTACATTACATAAATTTACTTGCTTAAACAATATATACATGTATATATATATATATATATGTATATATATATATATATATATATATATATATATATATATATATATATATAGAGAGAGAGAGAGAGAGAGAGAGAGAGAGAGACAGATGGTAATGCACCATGAGTGCAGTTCCAACGAGAGAAAAATGTATATTTAAAGAAGTGAGGGCACTAAAATTTGTAAAGAAAAAATGAACCTTGTTTGTTATTTTAATCATTTTATGATTTTTCTTTCACCATTTCCTATGGTTCATCTTTAAAAATAAAAAACAACCATTTTTATCGCCTACACAGATTTGATTAATATTAAATACCGTTTAGAACGACGATCTCATCGTACACACACACACACATATATATATATATATATATATATATATATATATATATATATATATATACAGAGAAAGAGAGAGGGTTAATAGTAAGATTGGTTACTTAGTACACCCGGTTTCATGTAAATAATCTCTATTTTCAATATAAATGACTGTGTTCATAATTAATTTACGATATTTAAATATAAGTGCTATAAATTAAAGTAGTAATATCCCGTTCGAATAATATGCATTTTGCCAAATACAAACTGGTATTTATCTGTGATTGACAACATATAAACAACCTTTCACTTCTCCTTATATAAGAATGTAGATTTCCTATTGGTCGATATTTACTTTTATGAAGTTACAGTATAATGCTATTGAATATTTTTTCACATTAAAAGTTTACGAACAATATATGTAAAATACTGTAACATACGAGTTTATAACGACGTTAAGGTTATTCGTCAGAAAAAAATAATTTAACCGCCACAGACCCGTCAGCAACAGGTTTCATGTTTTATGTTTTGCCTCAGTCTTAATAAATGTGAAATAATATTTTTTCTAAACTGGAAAATCTCTCATTAGTTTGCCTTTTTCTCCTGTGTAAAATTTGTTTATTACATTCTTAGTTCCAGTATATATTGTATTTACAACATTTCAGTTTATTTATCTATAATAAAGTGCATTCTGTTTAGATAAAAATGTTTCCTTGTCCTTCCTCATAATATTAGGTCGGTGCAAAGCAATGGCGTTTTCTCACATATGTTATATTTATATATGTGTTCTGAATTAATTAATTGATAAATATAGCGTTATTATAAACCATTTTAAAGCGAGTATTTCGCTCTATCGAATCGTGTTATTTGTTTATATTTTTAATCCTCACATTTATTGTTTTTGCAGGCTTTTCGACAGCATAGGTACAATTTAAATCACCACGATATTCTTGTTCCAGTTCAAACTAGACCGAAAAGCTGCCGAGACATCAATGATGCGTTTCACCCAGGAACCACTACCGAACGTACGGCACAAAGGTGATTCAATAAATTTCGCAATGGTGACGAAAGCCTCGAAGATAGAGAGAGTCAAGGCCGGCCGACTGCAGTTGATAACGAAGATCTTAAAGCCTTAAATGAAACCGATCCTCGCAAAGCAACACGAGAAGTTGCTGATGAACTCGAGGTCGACCACTCAACAGTCGTTCGCAATTTGAAGCAAATAGGGAAGTCAAAAAAGCTGGATAAATGGGTGACGCACGAATTGAATGATAATCTAAAAAAAATCGTCGTTTTGAGGTGTCTTCCACGCTCTTGCTACACAGCAGAAACTGCCTGTTTCTCTAATTATTATTATATATTGTATATTTTACAACTATTTTTTAGATTTTAGTCATTAGTATTATAGTATTATTATCATTATTGTTATTATTTTTATTGCCATTGTTATTGTTATTGTTATTATTATTATTACTGTTATTATTACTAATGTTATTATTATTATTATTATTAGTAGTAGTAGTAGTAGTAGCAGTAGTAATAATAGTAGTAGTATGTATCAATTTATTAAGCTTTCAGTATTTTTCTAATAATTTTTTTACATGAAGTTATACGCCTTATGCTATATATATATATATATATATATATATATATATATATATATTTCATTTCCCATATATATATAGAGAAAGAGATGTATATATATACTCATTATTTATTAAAAAATATATGTTACACATTTTAGAGACGTACCATGGTTTCATTGACATAGGTGCCATTTTACTGTTTTAAAAGACGTTAAATATATGTACTTATATATATATATATATATGTATATATATATATATGTATATATATATAAATATGTATATGTATATATATACATACATATATGTATATATATATATGTATATAAATATATACTTATATTTATGTATATACACGCATATGTATATATATATATATATATATATAAATACGTATATGTATATATATACATATATGTATATATATATATGTATATATTAATATATACTTATATTTATGTATATACACGCATATATATATATATATATATATATATATATATAGAGAGAGAGAGAGAGAGAGAGAGAGAGAGAGACGTTCGTAGATATTTTCGTTGCCTCTTCTTATTATTATTTATATCTTTTTTTTAAACAAAGTTTCGCAGTTAATTGGATGATGTTGAAATTTAAAGAAAATAGACATTTACACCTTAGACCAGAAGCAATATAACACAACTTGAAATCAGATTGGATGTACGAAATTTTTTGATAGAACTATTTACTCAATTAAAAAGTAATTAATACTTATTTATTGTACATTCCTGTTATGTGTGGCTCAATTAATTCGCAGACAATGATTCGGATACGAGATTTCGTCAGGAATTAAACACTGCGCTCACAAGTGTCAGTATTTATTATATATTTTCAGCTATGTTCACAGGTTTAGTATACACACTTTTCCTAGAGTTAAAGTATATATAACCTTTTAACACAGCTATGGAAGATATTATTTAACCAGGTGCAATGCAAAAGATATATAGATAATACTTTACGTCAAACATATATATATATATATATATATATATATATATATATATATATATATATATATATATATATATATATATATATATATATATAGGCAGCATCTTCTCTTGCAGGCAAGTATTGTTGAATATAGAAGATAACTCATGTCTATGTATTCTTTTGTAGATCTTCTCAATAGTCTGAATCAGGATCTTTATTTCAACAATATATGTATATATATATATATATATATATATATATATATATATATATATATATATATATATATGTATATATATATAAATACAATGCACTCACGTAGGTAAACATTTCAACTAAATAAAAATGTGCACGATACAATATAAAATTAATATTCATCACAAAACATGATTTATTAACTATTCCCATTTATAGATGAATATAAACATTGTAAGTATACCTGCAATACACCTAGATGTGTACTTTCTCATCAATTAATGATAAAAGAAAAGCGAACGTATTTAACTTTGTGGGACGAAGTCAAATTTATAGACATTGATAAACCGCTAATCAATAAAGCAGTCCACATCTTGGCGACATTGGATTTCTAAGAAAATTAAGTATTGAAATTGGGAACCATTGATAAATAAATAGTCGATTAGTACACCGTTAGTAAAATAAATGGTAGTAGTACCTATCCACATCTAAAAACAAATATCGTCTAAAGGCTCCCAGAATTCATACTAGAACTGTTTACATGGAAACGTTGTACAACGAATTAAGCGCTAGTTGTTTTAGTTATAAGTAACCGTCTTCTAGATGGTGTAAAACTAAATTCTCTGTATAAGCAATAAGAAGAATGTAATCACACATCATTAATTCTTATCTGAAACATAATTACTGATATGTTCAACTTTCACATTCCTAAATACACGCATCTAAATATAACTGCTTAACAATAACTCTGATACCCCAATATTGTATGTCCTATGTTTTCAATTTTATTTTTCTGATTCAAGATAAGCGCATGGATAGAGTTATGAACATTTCAAATGGATATTGATTTCAGAAATTGACCATACAATTAATGTTGATTATCATAAGTGACTGGTGATACCAGATCAGGCTGCCCTGTGGCTCCCTGAGACGAAATTCACCTACATTGACGTTTTTTTTTTTTTTTTTTTTGTAAAACTTAATTATGTTCTACAAAACCAAAAACAAAAACAACAGCCCCTCTCCCTTTCTCCCTCCTCTTTTTTATTTTTATTTTTCCTACCCTACTCCCGGTCCTGGATATGACCTTAAACTACATCCGATGGTGAGATCTGGCTTACGGACTTTGGGGAATGTGGAGCTTCCTCTTAATTACCATTGCTCCCAGGTCCACCCTGACCCGGAGTGGTAGTACCTGTTAGGGTCCCAACTATGGGTTAAATAGAAACAGATATTAAAAGGGGAAAGAAACAAAAAAGAGAAGAAAACAAGACCAGATTCGGCATTAAATAACCCAAAAAGGGTTGATATGCCGTAAAACAAAACTACCAAACTACCAAATCATGAGTGAAGATGATTTTGACGGTGTTTGTTTGTGTAAAAAGAGAAAAAAGAAAAGGGTGAACAATTGAATCTAGATTCAGATGGAATACCTACACACGTGATATAGAACAACAGAAGCCTAGGGAAACATTTCAATCAAACAAAAATCACGCTCGTTTAGACAAATCCATTTTAGATTTTTAATTCCAGTCGATAAATGCACGCGAAATAAAAATAAACAAATCGAGTTTAAAACTAAACATGTTACAAAACCAATGAAAATTAAACGTCTCTTACGACCACGCTTCTCGAAACCGAAACCTTAGAAACGTTTTCAAAACTTTCAGCATTCAGTTTTTTTTTCATTAATTTTTAAGCCTTTAAACTGTCGACATTAAACAATTAAATTGTCTCTTATTTTATATAGACTTTTACTCGCTTGTCGTTACCGCGTGGGCCGATGTGATCTGGTGGAAGGTCTTTTTAACGGGGACTTTTTTTAGTGTACATTTATGCGATTACCAAAAGTTATTACAAACATCTTAATTCTTTTGTTTTAATAATTTCCTCAAACTCTTAATGCATTTTATATTTTACCTTATTTCGTCTGGCCGTAATTTCACTCTTCGTCGTCTAGTGGTCTACTGGTTGAACGTTGTGCCGTGGGTTTTCTCTGTTCGATCCTTCGTCTGGCCGTGATTCTATTCTGAAAATCAACACTCTTTGGTTCGACAAAAATGGCTTTGAAGACATTTCGAGAAGATCAGGAAGTGCGTTTTATTTACTTTAAGTAGCGCCTGGGAGAGAGTCGCCGTCTTCAATTGTTGTTACTTCTTGGTTACCTTACCAAACTGCTAACTAGATGGGGGAGATAGGTGGGTTTTGATCTCATCTTAGAGACTCAGTCCTAAACTTTTCGTTTACATCTTTGGACAATTTATGTCGCCTCGAGCTGGTCGTTTGCACGTCCTTCTGCCTCGACTTCCATAACGGGACTTTCTCGTTTGTCGCTCCGACAACAACAAGTGACGTAACAGTCCTTCGTGTTGTCATGAACGAAAATCCCTACACTCTCCTGACATTTAATGACCCCAAATCTTTCGAAGTAAGCCAGGTCCTGTCAACCTATTATGATTTACAAAACAAAACATTCGTGGGAACTGACTTAATCATCCAAAATAGATGTTAGTTCAAACTGCACTCAATCCAGCAAATTCATCCCGGTCACAATTAATACTAGTTGACCTACACTCTTTTTAGAAATGCAGGGCTCCATAACCTAACAAACACACATCAATAAGTTTTGATCTGAAATGTTTTTAATGGATATTGTTTATGAAGGCCTGCAATGCTTCTCGTGACATAAGTACGTGTTAATTGTCAATACTTATCCCTAATTAACAGTAATAAGAACAATATTTGTGAGTTTATATGAAAACACGAGACATTCTCTTTGTTGATAAAACGTACATTAATACACATTAAGACAAAAACCATGCGCAATAAGCGATACATGAAGTTAAAATATTCAGTTTTTAAGAAAACTATTGTATTTAATCAATATCATACTAAAATACAGACTGCCCGAAATATTGAAATTAAACATTATAATCAAATTAATAATTTAATTTTTTTCAAAGATATTCTAAATGATCTTACTGATATGTCATCTTATGAAGTCCATTAAACTCTCTAGAAAATGTCATGTATCTACTTAGCTGTCCTCTCTTTTTTCAAATTGACATTCATCGACTTTGACAGCGCAGAATATGGGCAAGTATTTTTCCTTGAAGATTATTTTGCTCAACACAAAAAAGTGAAGTATCTGTTCTGATAATACACTTCATCTTGTATGTTCCTGGTCAGTGAAGTATAACTCCTTCTAGACTGAGACAGTTTTCCCAATCTCGTGTGCCCCTTTATGGTAAACTGGATTTCCCTGTATTAAAAACATACCCATTTTACGTATATCCGCTTTTTACTAGTTTATCTAATGCAAATTCGACAGCGCGTTTTTTTCTGGATTTAAAGAAGAACCTTCCATCTTTTAGCTTCTACATCAAAATGCAACCTTATATTTTATTCTTAATTTTATTTTATTTTATAAAATACAAATTGGGGGGAGAGGTTGGGGGTGCGGGCGCAATGACGTTATAAGCCTCGATTGGATTAAGTTGGATGTAAGTATAGCGAATTTCAGTGAATTATTTTTGTGAAAGATATATTTTGACCACCACAAGTCATACTTGGCAATTCCTGGAAATGAATAAGGACACCTGTTCATGTCTGCTCCGATAGGTAAACAACATATTAACAATTCAATTATTATCTTTAATTAATATAGTTTTAATTGTATGGATGAAAGAAAATAACAATATAATTATATTTCTTGTTGATGCGAACGCAGATTCCGCGATATCATAATGAGCAATTTTGCAAAACAAAATATACTTACAAAAGTAGTTTCGCAATACAGTTACCGAATGTATATGATAGAGCGGTCTATCTCTAAAACTATATGTGGAGTTAGTCTACAATCAGGGCTTTCTTTGTTTTTCGAACCAAATACCTGACGCGATTTCCTTCAATTCCAATTTTATTTTCTGTTTCACCTTCACATATTTGTCTACAGAAATGAATTGACGCTTACGAATATATTTCATAATTACTCGGAAAAATCACTAAATATTTAATAGAAGACTCGTCGAAAAGCAATGACTATCATAATTTTGTATTTGCTTTACAGTCAGGCATTTGCCACATGATTTAATTCGTTAGGATTTTTAAGAACAAAAAATATTTTATAGACATTAAATGTATATTATATTCCATGGCATCATATATATATATATATAGCAAAACTGAAGTGTTAAGCTGAATTGATATTAGAAGTTCCTAAGTAGCTAATATTTCATTCTTGAGCGGTTATAAGTTGAGATATTTTCCAGCAAATAAAAGGTTTCGTACCAACCAAAGTGAGTCTTTATTTTTTTTTTAAGTAACAGCTGTTTCTTCATAGCTAATACAATCTAAACATTACATATAACAATGTCCGAATCCTAAAGCCAAATAAATCTCCAAATATTCTCAGAAATCGACTTACTTTCGATATTCTAACGAAAAAAAAAACGTCTATTTGATTTTTAGACGCGGCGGACAAAACACAGTCATACCTTTTTCAACTTAAAGAGTTCGTACGTTCCAATTGTATTGGCAACCAAGAAACAGCTGTTATTAAAAAAATATTAACTTTGCTTTATACGAAATATAGTTTTTGTCGGAAAATATTCCAATATATATATATATATATATATATATATATATATATATATATATATATGATATATACTTCAAGAGATGAAAGATGAGAATTAAAAAAACGTAAAGATACAATATTTAGTAATACATCATAAATATTGCATATTGCATTTTTTAATTTCATCTTCATCTCTTGAATTGATTGCTCTACTCAATATATTGAGCTTTATATTATCACGATAGATTATTACCAAACGATAAATCGATTATCTTTAATTTGATGTAATATTCTTATATATATATATATATATATATATAAGAAATTACAGCCGTAGAAAATGCACCTTGAGTATACTTTTGGCAGCTTCGTCACTTTCGCTTTCCGTTATTTTGTCCTTTGGTCATCACATACTATGAGAGAGTGTTCTGAAAGGGAGGAAGTATTGCTGTTTTCAGGGTCGGAATCTACCGAACTAACATGTAACTTTCCTAGTTGTTGTCGTTGTCGTAGTAATTATGTTTTCGTTTTTTACATCAAGGAGCTTTATGCGTTTCTCTCTCTCTCTCTCTATCTATCTCTCTCTCTCTCTATATATATATATATATATATATATATATATATATATGTATATATATATATATATATATATATATATATATATATATATATATATATATATATATATATATAAATTAGACTTACCTAGAGACGACGTCGTTTCGAGCTTTTTTTTCTAATCATCAGTGCGGGAAACTAATAATTTCAGACGGTCCTGAGGCGCTAACCTGCTTCACCCTCTACACTAATGAGAGGGAATACTTGCAAACGCTGGCGTATGTATGTGAAAAACGATTACATATCTACTTAAAGTAATATTGATAAAAGCCCTTTTAAGAGATTGACGTTGAGTCTTGTTTGGGAGTTTTAAAAAATAGACTGCCACGTAGCTATATAGAATGTGCGACAACGTCTGTCGAATACTCTCCAAACAGTCTTTCTATATGTGCTTCCCCCGACATATATAGATGTTAAATTCAATCTCTTGACGTGGTAATGTCTCGTGACCGTTTGTTTTGGACGCTTACTTGCAGGGTCTAGGTTGAGTCTAAAACTGGGTTCGAATCTTGTGACCGTCTGAGATTATCATCTCTTACACTGATGAAAGGCTTCAAACACTGGCTTATGTAGGTTAAAATGATTTACTATTTACTTAAAAAAAACATATTCCCCTTTAAGAGATTGAAGTTGTCCCCCGTTCCGGGAAGTTAAAAAATAGACTGTCACGTAGCTATATGATATGTTCCGACAACGTTCGTCGAACACTCTCTAGGCAGTATTTCTCTATGTGCCTGCTCCGCATATATAGAACTTAAATTTTGTTTTTTGACGTGGAAATGTTTCGTGGCCGTTTGGTTTGGACGCTTGCTTGCGGGGTCTAGGGTGGTTCTTAAACTGAGTTCGAATCAGAGATTATGATACTCTGCAATGATGAAGGCAAAAGCTTAAAACGCTTACGTGTGTAAGTAAAATAATTTTATATTTACTTAAATTAATATATATATATATATATATATATATATATATATATATATATATACAGGGTGGGCCAAAATAAGGGTCCTATCTTTAAATTTGAATAACTTAGATTTGAATAATTTCCACAAAATGAAAGTTAAACTCACCAAACTTTATGTGTGTGTAGACTGACCCTTCCGAGATTTTTTGAAATAAACAAAACAAATTTTAGCCGAAAAACACTTCTTAAAACTTAAAAAAACTAAAGTATTGTTTTTTACACTGTTTTGAGTTTTTTAAGCAAAAATAATGTTTTCTAAATGAGGGTACGTTCCTTAGGGCTAATACGGCTCATGCTTGCTTCGGAAGGGGTCCTTTACTTATTCTAAAAAAAAAAAAAAATCAATAAATAAAAAAGTTATCGAATTTTTAAAAATAGGACCCTTATTTTTGCCCACCCTGTATATAAGGTCTCCATTTTTTTGTTTCACTCTTAGATACTTCCCCCCCTTTTTATTTTTATTTATTTATTTATTAATTTTTTTATTTATTAATTTTCCAACGAATGTTAAGTCTGCAATATCTTGGATTTAGTTAGTTTCTCTGGGAATTAAAACTGCATTTTACTTTTCTTTCTTTCTTTTTTAAATGACTCAAAGCTTCTTTAGACTATATATATATATATATATATATATATATATATATATTTGTGTGTGTGTGTATGTGTGTGTATGTGTGTGTATGTGTGTGTGTGTGTTTTAAAGTAATTACTAACCTTATAGATAAAAAAAATAAGTTCAGTGTAATCCGCTTATAAACAATCGTAAGATATTTCTGCAGTTGTAATTAACATTTAAATGTAAATAAAGATAAAAACGGAACAATACCAAGGGGACACATCTCTTAAATCAAATTCCTCGTAGTCGGTGTGGTGGTGGCATCGTTGTCGATTTACAGCTCTGCCGTTTGGAACTCCTGTTCCTGGCAGACTTCCATGACGAACACGTTTTGCACATAGCGGTTTAAGGATCGTTACCCAGCAATCATGGCTCTGTTAAAAACACAGAAGGAGTTAGCATCCGTATTGGTCGTCCTATTGCCGTCTCTGCCTCCGAAGGTGTTAAGCAAAGATGTGTCAGGAGTCAAACAACAGATCGATGTAGTGAAAGAAGTAGCGTTGTGTCTGTGCCATTTCACTTTATTTTATGAGACCGAACTTCCCTTAATTTACGTATAATCGCTAAGACTTGATGCTATTGGTTTCGAGCGTAAATGTCTACGATCGAGCAGATTAACAAAAAGCTAGATGATGTCATGCAGACCACACACACCTTACATAAACCAGCATTGGTTCCTACGGAGCCCAACAGAAGATATATCATATGTTAGGCTGTCTTAATAGAAGAAAAGCAGCATTCTCTTGAAATGTGTCTGCACTGTAGTACATCTTACCGTAGAAAGTAGTGACGATTCTTACCACATCCAGGTTTTAAATTTCCGTGGACAACATTACAATGGTAAATATAAATGGACACATCTCCTAACTGTTTTTTGTTACCCATCTTGCTGCACGTAGCAATTTTAGCTAATACATTTCATTTGATGTAATTACTATAATACATCGGCTTAGTATGTCTCGAGAGACAATAGTACGCCCATACTTTAGTAGAATTTGTAAAAAATGGTGTTCAAAATTGTAACAATGTAAACCTCTTATATATAACAATATCTCCGAATACACAGAAAGTATAGTATTTTGATGGAAAATAAATAAGCCGGGTCTAACTGAACACTTTGTAAGTGCCTTGTGTCCGATTGACTTACCATTCGTTGCATTTTATACGAAATCTAGTAAACGTTTAAACAAAAGTTTAAATGGTTTGCTGTTTCTGGGTTAATAAGGTGTGACGAGATTCGTCATATATTTCTGTTGTGGCTTGATCGAATTTATTCTTTTACGGTAGACTACAAACACTGAAGCCTATTCAGAAACGTGAAAAATCGAGTGGAATCGTCTGAGGCCAAAGACATTTAGCAATTATTTTCGAACCGTATCATTACGCAGCTTAATTCACACAGAATAAAATGAGACATTCTAAATCGACTCAGCTTTGATGAATTAATTCGTCTGAATAAATGTAAAGAGCGTCATCGAGTTGACAAAACCTCAACATCAAGCTTTGTATCTCAGTATACAATACAAGAAGGGTGTTAGCTGTGTTTGGTTTACCCCTATCACTTGTCAGGATTGCAGAAATACAATAGCAGTTCATGACAATGGCAAAGTGAAAGACAAGATACGTGTAAAAATTACTCACACGAAAACTATAATGTGACAAATCAAATATAAAAACGTCATTTAAATTATGATACTTACGTATTTTGATATTTATTAATTTATCTGAAAATGTCACACATATATATATATATATATATATATATATATATATATATATGTAAACACACATAAATATATATATATATCATTTAAATAATTAGATAAAATCTTTTTGAGTAAACTATGAAGATCTATCATCAGCTTACAAAAGTATGACAGCGAGATATTAAGCGAGATATACCTGTATATATATATATATATATATATATATATATATATATATATATATATATATATATATATATATATATATATATATATATAAGTATTTTTATGATTAAAATTATATTGAAATTATATCCGACACAAAGAAATACCACAATATTATTACAGTCGTTTACAGCTGTTGAAAGATGGTGTTTACTTTTCATCATATAACATAACATTTACCTAAAAAATGTGTCTCTTTTCTCCTTTCAGAACGGTATTTCTTAAGTATTTTCCCCATGTACCTAAAATGTACCATACAATATTCGAAACAAAAAGTAACTTTCAATTAAATAAATCACAATTTTATATATATATATATATATATATATATATATATATATATATATATATATATATATATATATATATATATATATATATATATATATATATGTATTAAGGTAGAAGAAATAAGAGTGATAAACATGTACGAATCTCCAGATTCATGTCAAACTTAGATTGTTCAATGCAAGGTATTTTTTAATAAACTAATGTGTATTGTTCATTCCTTTAGCCAAGGCTTTTCAAAGATCGAAATCTTCTCATCAGAGCAGATATACAGATAGATAATTTGGCTGTGGAAAAGCCAAAGTTCAAACATTTGAAAAAATATAATTTAAAATGGAGTGAAAAAGAGTTCTTGTGAAAAAGATATGGGATATGTCCAGATGGTAATTGTCCGTTACTAAAGTGTCCAATGAAAAGGATATTTTGAAGAAGGAGCAAACATTTTTTTTCATAGAGGCAGTATGGAAAAGTGTTCAAAATGAAGTAACTCCAATGGTGAGAAGTCACATTAAACTCGGTTATGAAGCGCACTTAAACGGAATTAATATGAGAAACCTGGCCATTCTAAAATCTTCCTGGGCCAACAGTAGAAAAATAGATGACTTTAGTGGTGAAATATTCAAGCGATTCTGATAAAACATCCCTAAGTTAAAAAGCGAGGCTAAATTAGGAGGTAGGCTGGAGAGAAGGAAGAGAGAAGCATTGAGCCTTTGTTACTATTAGAAGGAAAGAACGGAGGGGGAGGCGTAGGCGATGTAAATGTGGAGTATATTGAGTTTTTTTATGGAAATCAGGTTAAAAAGGTGATATAAGCCATTCGTAAAAATATAAGTCGATTTCTGTGAATTTTTATCAATATGTGATATACATCAAATAATACATATTCGCTAAATTTCAGTGTCTTTGTAGTCTTTTAAAGTTATTGTAAAAGGTACAATATGGGCATATCTTCCTATTTGAACATTCAAATTCGCATTAAATTAGATTCATAGTCATTGGACACAAATATGCAGAAGAATTTCTGAATTAAAGATAATTCTCAAGACACGATAAGTTTATGCGTTACATTTAAGACATTTTTTAAAATTACAATCATGTTATACATTTCTATAAACATTTGAATAATTGTCGTTAGCATAAAGAATCGTAGCATTATATCTTCATTTTAATCTTCGTAAGGAGACATACATTTGGTAGAAAATTATATATATATATAGTATAGACTTGTATTTATACAAAAATTATTGGTTGCATATGTGCATACATGTGTTGGTTGTACTCTTCACAGAGAGTCAGCCTCTTCAGACCAAAGAAGACAATAAAGTGCACTTCTTTGTCTTCTTTGATCTAAAGAGGTTGACTCTCTGTAGAGAGTACAACCGAAACATATATATATATATATATATATATATAGAGAGAGAGAGAGAGAGAGAGAGAGAGAGAAGGAGAGAGAGAGTTGAAAAGTATCTGCTAAATAGGGAGCAAGTATAGATTTCATTCGTTTAGATTTGAAACGATGTGGTTCTGATTTTCTGTAATATATACATAAGAAAATAAACGCTTTTTTTTCAAATTTTATGAATATTAAACACTGCTGCATGTTTTTTTCACAGTAATTTTACAGACGCCAATGCCCCCCTTACACACCCACACACACACACACACACACACACACACATATATATATATATATATATATATATATATATATATATATATATATATTTATATATAGTTTTAAATATAAGCGGACTTTTGTTAATCTCCGTAGATGTGGTCTCAAGAGCTCTTTCGTTCAACATCTCATCAGGAAAAATCGTTGAGAAAAACACAGGATGAAATAAATTAATAGTGAGAAAAACAAGCAAGTATGTGGAATTTACTGCCGGTGAAAATACGCGAATAAAAACGCCTAAAAGCCAGATTTGGAGGCAAGAAAAAAAAAGAAAAACGCCAACTAACTTTCCCAAAATACTATATTATATATGGTAAGGTCTGCTGAACATTCCTTGGCTAAATGGCTACTTGAAATTTTGCAACCGGTACGTGATTTTTACAGTGCCCATTGCATTTCCGATTCTTTCCGGTTTGTTGACCGTTTGCGTGAAATAACATCTAATACAGATAATCGATGTATGTGCTCCTTTGACGTTGTCAATTCATTTACAAATATTCCGTTGGAGGAGACTATTGGTATTTGTGCTAACACATTATATGGTGGCTCTTTGTCCCCTTCTTGTTTCCCTAAGGAAATCATTGTGGAGTTAATGTTGTTATGCACGGAGTCTGTTCAATTCAGCTATAAAAACATTATGTATAGCCAGATTGATGGAGTGTCCATGGGGAGTCATTTAGCTCCGGCTTTAGCAGACATTTTCGTTGGCTATCATGAGGGCATATTGTATAACTCGGTCCCTAAGCCCAGTGTATATGTCAGATACGTTGACGAAACCTTTGTTCCTTTCTCCTCTCATAGTGAAGCCATAATTCTTTATAAAAAGCTAAATGTATTACACACTGCTTTACGTTTTACTATGGAAGTGGAGAAGGATAATTCCCTCCCGTTCTTGGATGTATTTGTTGAAAGATCCGGGGTAGGGTTCCTAACTAGCGTTTATCGCAAACCCACATTCACGGGTCTCTATTTAAATTGGTGCTCTTTTGCACCAAAATCTAGGAAGTTAGGATTGCTTTACACCTTCGTGAACCGAGCCCTCATGATGTGTTCCCCCAACAGACTTCAGTCGGAATTAGATAAAATCAGGGAAATTCTCATCAGCAACGGTTATCTGGAAGATTTAATCTCGGATTGCATCCATAAGAAAGTTACAGCATTTAAATCTCCTAGAACTTTAGTCCCACCAAGATGTCCAGTTTATCTTAAACTGCCTTGGATAGGTGGCATTAGTCAGGAGTTAGGCAAACACATCACTAAAAGTGTAACTGGTTGTTTTTTTTCTGTCGATTTACGTTTGGTTTTTGGCACAAAATATGCTTTTCGGTCTTTTTCTAAAGATAGTCTGCCTTATTTAAAAATAAATAGTAATATTATTTATAAATTTAAATGCCAGTGTGAAGCTGAGTATATTGGGCGGACGAAATTGCATTTCGAGACCAGAATAAACCAGCATATACCATCCGAAATTAGACATGGTAGATCTAGTTTCTTGTGCCATACCTCTACCTCGACCTTGGAATCGTCTATTGACCAGCATTTAGCTGACAATGCATGCTGTGCAAATAAGTATAAAATAGAGTGGTTCACTATCTTACATCGGGTGCATTCTACTTTTCATTTGAAAATTTTAGAATCCGTCACGATCGCTTTACGAAAGCCTTCTCTTTGCAAGCAGAAGGATTTCATAAAGACGTTGACATTATTTGGGGAAGTTAGTTGGCTTTTTTCTTCTTTTCTTCTTTTTTTCTTGCCTCTAAATCTGCCTTTTAGTCGTTTTTATTCGTTGAATTGAATTAAATCTTTTAAACGTGTATTTTCACCGGCAGTAAATTCCCCATACTTGCTTGTTTTTCTCACTATTAATTTATTTCATCCTGTGTTTCTCCAACGATTTCTCCTGATGAGATGTTGGACGAAAGAGCTCTTGAGACCACATCTACGGAGATTAACAAAATTCCGCTTATATTTAAAACTATTTATAAATTTTGAACCTCAAACATATTTATATATATATATATATATATATATATATATATATATATATATATATATATATATATATATATATATATATATATATATATGTAGTGGTTTATTTTTGCAAAAATATATATATTTTAGTATATACCTTCTATAATATGTGAAAATGTTCTAAATTGCAAGCTCAATGAAGCTAAATAACATATATCAATTATGAATTATAGATGCAGGCCAATGACTAACGGAACAACTCAATAATATATAACCATTTTTATTTTACAATTTCCCTATCCTCAAATGTTGTTTTATGACCAACAATAACATTTTACAGGTGTTGTTTTCATCTCTTTGATATATCCGCGAATACTTTTAATTCCACTTTTTCAAGTCAACAAACAACAAATATATATAATCTTTTTATATTGTATTTTTTATTTTTTGTGTGTATTTATTTTCACAATTAAATGATTTCCGACTTGCGTTTTGCACTAAAATAAAGCGGAATATACAGGGTGGGCCAAAATAAGGGTCCTATCTTTAAATTTGAATAACTTGAATTTGAATAACTTCCACAAAATAAAAGTTAAACTCACCAAACTTTATGTGTGTGTAGACTGACCCTTCCGAGTTTTTTGGAAATAAACAAAACAAATTTTAGCCGAAAAACACTTCTTAAAACTTACAAAAACTAAAGTATTGTTTTTTACACTGTTTTGAGTTTTTTAAGCAAAAATAATGTTTTCTAAATGAGGGTACGTTCCTTAGGGCTAAAACGGCTCATGCTTGCTTCGGAAGAGGTCCTTTACTTATTCTAAAAAAAAAAAAAAATCAATAAATAAAAAAGTTATGAATTTTTAAAAATAGGACCCTTATTTTTGCCCACCCTGTATAATCTTCAACCCGAATCCGTTGCTCATCAGCGGAATTGTACATTATCAACACAAAACCACATAGATTCAAAGATATATGAGAATGAGGCTAGAACAAACCCCAGTGATATATTGATGAAGGTAACGGCATATTAAAATACATAAAAATTATGAACGAAAACATCACATGAGGTATTGTGACACAATTCAGCAAGAAAAACCTAAGTCCAAAATGTTAACACGGTGCTGTTTGCCGTCTTTTACAGTTGGAATCCCTGAGCCAGCCCCCATCCAGCTTTCTGCAAAGCAAAATGTTCCATTGAAATAATCCCAGGCAAATTAACCCGAAGAAAAATCGATTGGCAAATTATTAACTCCAAGAATCGAAATAAAGTATAAAAGTTAGCCCCCATTACTGTAAAAGACCCATATTCAAAATACAGCTTATACGAAACTAATAATTGGTTCAACAAAAAATTGAACACAAAATTGCAATTACGCAAAAAAAAAACATATATAAACTAAAATAAAGTTGTATTTTTTAATTAAAAATATTCTTACGCAAGAATGGATATTATATCTATTCAGATTCAATTTCTAGACATTTTTTTATATTTGTTTAATCAACCACTTTAATTGTAGACATTTCACAAAAAAAATCACTCGCTCGGATAAATGTATTGTAAACGTTAATAATTTTAGGCGACACGTTTTGCAAGAACATAAACACCACGTGTGTTCTATAATAACGTACTATGCTAGGACTGCCTTTCTCATTGTTAATATGCGCCAGCGGCGGAAGAGGGAGGAACCAGTTCTACTTGGTGAACGAGCCGCAGCATAGTAATATTTTTGTTGCAACTCTCAGATTCCTGAATAGCTCAACATATTGCTTAAATTGTGTTACTATTATTACAGCATAAACACCGCCCCAAGGGAAACAACTTCTGTTGAACAACGGGAGTTACTTCCTTAACACACACAAGCACTCTGTTAAGAAATTAAAATTAGATTCTAAATAAATTTAATAAACGTAATAAAAGTAAAAACAAGAATACCTAAACATAAAAAAACTATAGCTAAACATGAAATAAAATAGAATAAGACCCTTTTCCACTATAAAATATGACTATAGGCTAATTAATTTACCTCATCTCAGGTACTTGTTCGTATTCTGTGCATCCCTTAAACAAAACACTGTAGGAAACTTTAGTTCAAATTACTTATTACCATATAGTTAACAAAATAAATGTATAATTATTTATACAAGTTTCAATAAGAGATATAAATGTTAGTTTTTGATCTATTAATTCATTGATAAATCTTATTCTTTGAATCGTAAAAATTTTGCAGCTAAATACTATATATCCACATCTATAAAAATACCTTTTCTTCGTAAAAACTGAATACTAACAGAAGAGTAAACCTCACGCTATTAAAAGTAAAATAACCCGACCCTCTTGTATAGTCTACATCTTAAATTCCATCCATGAAAAAATGAAGTCCATTCTAGTTCGGATTGTCATTAGAGCTATGCAAAAAGTGCAGCCATGTCATCAAATGCTCAATATCCATCCATTATTTCTAGACCTCAAGCCAACTAATTAACATTGGTTTAAATACTAATCTACAAATAAACTTATAGTTTTAAATTATTTTGTTAATTGAAAACAACAACTTATGCGGAAAGGTTAAAACTTTCGTCTTTGTTCTCATGTTATCTATTTAAATAATTAATATAATCATTCATTGTTGCTGCAGTTAGGAAGCAATTTTATTATAAAAAAACCCGTTCGATTGATTAAAAATATACAATTTTATGTATTATCTGCGTCATTACCCATGAATTACGCGTTGCACTAAACTCAAACTACTTCTTTTTTTCAATACACCGTGCCTATAACTCTTAGTTAATGTAAACACTCTTTAATATTAAGTGTACCAAAACAATTGTAAAAACTAATAGGAAGACACCCCTATCTAATTTATGTGGTTTCCAAACTAAATGAAAATCTAATATGTTTAATATTAAAACATTAACATAGACTAATAAGAATTTTAGTAAATATATATTTTAATGCAGACAGTTCTGTAGTATATCTTGCTTTACATTTAGAAGATTATCCCTAGGTGCCTTTTAATGGGATGCTTTAAAAGCGCACAAATTACATGTTCTCATTTGTAGGTAGATATATATATTCGCCCTATCTAATATTGACAATTTACACCATCAAAATACTCTTCTACTAATTAAATATCAACAAAATGAGCTAGTGATGGTGTGGATTTCCTGGGATCAGTATTAACACCTAGTATTAAAAGAGCACATACGGTTTCTAAATATTTCCTTGAAGTATCCTCCCGTGGAACCGACTTAAGTACAGGTAATATTGCCAGTCAGAACGTCACATTTTTAAACTACACTTGAGACCATAAAACTCCTCCTCAAAGTGCAATCGCTACCGATTCTACAATTGCAATTTGACCCGAGATCATTATTCGTGGTGATCATATTTGGAGCCTTTGTCTCATAACATTTATTGTTATTTTCGAACCATTATTACAAGTAATGGATGAAGGCAAATTTTAGATGGTCGGAAAGATAGTTTTACACTTATTTTATTTATGAGCCTACCTGGTTTACTGCCTCTATGATTTTTTCTAATCTATTATATTAAACCGAAACGCCTCTGTGTGTGTTTGCATGTGTGGATGTGTGTATGTTTGTCTATTTGTCTGTTTATATGTCTAGAAAAAGTTTCCAGGATAATCGACACCCACATAAAGTTGATATTTTCTGAATCCTCTATCTTCCGGTCTTATAATATCGAAAAATTGGAAAAAATAAATTTCTTTCTTTGTGCCGAACCGACACGGAACTTCTCGGGGTGTTACCAAATTTCATCATTTTCCTCATATATTTACGTTGTACTCATGCGTGTTCAGCCCCGATTTCAAACACTTCAACTGACCTATTTTTTCATCATATTTTGTACTCTGTCCGTTTTGGCCGGTGGATTACAACGAAGTTACACGACCTCGTAGTTTACGATTCGATCCACATCGACCCCCCCCAAATATATTTTTATAACCGTGACCTAAATATACATCGAAAGGAAGACGAAGCGGGCGACCGGAAAGACAGAGTTAGTACTTATTTTTGCGCCGGGCAACAGATGGACTGCGGGGATAGGCAGCAAGAAGGGATAGGAGGACCACCAGGAAGACAAACAATTGCCTGTAGAGGTGGGGGATATAGTAGGGTGAGGGAGAGGGGGTCGACCGTCGGGTTAGAGTAAGGGAATGTGTGAGACGACTGAAAAAGACACAACTTTTGCCCGGGAAAGAGAGAAGTAATTACACTTTCTCCTGCTGATAGGGAGGATTAAACGGGGGTAGAGTTCTGGGCAACGCCGGGTACCCCTATTAGTGATACTATGAAATACTGTGATTTCTTTCACTGAGGCTTTTTCATTGCAGAAAGCCGGATAGGGATCAAGCTTAATTGAATTTCAACTGTGAAAATGTCGTGCAACATTTTAAAATTAGGTGGTTCTTTCTCGGGGGGCGGCTTACTGAATCTTTTCACAATACCCCATCTGTGTTTTTAATGCCTGTTTTTTTTCTTTTGACTTACTGTAGCTTTGTCAAAGGCTCTTTGTAAAAAAATGTCTGTTCTCTTTTTCCAAGGCTTTTTTCAAGGTGTTTTTTTCTGTTGATAGTGTACACTTTTTCTGATGAGCCACAGATTCGGGTCGAATACTATTTATTCTGCTTGATTTCTGTTGAAATACGCGCGTCGGAAAGTATTTAATTTGAAAAATCTATGACACACTATTTTATAAATGCAATATAAACATATTAGAAATGTTTTTGTTTGTCTGCTTGACAAACTAGAATTCAAATTATTCGATGATATATGAAAGAGATTTAAAGTACAGAGGCAAACTTTTGATTGTGATAGTTCGACCACATATAAGGATGATGAAATTGTAAAATCAGATGAAAGGTATGGTTATAGATTGATTTCTTCCTTTGGTCATTAGAAGTCAATTATATATATATATATATATATATATATATATATATATATATATATATATATATATATATATATATTTTGATTTTATTCCATTCGTTGCGACAAAACAAGTTTTGTTTCATTGGTGCAAATCGCGACCAACTCATCGGGCTGGCGATGGAATTCAAATGGCATAAGTTTTAACTTCACTTTAACGGGAGATTGAAAATTGAAAATACATTGGAGGGGGAGGGGGACAGAGTTGGGGCTTTGTCTATAACGGTGACATGGGACATGAGAGGGGAGGGGGAGTACCCCAACAAGTCGTGTTTCAAATTATTACGTGGGAGGTTTTTCACGTGTTTGTGCTGTGATGATCTCAATTTCGGCCGGGGTGGGAGGAAGGGAGATGGGGCGACGGCCAGAGTGAGTTAAATTTAAAATGAGAATAAAATTATGATTATAACCGTCATTCCTATTTTATTTTAATTCTAATAAGTACTTATCATGTGGATAAAAATGTTTGATAATTTTAATTTAGGGTATTAATTGCTACTTCTGCATTTTATTTATTTTATTTTAATGTTTTGTTTATTATTTGTAGTGAATTTTGTTGTGATTATAATTTTTTTATATTGTGATTATATTATACCGAGATCAATAATAGTGGAATAATTTTATAAGAGAAGTTTTCTGGTGTTACCAGTTTTATCATTAACAAAACCGATTATGATAACAATGATAACGCCTGCCAATCATACCTACGATAGTCGTAGTGATAATAGCCTTAATAAAAGCCTTAATAAAAATAAAAATAAAAATAAAGTTAAATATAAATAAAATTAGAATAAAAATAGAAATAACAAGTTCGTAAGAATATCAATGATAATAACAATAATAATAATAATAATAATAATAATAATAATAATAATAATAATAATAATAATAATAATAATAATAATAATAATAATACTACTAATAATAATAGTAATAATGATAAATATCACCATCATTACCATCTTGCTACTTGTGAAGTCATTGGGTGAAATAAGTCGACAAGTGATGGTAGGCTTTTTTGTTCTACTACCAATGACAAGGACTAAGTACCAGTTAATAATTAAGTGTTCAAGGTAGTGATCGAAGGGTTAAGTAATTGAGATTAGATTAGTCCAAGTGATATCAGTGTTAATAGCTGTCCCAGTATGGGTTTATGTTAGAATTGGTAGTATGGCTGAGAGGCTATTAAGGCTGTGCATTATAGGTAGTACGTAGAGATTTGATGTTATTGGTAGTTTATAGGGGTGGTTATATATTTATAAGTTCATCATGACTTGTTGGGGTGGGATTGGGTGGTAAATTTGGGTGGGTGGGTAAGGGTTTTTTTTATCAGAAAAGCCTAGTAAATTACTTGAAATGTTGTAGTTTCTATCATCTAAACAAACCAATGCGCGACTTTTCCAACACCCTGTATATATATATATATATATATATATATATATATATATATATATATATATATATATATATAGTCTTTGAAGTTTCTCAACCATTAAAACTATATTTAAATAAAAACCCCAAAAAACCTTAAGTCCCAAGTCGTCTAGTGGAAAATCACTCATGTAAGTCAATTTAACTTTTACAGTTATTATATTAGTTTGCTTCTAACATTATTAAAGGCATCATCTATTGTTTACCATGAAACACTGTTTCGGGAATTTAAATATGAATATATATGTATGTATATATATATATATATATATATATATATATATATATATATATATATATATATATATGTGTGTGTGTGTGTGTGTGTGCGTGTGTGTATATACGATATGCTGTGTATTAATACGTGCCACATAAAGAGAGAGAAGAAAAAGAGAAATAAAGAAAAACAATGTTATGTGATAATTTTCAAGTTCGATATTTGCAGCTTCATGCACAAATAAAAGATTAATTAATAAAGCGCGTATGTCTAGTTTTGTTTCTTTTATTGTATAATCTTTTGGCACGCTGGAGCTCTATCTGTAATTCCGTTTAATTATATGTACATCAATAAAAATACATATTGCGCGCATGTCATGCCACCTGCAATATCATGACAGGAATGCATTTACTTTTTCTATTGTAAACAAAACACACAAAATAGCAAATCGAATACTGCTAACAAGTGATTTACAAGTTACATTTATTACACAGTTAATTTTACTTCCATTTTTTAGTAATCGACAAAAGAATCTGCTGACGGCATGTTAATTATATGTAAGTGTATATATTTATAATATAATTATACTTTTACGCAGTAAGTGGTATTTCTACATATGCTCTAGCGTTGGATAATTAAAGCCTGCATTTTCTGAAGTGAACAGCGGTTGTATGAATCGGATTCAGGGTTAAATATTACCTTAATGTATAAACATTACTCAATTTCCGACCATGAAGTGGTGGTCTATTTCCTTGAAACTCCAGAAACGAAGTCAACGCAGAAATTAGTGCTCGCCCCAAAACCTCGATGGCGTGGTAAAAGCGAACAATGTGATAGTGTAGCTAAAAAGAGGATCAATGCGTCTCTTTCACTCACACCCTATCTAAACCTAGTAAAACTTTTCAGATGCCTCTCGTTCAGATTTTTGTAATTCTTATGTAAGTATGCTTTTCATGTTCTAAATCATCAATATTAAAGAAACTTCGAAAACTATATTAATTAATCAAATCCCACGATGACCGCATAGGAGGTAACAACGATGAAAAAGGAGCAACCTACCCCCGTAAGTTACATAAAAGGTACCGTAAACAATTGCATACATATTTTTGTGTTCGACATACAGATTTACTTGTTCGACAAAACGTACCTAAAGAACTTTTCTTGGCCTTTTGGCTAAGATCAAAGTGTAGTATCTGTTCCGATGGATACTGCACGCCTGTCCTGTGCAGTTCTAGGAGGTCCACCCTCCCAGGCTTTGCCTCCCCTCTTTTTTGAAGGAGTAAGTTTATTGCTTACTGTCTGAGGCGCCCCTACCGGGGTATGCCGACGGGGCTGCCCAGGCAATTTTTAAATGGCCAGAGTGCTCACCTCTCGAGCGCTGGCTTTTCAAACCCCACTTTCTCGACCCGATCTTGGGTCACATCTTACTTGTGGGAGTAAGATAAAACTATCCTTGTGCCTAACTCCTGGGGAAAAGTAAATAAAACCTAAAGAAGGACAGAAGTTACATAACCAGACACGTTATGGACATAACATCCAAGCAAAGAACAGTTGCGAAAATAATCCAACTAATATATATTATCAACTTTCTTATCTAAAAGTCCGAAACAGTGTTATTTTTTAGTAATGGTCCAGTGTAATAACCACTCACCGATAAGATTAATAAGATATATATATATATATATATATATATATATATATTTGTGTTATAATGGAATAATTCCAGGAGGAAATCCGGGTATGAGAGCTCAATGTAGTAAACAGAGCAATAATAACATAAAATATAATAACACGAAATCACATACTTGTCGACAATTATGTGATTTCGTGTTATTATATTTTGTTATATATATATATATATATATATATATATATATATATATATATATATATGCAGTTTAAAACAGCTATTCTCTTTTTTAGCAACATGGGTAAGAGAACCTCTAGACGTTATGTTTTCTGAATCGTTGTTAATGTTAAGTAAGTGAGATGTTGTGATAATCTGATAGTACTCATTATCAACTATTGTAAATTAGGTTGATTAGGGTAATTTAAGTCTGGTGTTTAAACAGTTTTAAATCGGAATAGCATTCAGCCACAGTAAAATTAACGTTGTTTTACTTTATTCAATTATACTTTATAATCACTCTGTTTGATATGACATTGAGACTAGTTCTATTCTGTGTAATTTCATTATGATTTAAAAAACTTTAATTAAATAGAAGATTACAATTTAGTCAGTGTGTTGAAGACGACGGTTTGCATCAGCAACCCTTCCATAAAAAAATTATAAACATACTTTTCTTATAACAAAATTCATAGATGTACACATTCTCATGATCTCAAGTCCCAATGATTTAGCTGACAAAAATCTAGTAGGACAGACCGACAGACACATATCTCTTTTATTTATATAGATTTGATTCCGTTAAGCGAGCGTAGAAAATGCTGAGTTTTAGCGTAGGTTGTGTATTTATTAGATTTGGACACAAATGCAAAACATTAAACGCTGAAAATGTCGATGTTTTCGACGTCGCATTTAAAAGCAGAAAAAATTACCCTGATTTCTTCAGTGTTTTTTTTTATATATAATTAGTCAACATGGAAAACCAAGAAAAAACTTACACAATTATTAACAGAACTCACAACACGAACAATCAGGATTTCTTTGGTCTCTGATAAATTTGACATTTTAGACATTGTCGATTATTAGCAGCTAACAAGTTCTTACGTGCACTGTCCGTGCACCGAACATCTAAATGGCGTCATTGATCTATTGATATGTGTACTCGAATCTCTATGAAGCTGCTTTGTCCATCGGCCATGCATTGGTTAGAATTAGTATTTGTTATTTTCTCTCTACGGGACTAGAAAGCTTACACCTGCCAGTCTCCTATATCTCTAGAAACCCACCATGGTAACATACATGATGTAGTGTTGCCACATCTGCGCTGTTTTACTGACCTATTAAACAGGCTTAAAAAAAGAAGAATTTCTAAACAACTATGTCCGGCACTATCTACAAAGATCCAGCCCTTGTCCCATCGCCGCAATGTTGTATTCCTGTGTTTGTTTTACAAGTACTTCAACGGAATGTACTCCGACGAACTTACTGTACTTTCCCCTTCCGCCCTTCAACGTAATTACACTAACAGCAAAATTCCTCCCCTTGATTGAAGACGTCCCAATATGCGGGAATATTTTCTACATTTATAGCTTCCTTTCGCGAACAGCTTTTCCTTGGAATTCCTCACTGCTCCCTGTTTCTCCAACAGCATCAACATGCAGCCATTTAAATGTTCTGTGAACAACAATTAGAGAAGACAGTTCCCCACTTAAGATGCCATTGATAAATCTGGCTCATAAGTCACAGTAGCCTTTTACGAGTTATTGGCAATATTCCTTGTTGTTTTAAAGTGAATAAAAGTTTTAAAAAATAATGAAAGTAAAAAAAAATAAAAGTAAAAAAATAATAAAATTAAAAAAATAATAAAAGTAAAAAAATAATAAAATTAAAAAAATAATAAAAGTAAAAATATAATAAAAGTGAAAAAATAATAAAAGTAAAAAAAATAAAAGTAAAAAAAATAATAAAAGTAAAAATATAATAAAAGTAAAAAAATAATAAAAGTAAAAAAAAAATAAAAGTAATAAAAAAAATAAAAGTAAACAAAATAATAAAAGTAAAAAAATAATAAAAGTAAAAAAATAATAAAAGTTAAAATAATAATAAAAGTTAAAAAATAATCAATGTAAAAAAATAATAAAAGTAAAAAAAATAATAAAAGTAAAAAAATAATAAAAGTAAAAAAAAGTAAAAGTAAAAAAATAATAAAAGTTAAAAAAATAATAAAAGTAAAAAAAATAATAAAAGTAAAAAAATGATAAAAGTAAAAAAAAAATAATAAAACTAAAAAAAATAATGAATGTAATAACAAATAATGAAAGTAAAGATGTGCACATCGAATAAACTCATCTTTATATAGGCATTCATTAACATGTATAACAAGTTAAATTCGTCAGTGTGTCTTTAATGTTTCATTTCAGATTTTGAGAATTACTTAAAAACGTCTGATCACTTGTCAATTAAAACATTATATTAAATGAATATAGTGAGTGTATTGATGAGGTATCATTTATTGAAGCCTAAACCCACTCAAGGATAAGAGTTAACGAAATTGATAGATCGATAGTTAAATCTTGGTG
>OY744541.1:42212862-42230362 GCA_963556195.1 Sepiola atlantica | reverse complement strand
TCACCACAATTGCGAAGGACTTTCGTCTTTTTCTCTGTATACCTTAAAACAAAACGGAATTAACACTAACAGTGATGCTTTCTGAAAACCTCTCATCAATGGAACATTATAATATGGGACTGCTTCCCTGTAGACTACAGCATGATCGGTTTTATAGAGAATCTCAACAAATACTTGTATAGTCATCCTTTTAAATTATATAACGGTGTATATTGCATTGACTCTTGTCAATCCTCTCATAATAATTCTCATTGTCCAACATACAATATAATTGATCTGAATCCTCGATTAGTTTTAGACCTTCATAAAATAGAACTAATTAGTATAAAATATAAAATTAATCATGACACCAGACATTAATGATCTCATTGTTCGGATACAGTTATCTTTTCTATGGATAGAGAATCAACCATAACGTAACGATAATTAAATAGAAATGTCACACTTTTTGTTGCCAAACTTTCGACTAAAACAGGCGTGCCAACCTACTTCTGCTCAGAAACACTGGATAGACCCACATAATATGGTTCAAATAAGTCGTTTAATGGATGTTGATTCTTTTGTGTCAGTCGTCTACTTATTTGACGACTATGAGTGTGTAACCCATATTGCTATATGTCAGTTTAGTTCGTAGAGCGAGTGTAATATATTGTATCAGTTAGATTATTCGGACTATTGTTCTAATCATGGATGTTATGTTCACAACATTTATAAACTCCGACCTTTTTCAGGTGCGTATTGTCGAACTCAAGAATATGCTTGGAATTTCGAACAAAACCCTTTATTAAATCCACGAAGGTAGCCGGCTCTCATTTTGCCAGACATGACCGTAGAAGAATCTTAAATAATTCGTAATGTGATGCTTAGTATCGCTAGTACTAATGATTGGACTTTCAACTTCCAGAAGACTGTCATTTATAATTTATTATACTTGACCTTCGTATCCTTTGCACCACGGGTACTTGCGGACAATGTTTGTATCAACCTGAATATCTAAAGTACAGTATATATGTACTATGAATCTAAGTATAAAACAACATTATCAATTCTCCTCTATAAAATTTCGAAACATATAATGTAATATTTTGTTTTGCAAAAATGTGTGAACTTTGTGCAAAATAGTTTAGTCTTAACGGAGAGGAAACAACAAACAACAATCGCTCCCCAAGTTTCTCAACATCAGCTTAACATTATAGATTGTCTGTTTTCTTTGTTTTACGATATTACGTTGTTTTAAGACAAGAACATTAGTCAGCCGGGATATATTTATATGTATGTACATAAATATATATGCATACTCAAATACGTAGTAATAAAAGTAGTAATATATAGTGATAAGTAGTTAAACTGCACATTTAAAACAAGAATAGGTTTAAGGCGATCAAAATTATACTATAATTGGCGCACTCGATATAGTAAAGTTTAGTCCTAAGTAATAGTTATCAGAACGTTAAAGGTTGAACGTTCAATCGTTGGTCCGGGCGATACGAAGAAGTCGAAATTACTAAATACTTCTTGCAGTCATAGCTGACGGAATGAGAGTATGCTACCCCGGTGGATTAAATAAAGGGTTCCGTCTAGATTCCTGAGTTCAGTATGAATATTCCCGTGTTTAAAAAGAGGAGGTTAAAGCGGCAGAAACGCTGTGATCATTACACTCAAGATGAGAACACTAGTCCGAATAACTCAAATGATACAAACATTATATACATGAATAAAGAAAAGCCGATGAGTAGTCACCTCATAATACAAGGATGCTCTTACTTTCCCAATTAAGAAACATATTTAATATATAGAACATTTCGTATTTTAAACGCTAAAAACGATCGAAATGCTCAAAGGAGGATAATTAATACCGAATATGTATAAAAGAAGAGTTAATGCTTTTATTGGAACATGAAGGATATGAACTGTGGGAACAGCGCAGGGACGATTAGGTGGATCCGATAGACTCGGGCTTGTATACACATACCAAAATAACGCTTATACTACCTCAGAATATACAGTGAGAAGCGTTCGAAAGCGAAATATACATCATCATTACTTCGTCGTGGTTGTTTCACATATATTCTGTAGCTTGCACATATCGCGCTGTCTTCCATCATTCCAGGAATATCTTTATAGGCGTATTCGTGGGTATACTGTTAGTTGCTTGACTGTCCCACTACTGAACTACATCTCTGTTGTGCCATTCCAAAAAATACCGCTGACTATTTTCTTTCTTAGTCCTGCAGCAATGACCAGATAATTGGTTCTCTTTCTAATCAGGGTCAGGGGAAAGTGACCATAGAACTGTTCTTTTGTATTGTGCGGCCTTAAGGAGGTTTTTTAAGAGCAGTGATTAGTATTCTTGTGTACGCATCGTTAACTTCTTCATCCAATCATTTGATAAAAGTCATGCTACTACTTTTATATACAAGAACTGATGTAACAATAGATTCAAAGACGTTGTGTTTTCTATTGATAAGACGATTGTTTCACCTTCTCCAGTCAAGCCAAGGCATTACTGATTCGCACATTCAGTTCACTCTTTGTGCAATTTTCTTTTGCTGCTTTACTGCAAACTTATGTAACCCCATCCACATTGTTTAGGCAAGTCCTACATATGGAATATATATTTCCCTGTTGGTTAATCAGAAGGTTCTGTGTTTTGCTTGTCTTTTAAAAAAGAGGTACACATGTTTTCCATTTAATATTTAAGACCTGTTTTCCTAAACATTAACCGTCCTTTACACTTTCATTAGTAGGGTTAACTTAAACTTTTGTTGATAGATTAAGTAGATACGTTACACACACGGTCTTCAATATAAGAAATCTAAACTAACTGTTCCTGTAGAATTGCAACCAGGTGTGTTGAAACAGCTTGCACAGTAAAATAATTCGGTGAGCTACATTATTGCCATATATTATAATTATTTTCTTGATTCATGTGACTTTGCGAAACCTATCGAAATTGATCCAGCCGACCATTTTCTGCTTCTCGTATTGTCGAATATCCTTATTTTACTTATAAAGGCTCAAGTCACTGAATGGTAAGAGTTAATGAATTTGTCAGATGAACGGTGAAATAACACTGTGATGATTTATACCGATTATTACAATTGGGCAGAATTTGATTATCTAAGAGGACAACTCATAAAAAGTTGTTTACATTGGATTTGAAAAACGACTACGTTGTAGCTAGCTTGAAACAACCCCATCGTATTGTTATCCACAAACGGATTGTACTACGAAAGAAACTCCGTTCATGTAATCTCGGTTTAGTTTTAGGTACACGGATAGAGAAAAAGGAAATATGGACGGTTGTAGCTAGACGACTTTTAGTTGTGATTTTTTTACAGGAGGTAACAACAGAATAGAGCTCAGTCGAGCACCGTCCATGATAATAACGGTAACGAAGAGAGACAAGCACAACTTCTTCTCCTGTGAGAAGTGGGGGGCAATTTCGGGAATTTTTTAAATTGTTTTTGTTTTTAGATATTTAACCCAGGTAGAATGTGATTGGCCGTTTGCAACAGGATGTGGCTCATTTAAGCCAAATTTGTGGCGTAATAATCCGACGGAAAGCTGACAGTGTTTTGAGGCGCCTACGATCCACAGGAATATGTGGTGTTGGTAGGTTGGTTGACACCCTAACTCCATCTATTACCCGTTTTCTATTCTGGGACTAAGGTTAGATACTTGGTGTAGAATACTTCTTGGCTGTTTATTACAACCAGATCTTACAGTGGGGATGCATAGCGGAAACTCCACATTCTCCATTTAGAATTCGTCGATGGTACCACTGGTATTAATAACAAGTGGTACATTTAACCTTTTACATTTACTTGGTTAGTGTAAATGGTTATTTCGGCTCAATTCTTTGTCAACCATTTAGGTAGATGAACCATCCTATCTATTACCATATTTTGCCAATTTGCCAGGGTAATTGTTAAATAAAAATCCATCAGTTCTTTTTTTCTTTTTTAATTAAGGAAACATCCGATCCCTGTCGACCAGAACCTTTATCGGTCGAACACTTATTTTCATATATAAACCCAATTCCGGAGCCCGGGTTTATGAGTTTTGTCACTGGGTGCCTCTACTTTTTTGCGTTATGTTTCCCTGTTTATTTTGTCTTCGGTGGCACCGTTTCCGACCGCTTTTAACACCTCCCTGGAATCCATGTCTTATGGGGTTCATGTTTAGTATGTCTCTAATTGATTAAACAGTTGTTTACTTGCTGTATTCGGACGGTATTTGAGATATTCTCCGATCCATTTCGAAGCTAGTCCATCTCAAAAGTCATACGACATATTGACTAGCTCTGGGTATGTATAGTTGCAGTTCCGTTCTTTCTTTTTCATGGCGGCTTATCATGATCTTATGCCAGACCACTTCTCAATAAAGATTAGGATCTTTGATCAACTTGTGAGAACTCTATTTAAGGAGGTTTGGTTTATCTATGCTAATTTGTCTATTTTTTTTTTGAATAGCAGACGTTAAATAAAAAGCTTTATCCACTACTAATTTTTAAAAATTACTTAAACAATTTATTTAAACAATTCCAGCAAAGTAAAGCACCCCCTCCTCTCTCCCACCATAAGACAAATTTGCTTACAATCCCACACTTCCCCTTTTTCACTCACAGCTGTCCACATTCATTTCACTCTCTGCCACCTACTGCCTTCTCTTAGCCAGGACCTTGGTCCAGCGTTCTTAGCAGCCACGGCTACTACTTTTTCTCATCAACCCATCATGTCAAGCCAATATTTCAATGTACTTGCATGACATTTTTCTTAAATATAACATCCTAAGGAAGTCTTACAATAAAGACGAAACGTTGATGAATATATAAACACATATCTCTTGGTTTTTCCCTTTTCGTTTCCCATTACGCCGGATTACTCTCATCCTTCCTTTTTCATATATATATATATATATATATATATATATATATATATATATATATATATATATATATATATATATATATATATGTATGGGAAGAGAAGGATGAAGGTAATCCGACGTGATGGTAAAATGAAAAAGGAAAACCAAAAACTGGATGTTTTTTTATGTGTACATCAACGTTTCGTCTTTATTTATAAGACTTCATCAGGATGATGATATAGGGAAAAGATATCATGCAAGCACGGATACATGTAGGGTAGACATGTTGGGAAGAAAAATAAAATAAAATCAAAAATAATGGCAGCGTCTAGCTGGACGTCCGTACTTGTTAGAGAATGAAAAATGAGTGGGAGAAAAAAGGGGAAGGGTGGAGGGAGCAAGGACTACTGTGGCTGGCGATGAGAGAAAGAGGTGGGGGATGAGCAGGGGTAAAATGGATGGCAGAGAGAGATTGGAGGAAGAGGGGGAGGGGGTGTTTGACCAGATGGCTTTGGTCGAGATTGAAGGGGAAGAGTGAGTTGGAATGTTTGTGTGTGTGGGGTGTATGCAGGGAAATGGGGATGGGTAGAGAGGGAGGGGGGGGGCTGTGATTTTGGTGGATGGGCGAAAGTTATAGTCTTAGAGAGCGTTTGAAGAAAATGAGGGAATTTAAGAAGAGGTATGGGAGAAAATGGATGAGAGGTGGAAGAGGGAGGATTTGTCGTGATAGGGTGTGAAATATTTGAAATATTTGGAAAATGATAGCAATGAGTGAGGGATTGGAGTGGGTGGGGGAGGGGGGTGATTGAAAGGGTGGGTGAGGAATATATTTGAAATATTTGGAACATGAGAAAGTTTATTTGGACTGTAGTATTAAAAATGTGAGGGAAAAAAAATGAGGAAAAATAAGAGAAGATTCAGGGAGAAAAGGGAAGGGTGTGGGTGAATGGAAGAGTGTCATAAGGTTAGAGATGAAAATAAAAGTTAGCCATGATCAGGCAAAAGACTTTGTTCTGTGAGGATGATCTTGCTTATTAAGGGTGATAGGTTAAAGAAACCATTTCGCTGCTTGATAGTAGTGGAGGATGTGATGAGTGCAGTTTCCAATAATCTTCGCCGAGATTTGTTGTGGATGTGTTTAGTGATTTTGGCTTGTTCAAATTTGAATGCATGACCATATTCTAGAGCATGGGAGAAAAGTGCACTAAGAGGGTTGTTGTTTTTTATATCCCTTTTATGTTCATTTAATCGTTTCTTTAATTCACGTTGTGTTTCTCCCACGTAGAATTGATGGCAATCATTGCAAGGGACAGTGATGAAGTCTTATAAATAAAGACGAAACGTTGATGTACACATAAAAAAACATCCAGTTTTTGGTTTTCCTTTTTCATTTTACCATATATATGTATATGTGTAATATATATATATATATATATATGTAATACATATATATATGTATGTAATATATATATATATATATATGTTATATATATATATATATGTAATATATATATATACATATATATGTAATATATATATATATATACATATATACATAAGTGTAAGTTCGTAATCCGAGGCAGGAGCAATGTTAATAAATTGATTTGAGATTCCATCCTTTTTTCTCTTCTCATTTATTTTTGTTCATCTGTTCCACCTTCCGGTACGTATTTCACATTGCACTTGCCTCGGATTACAAACTTACACTTATATTTACCAGCAATGCTTCAAGCAAACTAATATTTCCTTTCATCACTCAGTCTCGGCCAGACATAGTTTGAATACACCAAGAAGATGTTCCGACTCTCGGAGAAGCGAGCGAGGACCAGCTGTCAGATCAACTTCCTGAAGAGATGCCGCAGACATTGCATTTTCCCCAACACTATTAAGAACATCCATCTACCGACAGTCCTCTACTTACACACACTCCACTCTGAACGCAATTTCTTGCATACCTTTTGTATCAAACAAATCACCAAACACCTCTACTGCAAGCTACACCAACGCAGATACCAAATGTCCGTCCCCCACACACCTTCTACCCCAAATCACCACATCCATCTATAAAGCTTACCCCCACTGTTTCCACACAGAAAAAAACAGACTCATACTAAAATTTCAACTGGCTTCATCAAAAACAGAACTTACAGACACACCAATTATGGAGCTGTACACAGACCCTCTCTCCGTCTTCAAGCTACAACTCAACCACTCATCACTGACCTCACTGGCTCTCTCTCCACAACAGAGACTGATCTCCTCGGCCTCGGACCCAAATATTTCATTACCCAAAAACTTAATGACCACACTCTCCTCGATATTGAGACGCAGTTCTGCAGAACAGCGTACCATTTGAAATGGTTATAAGCCTTTGAACCACCCACCCTTGACTTACTTAATGACTCCATCCCCCCAATTCCCCTAACTTTTCTTCCAACCCCTTTTCACGTGTATCAACCTGACCGCCTCCTACACCCGCCTCCCGATAACCACCCATTAGACCTAAAGCTCGTAAGACTTAAACATAAGATGTTCTCCATTCTACAACGCGAAAAACACTGTATCACACCTAACATCTCCCATTCCCAACGCCGCACCCTCAAAGGCCTTAGGGATAAAAACCTAGTCTACCTACCCTCTGACAAAGGCAAGGAGTTCTGCATCATCTCCCAGGTATCTTACAACAATCTTGCCCTTGAACACTTCAGCAATACGTCCCTATACACACCCGATAATAACATCTCAGCTACCCACACACAAACCTCTATTAACAACGCTTGATCCCAAATGTGCGCTAGACGTAATCTTCCCAAGGCATACAGGCTCAATCTCACCACTAGGAAAAGGCATCCTCCCCACCTTTTACCATCTTCTTAAAACTTACAAAACCAGCAACCACACACAGATCAGACCTATAGTCTCCAGTACGGAGGGACCCTTTTTCAAGATCTCCTGGCTCCTCTCCCATTTACTCAAACCGCTACTCCCCACTTTCCCGGCACATGTCAGCAGCTCTGACCAGGTACTAAACAGACTCCACTTACTCCAACCCCAACAACTTCTCCTCAACAACTACATCTTCAGCCTTGACGTTGTCTCCCTTTTACAGTTTCTATTATCGCACACCCTGCCATTAACCTCATAACTGCCCACATCTCTTCTAATAACCTTGACTGTTTTGGGCTTACCCCGACAGACATAAATCAACTCCTACGCATCATTGTGGATGATACTTATTTCAGGTTCCAGCAAGACACGTACAAGCAAGGATCTGGCTTACCCATGGGTTCCAGTCTTTCCGGTCTTCTCGCTATATCCTACATAAACAGACTGGAGCAACAAGCTCTCAGCACCTGCCATTCCCATATATTCTTCTTGAGATACATTGATGATATTTTGATTCTCACTTCATCTCAGGAAGAAGCTACTTCTATTTTTAACACATTTAATAATACTGATCCCCACATTAAATTCACCATCCAACATCCCAACACTCTCACTCCTAGACTTTAAACTTAGCATACATGCCGACGGACCCCTTCACACCACATTCTATAGAAAACCCGCCTACAGGAATCTTTTCATCCACTACAAATCTGCCCTACCCCTCAAATCTAAAATTAGTTACGCGCACACCGAAATCACCCGCATACAGAACAAATGCTCATCCACTATCGACAAAACAACACACACCAAAGCCTTCCAGCAGACCCTCTTAACCAACGGTTTCCCCCTCGCTACCATAGTCAGTCTCAATAACACCAGAAGACGTAGACACCACACTCTCACCAACACCTGCTTCCTTAATCTCCCCTTCTTTAGCGACCGCATCACTTCCGTTATCCGCAATGTCATACGTAGTGAGAACCTCGACATACAGCTCTCCCCCACAGGCACTTCTCTCCGACAACATGTGTCCAAAAAAAAGCAACTACACCCCGGATCCCTGTTCTCTAGCTAATTGCCCTATCCCCACTTCTGGCCTCTGCTTCCGCACTTATACGGTGTACAGCCTACAATGCGCTAAGTGTCAGAAGTTCTATATCGGTAGCACTATCAGGCCTCTGCACCAACGCATTAAATAATATCTGAACACCCACATTTCTTCCTTTCACAAACACTAATTATCCTGTGGCAACACACATCGCTCTATTAGTGTCCGAATCTTCAACTCGGTCCGCAATGTCGGTCAACTTCGAATTTCGGAAGCTATTCTAATCTCGAAATATCATCCAACTCTTAACAACAGATATAAACTGTCTTCCCCATTCATCCTCTGGTTCTTGCACTCCCACTTGCTTGCCTCTGTCTCTTTCATCTATTTGCCCAGAACCATCCACCTAACACCTCAATGCCTTTTATCCTGTGCTTAAATTTACATAATTACATATTAATAAGTAAAACATTAAAAAATATAAAACTAAGAAAAACATAAATAATCAACAAGAATCGAGTAATATACACTTTATATATATATATATATATATATATATATATATACATATATATATATATACATATATATATATATATATATACACATATATATATATACATATATATATATATACATATATATATATATATATATATATATATATATATATATATATATATATATATATATCATCCTTTAATAAAATTTAATAAAAAATTTAAAAAATAAGATAAATAAATTTTAGGAATATTATACCTTTCAAATATGAATAAGGAAATGTACACTTTATATATACAGATATGCATATATTGTTGATATCTTAATTCCCCCACTCCCTTTTCAATTGTGTCTTCTTACTCTCATTACTATAAAGTTATCTTTTATTTCACAATTGATTTAAATTTTTCAGTTTTTCAGTTTTGAGTTAATTCTAACCGAATTCTATATTTGAAAGGATTTCAAACTTGCCCCACCCCTTTACTGTTCGTATTCCTTTAACGGCTCACATTTATCAAAATTAAATTTAAAATTAAAATTGAATTAAAAAAGTAAAAGAAAATAAATCAAATAAAATTTAAATGTGAAATTAAAACTGAATAAAAAAGAAAATAAATCAAATAAAAAAATTACAAACATTATAATAAATAGTACAGAAATAAACAAATATTAATAAGATTAATAGCTGCAGCTGAATAATTTCAAGATTAAATTATGATAGGAATAATTAATATTGATGTCCCATCAGCTTATCTTAATTCTTTTTCTGCGTATCTACTTAAAAATTCTCTGCGCTATTTCGTCAACAGTTAACCCTATCAGTTCATCCTGTTTTTTCGACTACTCGGTCATATTTTTTGTCTTTCTAGAAAATTTAAGTTTACCTTATTCCGGAACTTTTAATTGCCTGACAGTAACTACTTTTGTATTTACTGTTCTGGTATTTAATCTGGTTTACGTGAAATATTAATAAATTGATTTGAGATTCCATCCTTTTTTCTCTTCTCATTTATTTTTGTTCATCTGTTCCACCTTCTGGTACCTATTCAAGATTGCTCTTGCCTCGGATTACAAACGTATACCTATTTTTACCAGCAATGCTTCAAGCAAACTACGATTTCCTTTAATATATATATATATATATATATATATATACATATATATGTAATATATATATATGTAATATACATATACATATATATATATATATATATATATATGTAATATATATATATTTACATATATATATATGTAATATATATATATACATATGTATATGTAATATATATATATATATATACATATATATATATGTACTATATATATAGGTAATGTATATATATATACATATATATATATGTTATATATATATATATATATACACATATATGTAATATATATATATATAAATACATGTATATATATATATATGAAACATTTATAAATATATATTTATATATATATATGTAATATATATATATAGTATATGTATATATATATATATATCAATATATATATATATCAATATATATATATATATGTATGTACATGTACATTGCTATGACATAATACCTCTCCAAGACGAATCATGCTCTTAGTTGAAATGTTAATAAATAGATAACGAACCTTATAAATTACAGTTCACCATAACGCATCGTTGTGTTTATTACACTCGTCCAGTATTTCGAGTTTTTAGAAGTATCATGAATGCATGCGTTAACATATTTTTTTTCCTTTTAACTTTTTCGTATTTTCGTTTTAACGACGATATTTCAGTCAATGATTCTTTTTGTCTTATTAGTGACGAAGAAACAATATATTAAACAATACATATACTTCTCAAAAAGTCCATAAATCTCCGACTGAGTACTCTACCACGCAATGGGATAACACGCATTAAAGTATTTACTGGGTATAAGTGTAGTATCGTTTCATCCTATTAGTAAACTGTCTCTCACCGATTACTAAAAAGTACATCGTTCTCGACAGAGTGAATATTATTGGCCCCAATCCAGAGTGACTGTTTTTGAGGAGCTTCATTTTCTTCACATCAAGCAAAGACCTTTGTCACTAACTCTGTTAGGAAGCAAGTAGATAGGCACTTATTTGCGACACGTTTTGTCGGTTCTATGCAATTTTGTCAGAGTTCTGACGACGAAGCAGTTCATATACATTTTCAAGAATCGATCACATCATCTTAATCGATATACGTTTTTTTGAACTGCTGTCACACCACTATATGATATATTGTTGTGTCCCTACAAAGAAGTCATTGATTTACAGTGTTATTATGTTGCGGGCTTAAAGGGCCCAGAAAATAACAGTAAGAAGAAATGTAATGAAATGTAAGGCGGTTCTCTTACTTTGCGTTTCTGCCGATTCTGCCGATTCTGCAGGCTTACTCTATTCCTAAATATCTTAATATTAATATTATATTTTGCCTTTCATAACTTTTTTTCCTGTGGTTCTCTAAAACAGCGATATCTACTTTACTTGCTGACAAGTATCATCTCAGGTTATGATGACAAAATCCGATTACTTGTAAAAGATTATCTGTTCGAAACATCTAACGGCATATACTTCTTTCTGTTCCCTATTTTAGCTTTCACTTTCTACAAAGTAATTCGGACTCGTTTTACGTTTCTTGGTTACGATTGATCCATTCTAAACAACTAATGAATGTATGACCTTCTATTACGTTATTCTATTTTATTTTCTCATATTGCATTATATTTTTAATCTACTTCAGACATTTTTACGTTATACTAATATTGTTTGACATATATATTCTCTTTGATGGGATTAGCGATTCAAAATATATTTGATAACTATTTAACGTAATAGAAACACTGTTAATCTATATCGTAAATGTATTTCATAACTGTCAAATCAATAACGTTTATCCGAAATAATTGCGATCCTTATACTTCTGGTACACATCCTTATACGTTTGTTGATAGTACGAAATTTATGGTGGTTGACAGCCATATCTACTTTGTTAGCGCTGTCAGACGGTGATATCTTGTATTCGAGACAGACCTACGTGCCCATAAAGCCTGTGTCGCATTCTGAAAACTATAATAGAAAGTATGGGCTGCTCACGATGTTATCAATTATGTGTCTGTATAGGACGTGTGTCCTCATCTTTACTGTATATCCGTTCGATATTTTAGAGCAATGGAAATATTTCAAGCGATACATTGAAACCAACATGTCATCTAATATCCATGAAGAGTCAGACTATTTTGTTTCTATCAATTATCACAATATTTTGCTGATTTGCTATAATGTTTCTCTCATTATTCATGTTTAAATCCGATGAAATGTGTAATTTTCTATGTTAAAAATTGCGCGATAGTTTTAGCGCATCTGCCTTCCTACAAGGGCCTAGTAAGGTTTTTACTGTGGGGAAAAATAATTAGGTCCAAGAATTTAAGAATAATTCCGAGGATCAGCCGAAATTACAATTGTATGCCGAACATAATGCACACAATGCACAAAATATCGTTAAAAAGGAGAACATAAAAACCACAACAAATCCAGCAATCATAAGAAATTGATAAATAGCTGAAAAAAAGAAACAGGGATATCTTGTATAAACAACACGTAAATATATGGGTTAACCCACTGCCCATCCGGTAAGTGGTATTGTCATTGAAACACATAATAAAATGCCATAACGAACTATATGTTGAGTGAGACGTGACTAAAAACATTTCTGATAACATTGTTTTTAGCAATAATCATAATAATAATGATAGTAATAATAATAATAATAATAATAATAATAATAATAATAATAATAATAATAATAATAATAATAATAATTTGTGAAAAATTGTGGATTTGCTTTTTATTTCATTTTGTTGTGGTTTGAAACGAAATAAACATATTGTATTGTATATATATATATATATATATATATATATATATATATATATATATATATATATATATAAAGTTTGAATGCAAAACGCGATAAACGCCATTTTCAAAATAACGAAACTGCCCCTACAAAAAGTGTTGCATTTCAACAGTCGACGACACAACAGCACTATTTTCTATATAATATGATGCCGAAATATTTTCTTTTTGATTTAAATTAAATTCAGTATTCATTTTAAGTCTACATTTAATATATTCGTGTTTTTATTGTTTATAATTGTAATTTAAACGATTTGGATTTATTGCGTTCGAACTCTTATATATATATATATATATATATATATATATATATATATATATATATATATATATATATATATATACACACTCACATATATATATATATATATATATATATATATATATATATATATATATATAGATTATCCCATAAACAGGAGGACATAGTAATTCAATGTCATATTAATAACTGACTGTATATACTCGGCGTTGTTAGGGGGCATTGACGGCAAAATATAAGAATTAATAAATCTAAAACGCTCTTTGTTACCTGCCCATCTCTTTTATTCTCCTTAGAAAGGTAGGAGTAAGATTCTTTACATCATGTAAGCATTTTATTAAGTCGTATATGGCATATTGGCTACAGGCAAAGTGTAGTATCGGTTCTATAACTTAATTTCATATTTTCTATCCTTGGTCAGTGAAATGGAAAATAATTCAAGACTGAGGCAAATTTTAATTTGTGTCCCACTCCAGAGTTCTGTTTTTAGGGAGCTGCATTTTCCCTAGATTAAAACCAACTTTGTGTCTTACCCCACCCTCGTGTAGAGGCAAATTAATAGAGACTGCTGATTGACCAACATTTAATGTTCCTTAAGAAACTATGAGTACAAATGAGAAAAATAATTATTTCCGACCTTTATGCAGTAAGCGTGTTCCTTGTGACCCCAGCAAAATAAATATTACATAACAGGTTCGGAGTCACTCTTAATCCGTATATAATGCGTAGTTACTGACTTTTCGCTAAATACACACGTACATAATTGCGAGTTTTCTCATGGTAGATGAGGCAATTCAAAAACAACTCTAACTGAGATTGTTGATGTTATGGAAGTGAATAAACTAATATTAATGTCAAATTTCTATGGATTTCACGTATCACTAATCTAATCGGATCTGAAATATTAATGCAGAACATGGCAACTTTAGACAGTTGGCAACAATATGAAAGTAATCACAAGTAAGAATAACTACAAATACACACACACATATATATATATATATAATATATATGTGTATATATATATATATATATATATATATATATATATATATATATATGTATTACTTGTAAGAAGTTAGGAAACCTCCAGCAGAAGCTCAATTAATTTGGTAAACAGAATTAAGAGCTTAACGTTTATGTATTAAACCAGAAACTACCACAACGGTTGAACCGGCGGCTTCGTACACAAAATAATTGGATCTCAGGCACTCATCGGCAGCCGTCAAAATGGTTGGATAATTCAAACGTTTTAATATTACAATTAAAACCACGTGATACTCTTTTGATTGTATGCACGTGTGGGCTATTAATTTAATATATGTATATATATATATATATATATATATATATATATATATATATATGTATATATATATATATATATATATATATATATATATGTGTGTGTGTGTGTGTGTGTATGTAAAGTAAAGAATGCGTATATGTTTATAGATCTTTATGTATAGGATTCATTTTTTAACAAATAAACCGATAATTAACAAAGTCAGAAATGTGGGTAATGTTGGTTATATTTACTTTTATTTTATTTTATGCAAAGGAATCAATAGCGAATATTCAATTACTTTTTGTGAAATTTCAAGGATAGGTATTATTCATCAATTAATAAATATTCCCCAAAATTTCACTTTCTGAGGAGTATTTTAAGTAGTCTAAGAGGCATAATATTAGCACAACTTCCAATTTGAAAATTTTAATATTTCAGATTTGCATTAAATGTTATCCATTGTCATTAGAAATCAATTAATCGATTACTTTTAATTCAGGGTTTCGACCGCTTAATTTTAGCCATTAGATTTTAAGAATTTTATAGACTAAAAGTAAAAAATATTTAAGAGATATTGATCCAAATAAGAATAAAGATTATGGCCATTAGGTTTTGCAACATTATATCTTGATTTTAGTATATGTATCGGGAAACAGAAGTGGTGGAAAATATTTATGTTTCGGAGATTAATTTCGTCAATACCAAAGAAGCTCGAGATTGGTAGAGTGCACGGGCAAATAATGGCTTAGTAGAAGAAAACACAGACTAGGAAATGATTGACTCTTTCAGTAGAGGGAGAATATACTCGTTGCAGCAGATCTGACAACATCTTATGTGCACTTATTCAATTTAATGTTGGCTGAAAATATCAAGCCGAGAAGTTTGAACGTTTATGTCTAGTATCTTAATTCACATTTTGATCATCATCTATTTCATTTGATTTCTACCATAGAAATGTTTACTTTTTAGGGGTATGCTTAAGGTATCTTTAGAAGGACTTGAAATTCAGAGACTCTTGATTAATTGATATTTAATCATGATTGATCAATTGCAATGTGAATCCTAATTTTCAAATAAGAGGTTGTAAGTATATTATGTTTCCTTAAAACCATGCATAAACCCTTCAAAGAAACTGATACTTGAGAAATAATTATTAATTGATCCGTAATAAATATTATTAAAATTTCACAAGAGTCGGAGGTATCTGAATTGTAATGGAAAATGTCTACAAACCGTTAAAACCTTCGCATGAAGTACAATGAAAAAACATTCAGTCAAAATTGCAATATCTGGCGTTAAAATGCACTGTACACACATTCATAATGATTGGTTAACTACTTAAAGAGTGAATTTTATAAAAAAAAATTTCAATCTATACACATATCTAAATTCATATGTACATTATATATATATATATATATATATATATATATATATATATATATATATATATATATATATATATATATATATGGGTTATGCTTAAATAATATTATTATACTTATTTTTATGTTTTATTTACTAATTTATATATATACATATGTATATATTTGTAATTTATTATATATATATATTTATTTTATGTTGTATATATATAGTTATATGCGTGTATATATATTTCACTAATATATATATACATATATATATATATATATATATATATATATATATATATAGTCTCGGAAGTTCTTTTAACCTTCAAAACTGGGAAGAAAAAAAAAATTTTTTTTTTTTTTTTTTTTTTTAAAGATTTTAGTCTAGTAAGTCAATCAATCTACTGCAATCACTATTTTAGTTTACTTCCAAGAAAATACTCTAATATAAATATATTTTTATATATGTTTTTATATATAAGGGATCGTCAGTTGTTTACCATGAAAACTGTTTCGGGATTTTAAAAACAAAACAGTATTTCTTTATCATGGCATCCCAGCAGTGTTGATCAGACACCACCTCCCTATTTAATAATTATTTTTTAATTTATATATATATATATATATATATATATATATATATTAGTGAAATACTAACCGACTTCTGTCTATATTTCGTTATTTAGGAAGTGATATTTACATCAGTACCACTTGTGAGCCTTACATTTAATAGCTGTTCTATTTGTTTTAAATCGCCGAAACAGTTATATGGTAAACAGCTGATGATCACCGTTTTCTATTTCACAATTTAAATTAAGGTCGTGTGTTTATGTTTAACTGTTATATAGTTAAAACCCCTTTTGTATTTTTGAATTTTCCAGAAGTAAGTCGGCTTATTCCAGTTCTAAGTTAGCGATATATTAAACGTAGTAAGTATCTTTAGGAATTTAAGCGTCTTTATCGGATTAGAAATGACTCAAAGCGTATTCATAGTATATATAACATATATATATATATATATATATATATATATATATATATATATATATATATATATAACACATATATATAACATATATATATATAACATATATATATATATGTATATATAACATATATATATAACACATATATATATATATATGTATATACATATATATAACACATATATAACACATATATATAACATATATATATATAACATATATATATATAACATATATATATGTATATACATATATATAACACATATATATATAACATATATATAACATATATATATAACATATATATATATAACATATATATATAAATAACATATATATATATATATATGTATATATATA